>CM036773.1:8639581-9047081 GCA_020796225.1 Arion vulgaris
GAAGGCTCAACGATGGGCCTAGTAAACATTAAAGACCTAAAACAGATAGCAACGAACCGCGAGACATGGAGAACTATGACCTCTGCCTATGCGCCGCCCACAGGCCCAAGAGGAAAGACTAACTAACTAACTAATACCACTAGAACAGCGCAAGACAAAAACAGAAAACCACCTCACTGGGCAACAAACCGGTAACAGTATGAAACAAGAAGAAGAAGAAGTAAGTTACGTGGTAGTTACTACTTCTTCTTCTACGAGGCGTGTTCAAATGAAAACGAGACTTCTGGATTTATTTAAAAAGTATCATACGCAAATTAACAGTTTCAACGGAATTAAACAAAACAACTACTTGTGAATAAGAATGCACCTGGGTTCATCAGAAAAAAAATTCCGTATGCATTTAGGCAAGCATCCCACTGTTTAGGTAGACGTCGAATGCCGTCCGAGAAAAGGTGCGTGGCTGCTCACTGAACCATGTGGTCACCGCTGTCTTCACGTCTGCGTCGCTGTTGAATCGCTGTCCCTTTAGTGCTTTCTTCAACGGTCCGAACAAATGGAAATCACACGGGGACAAATCGAAACTATAGGCTGGGTGATGAAGAACTTCCCAATTCTTCTTTGCCAATGTTTCCTGCACAATTTTGCGACTTGCGACGAGCGTTGCCGTGGAGAAGAATCACACATTGAGAAAGCTTGCCTGGTCGCTTAGCCTTGATGGCCTTATGCAGCTTGTCTAAAGTGTCTTTATAATGGGCGACATTGATGTTGACACCAGGTTCCTTAAAATCGGCCAACAAAGCCCTTCATGGTCAAAAATGCGGTCACCATAACCTTCCCAGCAGAAACCTGTGTCTTGAATTTTGTGGGTTTTGGTGAACCTGGATGTTTCCATTGCATACTATCAATTTTGCTGCTCGGTTCATAGTGGTGGCACCACGATTCATCACCTGCCACAATGCTCAACAGAAATGCATCACCATTTGTCCTGTAACGCATCAAGTGGTTCAAACTCCACCCCATCCGTTCTTCCTTATGGTGGTCAGTCAACATCCGTGGACCCCACTGTGAACACACCTTCCGATAGTTCAATTTCTTCCGAACAACCATGTGGCTGTCCCAATTGACATATGGAATTCTTCTGCAAGCGAACGAATCCTGACGACGGTCAGTCAGTACTGCTTTATCAAGCAAAGGCTATGGCTTCTTCTGTTGCAACAATATGCGCCTGTCCTGACCGTGCAAGATCTTCTGTTGCAACAATATGCGTCTGACCTGGCCATGCAAGATCTGCTGTTAACTCACGTCCGTCTTTAAACATACACGCCCATTCCATGACTCTTGTCCTCGACAAACATTTGTCACCATATGCTTCCTTCATTCTCCGATGAATGTCTACTGCTTGACATCCTTCAAATGAAAGAAACTCGATCACAGCACGCTGATTTACTTTGGACGGGTTCGGAATCACACCCGCCATATTGTTAACAGTCTCATGCAGCACATATGCATGCTGGGAAGATGAACACGTGACCGTATGTTAATTATTGATATCGAAATAGGGAAGACTGCAGAAAAACTGATAAATAGTGAAACACGTACAAACAAAGTACTATAGTTTTACAAAATACATAAACAGTGACGATAAACAGCAACGTTTCGACCAACAAGGCCTTTATCAACAAACGAACAAACAGGAGTGACAAATTAAAATGAAACACAAATGGACGACCAAATACCAACGTATCTAAGGAAAATCTGGAAAAAAAACGAATAACGAAATAAATGTAACACAAAACACACATAAAAACTAGAAATAGAAAAGAAACAATGAAACATCTAGTAAATATATAACTTGAATACATGCAACATATACCCATATAGATTATAAAGCATGGGAAGAGAAAGTACTAAGAAGCATAAGAATGTAATACATGCAACATATACCCATAGAGATTACAAAGCATTGGAAGAGAAAGTACTAAGAAGCATAAGAATGTAATACGTTGAGCCGCGTGGTCGCAAGGTACCATACAAAGAAATCAACCGATTCTCCAGAGCAAATCGACTACGATCATCAGAGGAACATGATCGGATGGTGTGACCTGACATCGCAAGCTCCTGAATGGCCAGTATCATTGAAATGGGTAGCTACAGGGGTCACAGAGCATTGGCGTATATCGCGCAAGTGTTGGGCGAATCGGTCACTGAGTCTCCTGCCGGTTTCCCAATATAGGCCTTGTTGCACCGCTTGCAGATAATGGCATAGATAATATTACGGACTCGCACGTGAAACTGTCTTCAACAACGAACGTGGCTTTTGGAAAAGACACCGTGCGGGTCTGTATTACATAAGCACAAGTGTTACAGCGCCGACGGCCACACTGGATGGTGCCAAAATGACTCTGGATGTTTGGCTTGAGGCGATTGAACTAACATATCCTTAAGGCTTCTGTCCCGTCTGTACGCCACCAAAGGATAGTGTTGGAAGATTGAACGTGAATCAGGATCAGACTGAAGAATGGAGAGATGACGGAATAAGACTTTCTTCACAAGGGAACTATGAGGGTGGAAAGTTAAGACAAGTTTCACCCTGTCAGAATTGAAGTTCTATGCTGGTTAGAGAGAGCCTCCCGGCGAGAAATTTGCTGAACGCGCCGCATAGCAGAAGCAAGCACCTTATCCGGGTATAAGCGCTTACGAAAGAAATCCAGCATCTCGTGAGCTCTATCGAGGAAATCGTCGTCCTCGCTACAGAGGCGACGAAGGCGCAAGAGTTGAGAGAATGGTAAAGAATCACGACAAGCCTGGGAATGGGAAGAGGTATAAAGAAGAAAACTATGTGCATCAGTAGGCTTGTAGTATACTGATGTAGTGATGGTGGGTAGGCTGATAGTGATAGTGATGTCAAGAAAGTTGACACAAGAGGTAGAGATGTGAGATGTAAACCGAATAGCCGGATTGAAGACATTAATGAAATTAATGAAGCGTGACAAATCGGCTTCAGGCATATCGGTAATGCCAATACAATCATCAATGTATCTATGATACACAGACGGAAGAGGGCCATCATAGGAATTCCATACTAGGTGCTCAAGATGACCCATGAATAGACAAGCATAACTGGGTCCCATTTTAGTACCCATGGCGACTCCACTGATCTGCTCAAAGAACTGGTCATTGAACTGAAAGGAGTTGAGAGTTAGAACTAGTTCTGCAAGACGAAGGAGAGCCGAGGTGGAGACAAGTGGGTTAGTTCTCCTGTCGAGAAAGAACTGAAGAGCTTGAAGTCCGTCGGGAAAGAGGTATGGAGGTGTACAATGAGCACACATCAAGGAGGAAGAGACGGTAAGTCCTGCCAGGCAACAACTCAATAGACGAAAAACAGACAAGGTGTGGTTCGTATCTTTCAAGAATGAAGGTAGTGTGGTGACTATAGGATTGAAGATACTATCAAGAAATTCGAGATATGTTCCAGGACAAGAGCAAGCAGAAACGATGGGCCTACCCGGATTGTTCAGTTTATGAATTTTGGGGAGTATATAAAAGGCGGGTTTTCCTAAACAGCTATCGATGACACAAAGTGATGATGCGCCGGTAGGAAGGTCGTTAGAGGCAATTAAGTTCTTAATTACTGTACGGACTTTACTATTGTTAGATAGTGTGACATCAGAAGAACTAGTTCTATAGAATTGGGTGTCAAGTAATTGGTTGCGGCCTTCCTGAAGGTATAGTACTTTGCTCCATACCACTATTGCACCGCCTTTATCGGCGGGTTTGATAACAATGTCATCACGTCGACGGAGGTGGGATAGAGCACGAAACTCGGACGGAGACATGTTAGAATGCCCTAGGCGTTTGGGGTGGAGCAGTCCAATATCGTGTAAAGTATTCTTGATGTAGAGATCAAGAGCGTTGAAGACACCAGGGTTGGGTGTCCAATCATGTTTGCGAGTAGAATATTTAGCGAACATACTCGTGTCATGACATTGGTCAGTGTCAACCTGGTTCCGAAAATGAAATTTCAGCCGTAAGCCACGGTGAAAACGGTGCACATCTTGAAGAGTAGAGTAGTGGTCAATGGTGGGTCGGAGAGGAACAAACTATTGGATACTCATTACTAGTGCAAAATGTCATCAATATCCGTGCACTCTAGCACGCGTGGTGTAACAAGTCCCGTTTTCATTTGAACACGCCTCGTATGAACGCTCCATATCGACCACATGTTAAACCACTCTTTGTGATTTGTATGTGATCTGAGCATAAAAGCGATTGTACGTTGTACCAGTTATGCCCCTTCAAGTAGGCGGAACATCCGATTTCTGTGACGATTTTTATTTACTAGGATAGCTTCCTAGGCCCTACCCAGTCGCCTCTTACGACATGCCCTGTAGGTCGCAGTGTTACTAATCTTGCTCCCTTGTGCGTCCCGGCAACATATGGGCGTCGGTTGTTACTTCAATAAGTTATGTGGGGGTTATGCCCTCATAGAGTATGGCCGCAAGATTTTCATTTAAACCAAACCACGTCAACTACTAGATTGCAGGAGCTGGGTTTGAAGATTGGAGTATCAAGAAAAGAACAGCATAACAGGTACATGAGTAGGCTCATCAATCAAAATCGAACTGGTACGATCAGTCGCTGGACGCTGTTGGAGATATTGCGAAGGAGATCGGAGCACCTATGGATATGTCCGAAGTGCAATGAAGATATTCCAAACTGAAACTGAACTGAATGTGGTGGTTATATAATACAAGTTATAAAATAGTTACTTCAATTAGTTATGCAACAGTTACTATGAAGAGAAGTTGTCACGCTGTACCTCAGAACAGGACCCATTCAATTCTGTAGCCAGTCACATGTATACAAATTTTAAGAGTGGTAATTCGCCATTGTGTTGCCGAAGCTTGAAATGGGAGCAAAGAATAGTAACAATGCGACCTACAAGGCATGTCGTAAAAGGTGAATGAGGTAGGAGCCAGGCAAGCTACCTTAGTAAATAATAAGCGTCGCAAAAATCGGATGTGCTGGCCTACTTGTATGCGCATAACTGGCACAACGAATAATCGCTCCTAGGCTCAGATCACATACAAATCACACAGAGTGGTTTAACAAGTGGTGGATATGGAGCGTTTGAAGAAGAAGAAAGATATTGGCAATTTTGAAATGGTTACATCTAGACAGGCAACCCAGACTTTGATAGACATGACCATCATCCTTGCACTTCAGTGAGTAACCATGTGTGCTCCGATCTCTTACTTACACAGGAAGATCTCAGCTGCAGTGCACGAACTCCGTAGCACCGACATGGATTTCCGATGTAATTTTGAAGATATTTTTGTAGGAATTTTATTTTTAATCTTTTCTAATGAATTTTTCCGGGCAGCGGCTTTCCAGCCTACTCTTCTCGATTTGGAAATGCCAATGGTTCTTTTACGTGCTCAAATTGAACACGGGCCCTACATTTTATAGTCCGTCTCCGATAGGACTAGGAACTCGATATCACCTACACTGAGATCAGGATCTCTGGAAAATATCCAGATGGCTCCACGAGGAGCAACCTGGTATCTTTGGCACGAAAGACGAGCACCGTACCTCTACGCCACGTAATACAGAGTGTTCAACTTAAAAGCAGCCCCAGTGATAAATAGAAATTTGCCAGGTACGCATTGCATCTCCGTCTATTTACGAACCGGTTCTGACTAGCTTGTCCTACGTCACATTTGTTCATCGCCCCTTCCCGCACTACAATTACACACCATCACACAACCTTGACCTATACTACGTCATAACTGAACCTTCTCATTTCCATACATATATGCAGATTAGCTCCATTCATGGGCTGCTTTTAAGTTGAACACCCTGTATGCTGAGGCAAACTCACTGGCCTTGTCAAACAGCACTAGAAGAAAACTACACTGACACAAGGCAGTGAAGTTTATACAATATACAACATTGAGTAGTGTTACCAGTGTCAAACATGGCCAATAACAGCAGCTAATGAGCGGAAAATCATAACGACAGAGATAAGGTGTCCTAGAAGAGCTGCAACACACCACCGAAGGATAAGCACCGGAGCTCCAATAGGTACTGAAGGCTGTGCACGTACATCCGTTCTTGATGTTTGGCTGCTTATATATCACAATAGAATGATAAAAGCGGCTAAGAACGATCCGAGAAAAGAGAGAGAAGAGCTGCAAGTGTGACAATAACAGACAAAATTAGAAATGAAGAAATCAGAAAAAAGACTGGGTGTGAAACCAGTTATGCAATTCAGAACAACAGATTAAATGGTTTGGACACCTGACAAGAATGCCCTGGTATCGCCTGCCACGGAAAGCCACACAGAAAAAGTATAATAAGTAAAAAGTAAGAGGAAGACGACGCAAAAGATGGAGCGACGGCATCAAGAACAGCCTTGGGACAATGAACATCAGCTTACAAAGTGTCTTAAAACAAGCTCACACAAGATATTCACGCTCCCCCACGCTTCTATAAAGAAGTAAATGGTGGAAGAGAAGAAGAAGAAGTTTGAAGCAACAACAGGATGGAGGGACGCCCGATTGGTTACCGGAGCCCAAATTTGGGGTGTAAAGAATAGAACCACTGTTACCTGCCACGCATGTCGTAAGAGGCGACTAAGGAGGTTTGGCTGAAATCGGATGCACGTGTCCTAAACGTGTAGAAGTCTATGCGTTTAGGGCTTACTCAAACCAATGTGCAACGTATACACGTTCTTGGCAAAGATCAAACATATCAGAAAGAGTGATTAAAATTGGTCGTAAAGAACGAACGCAAAGAAGAAGAAGAAGTTCATCATCAATTTACTTACACATATTTTTTTTCGAAGCATCCATCTTTGACAATAGTACCATTCAAGTAAAACTCCGTTGTATTGTGATTAATTGATGGAGAAAAATTTGCTGAAAGTTGAAATCCAACAGCAAGAACTATCAAAGCTATCACGACACCTGTAGAAGACATATTAGAACAGATTATATTTTCTTCTTTAGTTATCTTATCTTATCTTAACTACATTTGCCGTGAAGCGGCGTGGGAGAAGTTAGTTTTCTATCTTGTGCCAGGTGTGTTGCGCTTGACGTTGTCAGCCCATGCTTTCGCAGGACTCTGATATGTTATCTATCCATCATGTTCTTGGCCTGCCTCGTGCTCTACGCCCTGAGTGTCGATTATTGTAGGCACGTGATGGTAGTAAATTGGTACCATTCTCATTAGATGGCCGAACCACTTGATTCTTTGCTTCTCGATGTACTGTATGCATGGTATAGTGCCAACGATGCTTCTGATATTCTCGTTTCTCACTCTATCTCGCTTTGTAATGTTGACAGCTTTTCGTAGACATCTCATTTTCACATGTTGTAATCTTTCTTTCTTGTGTCTTAGTCAGAGACCATGTTTGGCACTGATAGCAGAGAGTTGGAATAAATATGCAGTTTATCAGTTGTCGTTAGACTGCCATGTTAATGCTTGGATGTTTTAATAGTGGTGACAGTTGTTATGTCACTGCGTTTGCCTTCTGGCATCTAGTCTCGATTTCTCTGTCCATCTTTCCATCTGCTGTGAATATACTCCTGAGATATTTGAATTCTGGAGTCTGTTGTATTTTTACATTATTTAATGTATATTTAGTTGACTTGGTGACCTACTTATTGTCATGACTTCTGTTTTGGAGATGTTTCTTGTTTAGTTGAGGTTTAGATTATAACCATTCTTGCAAGATTACATCATCATCATCAGGTGCCGTTTCTGGATTGAAGGTTGGCTGCAATAAATCTTCAGTATCCTTTGTCTCTTCCCTTGATGCTGCACTCTGCCAGGATGTAAGTTGTCCATTTATTGATGTTGCCATCCCACTTGTGTCTCGGTATTCCTCTTGACTTACTGACTTATCCCTCTCCGCTCCTCGTGGAGCATAGGGTCTCAACAGTTGTTCGCCACTCTTCTCGGTATCTGGTTGTTCTTTTATAGTCTCCCAGGACAATCGAAAACTCTTCAGTTCTTCAAGAAGACTTCGTCTCCAGGTTTGTTTAGTGCGTCCTCTTTTCAATTTCTTTGCGGGTTCCACTCAAGTGCTAGTTTAGTGACACTAGACTGTGTCTTCCGTAGAGTAGGCCCAACCCATTGCCATTTTCTCCTCTTGACCTGGGTCATCATGTGTTCCTGTCCGGTTCTTGTCCACAGGTTTGTGCAGGTTTGTGCAGGTTTGTGTTTGGTCTTCCTCTTGCTCGTCGTTTTTCCCCCAAATTTTCCATCTAATAAGGTTTCGATCAATGTGTCATGTCTCTCTATCATGTCTCTCTGTCATGTCTCTCTGTCATGTCTCTCTGTCATGCCTCTCTATGTGTCAAAAATATTTTATTAATTACATTGTTTATTCATATATAGTTTTCTTCTGCGATCAACTTCTGCTATGGGACTACTCCTGTATATGTCATAAACAGGGCGATGCGCTTGAGGTCTTCGTGGGTCCCCGTGAGTTTGTTCTGAATTGTTGTTTCTGTGCCAGATTTCCATTTCACGCTGCCCACTTTTTATTAGATCATTTTTATCCCCTTGAGCTGCTGTGTGAGGGTATCCACTGGATTACTACACTCTCGGAATCATGGGACAACTGATCTAAGGTTGACCTGAGATCACTCAATTCTGTTTTTTTATTTCAGATTTCAGTGCTGAGATAGCAGACAATGCGCCTGTCAAAAGCACTATTTTTCAATGTATTTGTTTCCTGTGTTGTAGTACCATTTTTACAGCCGCACTGAAGTCCTCTACCTCAGCCCTGAAATTGGTTGAGAACTTGCTAAGGTTAGTTCTACTCCATTTTTTAGTCGGAGGACAACTCCCCCCTCTTCCGGTGTGAGTAGCAACTGTAGCCGAGCCATCCGTGTATTTATGTGTCCCTGCGTCAAATGGGTATTTTTCGTTTATGTATTTTCCACAATGAACCTTCTCTCCAGGTCTGTCTGTGTTCCTTTTTTTGCCAATGCCACTTTTTTCTTCTGAGAGCTCTGGGAGCCTGCATGCCCAAGGAGGGGAGGTGCTGGCTGGTTGTATGTGTCTTGGTTGAGCCAGTGCAATATTGTGATCGATTCAACATCTATTTCAGTGTCGTCATCGGACGCCCGAGTGGTTACCGGGGCCCAAATTTGGGGTGTAAAGAATGAAACCACTGTTACCGCCACGCATGTCAAGAGGCGACTAAGGAGGTTTGTCTGAAATCGAGCACATGTCCTAAACGTGTAGAAGTCTATCCGTTTAGGCCTACAAACCAATGTCAACGTATACACGTTCTGACAAGATCAAACATATCACAAAGAGTGATTAAATTGGTCGTAAAGAACAAACGCAAAGAAGAAGTGTCGTCATCCCAAAAGGCAGTCGTCCTTGTTCAACAGAACATCTCTTATCCATCTTCAACTCACCGACAATCAAGGATGTTAATGCAAGCATGCCCGTTTTGTAATTTCTGCAAACACTCACCCAGGACAGCAGATCCAAGTAAGCCTCTCTAGATTATAATCTTCTAAAGGCGACAGCAACTCATACCGAAACCTGGCCTTTTGGATCTTGCGAAACATCGACTGAGAGTCAAATGCAACAGCTTCCCCAGTAATCCCACACGGTAGCTAGTAGTATAAATAATAATAATAATTCCTCACGTACCGTTATACGTTACATAGGGCCTGCAAGCAATTATTCCATACCGCTCTATCCTGGGCAACTCTCTCAATCTCCTCCATGGAACTGAGACCGATATTTCTTGCCTCTCTCAGCAAAAGTTCATTTCAGTGTCTCCCTAGGTTGGTCTCTCTTTCTTGAACCCTTTGCATCCCACTTCAATGCCTGCTTTGATATTCGTTGATCATTTCACCTCAAGGTATGTCCAACATATCTCCATCTTCTCTTTCCTATAACAGTTGTCACTAGTGGTTGACCAGACATTTCTCTGATTTCATCACTTCTCCTGAATGGCTAGTAGTATGGATAGAGTTAAAACGTATGGTAACTAAATTCTTTGTCAAGTAGCATGCCCTTGTGAAATTTCACTTTCATTACAACCCGTCTGAAAAAAACTCTCTACCTCTAGCAAGTTATCCCGCCTCATCAAGCGCTAAGTTCAATGTTTCTTTGATGTCCTGCTGCCACCTTCGTCTTGGGCGTCCCCTAATTCGTACTTCAGGAACCATGAATTTCATTACCGTTCTCTCTAAACCACTGTGACGTTTAAAGTGGTCAAAATATTTCATTTTCCAGGACATGATGTTATTTATGAGCCAATGCTCCTCGATATGCAGGTCTTGTAGGATGTCTTTGTTTTATTCTCTTCTCTGTTCAGGATTTTCTAAAAACTTTCTGTTACACCTTGTTTCAAAATGTTTAATTTGTTCTTTACTGTTGTGTTATGGTCCACATTCACATCCATTTGTTGCCAAAGGGAGTATGCATGTTCTCAGAAATGTTATGTTATGCGATCGACATCATGGCACATTGGGAATTCCCATTCGTGCTCTCTCCTCCTCCGCAGCAGCCATCACAAAGTGCTTTTGTTCACCGTACCTATGAGAAGTTGATTACTATATCTTCTCTCTCTACCACGAAGACGACACTGTCTGGCATGTCCAAACTAACGCCTAATTCTCGAACTCGTTCCAGTGTCTAAGACTTGCCCATGTCCCATAATTGAGAGCGTACCGCATTGATGATATCGGCTCTGTCCATACTTCTGCCCCTTGAGTCGGCATTGTTTGAAGAAAGTCAGCACGCTCGTTACCCTGCAGTTCAGTATGTCCGGGTGTATACAGCCAAGTTCTTCACTGGTTCTCTTAGAGAGCAGTCGGGGTAACTTGCTACAGGTAGAGAGTCTTACTTTTGTTTCTTTGTCCTTTGTCGTGCCATAGTTTCTTCATGCTGACCGCCCCCTAGAAAGCCATGGCTAGTTTTCTTCTAACTTCTTCATTACATGTAAACTTAAAATTTGGAATGTTTATTATTTTATAAAAATATCTGTGAACATTAACATTACAATTTTGTGGACTATGTTGTTGACTGTGTTGTTGACTTTGTTGTTGACTTTGTTGTTGACTATGTTGTTGACTGTGTTGTTGACTGTGTTGTTGACTTTGTTGTTGACTTTGTTGTTGACTTTGTTGTTAACTATGTTGTTGACTACTATGTTGTTGACTATGTTGTTCACTTTATTGTTGACTACTATGTTGTTGACTATGTTGTTCACTATGTTGTTGACTATGTTGTTGACTACTTTGTTGTTGACTACTATGTTGTTGACTATGTTGTTGACTGTGTTGTTGACTGTGTTGTTGACTATGTTGTTGACTATGTTGTTGACTTTGTTGTTGACTTTGTTGTTGACTATGTTGTTGACTTTGTTGTTAACTTTGTTGTTGACTATGTTGTTGACTTTGTTGTTGACTGTGTTGTTGACTATGTTGTTGACTATGTTGTTGACGAAACAGTAATGATCAAGGTTGATAAATAAAAATCACTGACCAAAAAAACTAATGATAATAAGTTTTCTTCTGCCAAGTCTTTCTACCAATGCCACTCCAATGAAAGTTGCTAGAAAATTGATACCGTTGGGTACTAGAACAAGCCAAATAGCAGCCTCCGAGGGGAAACCTGCCATCTTGAGAATGGTGGCGCTGTAGTATCTGTGATTGTAAGAAATGATTATATTAATTAAACTCGCCCGTTTGTTGCTGGGGCTCGCAAGGGGAGCAAAGAATAGTAACACTGCGACCTACAAGGCAGGTCGAAAAAGACGACTGTGGTAGGTGCCTAGGAAAGCTACATTAGTAAATAAAAAGCGTCGGATAAATCGGATGTGCTGACCTACTGGTAGACGCATAACTGGCACAATGTACAACCGATCAGTGGCGGCTTGTGATCATTTTTGTTGGTGGGGCCGGACGAATATTTTCGGAAAAGTCATGGTTTTGGGTTAGGTTATATATTACTATTTACATATTAGTTATACATGATTTTTGGTGGGGACCGGCCCCACTGGCCCTTAATGACGAGCCACTACTGTAACCGATCATATGTACAGTTCACATACAAATAACAAAGAGTGGTTTGACAAGTGGTTGATATGGAGCGTTCGAAGAAGAAGAAAAGAGTACTAATTAAACTATGTTACATACACCAACGAAATGAAACATGGTCTCGTGAACAAAGCTTACAGACCAAGCTATGGGGAACTCTCGAAGAACTCCAACTGACATGCAGCTTCATAGAGGCAACCCATCGCATGATTTAGACGAGCATACGAAACCGAACGCAAAGAAGAAGAAGAAGAAACTATGTTACATACACCAACGAAATGAAACATGGTCTCATGAACAAAGCTTACAGACCAAGCTATGGGTAACTCTCGAAGAACTCCAACTGACATGCAGCTTCATAGAGGCAACCCATCGCATGATTTAGACGAGCATACGAAACCGAACGCAAAGAAGAAGAAGAAGAAACTATGTTATGGTCTACACTGTCGCTACATCCAGCAGCGTTTGGATCTGCGTCTTCATTATTAATTGCATATCCTTTACAGGACTTTGCAAATCAACCCCAGCTTTTAAACTCTGTGATTTTTTTAGGTATTATTACGTTCAGCAGTTTGCCATTGCTTTCTGGACGGGTGGTGCCATCGTCCTTTTGTTAAAATCCACGCGAAACAATTTGCAACCAATCTGTCCGCAGCGTGATTCGAACTCAGAACGTCGAGGTTAATAGACCGAGTCACTAACCCCTAGGCCACAGACGCCACACCACATAGTCTTCATTATGAAGGGTACAGTGTGAAAATTGGTAGTTTACCATGTTTACTCACAGTACACTTCGTGCGTGAATCACCGAAAAAAATGGGGAGAGAGTGGAACGATCTGGAAAAAATTACCTTGGATTGGTGGGCTTGGAAAACCTTGGTTGCAGACATATGAAAACCTTGGTTGCAGACATATGAAAACCTTGGTTGCAGACATATGAAAACCTTGGTTGCAGACATATGAAAACATTGGTTGCAGACATATGAAAACCTTGGTTGCAGACATATGAAAACCTTGGTTGCAGACATATGAAAACCTTGGTTGCAGACATATGAAAACCTTGGTTGCAGACATACGAAAACCTTGGTTGCAGACATATGAAAACCTTTGTTGCAGACATATGCGTCCCTAGGGGTGAAGGGTTAAGAATACGATTAAGTCCTGCCGTGGCCTCTGATAACATACGGCCAGCGGACTCAGGTAAAAATTATCGGAAATCAGACCACAACCGTCTCGTGACTTCACATTCCAGTATTGTTAGATACAGACAAATTCATTTGGAAAATCAAAACAAAACGCTAAATCAAGATTATATTATGTTACAAATTAAGTTTAACACTAAGGAATATCAATATTATTAACATTTTTAATCAATAAATTACCATGGACTCGTAGAATATTGTAAAATTGAAGAAAACCTTACAGTGTTCAATCAAACACTTATAAAAATCAGCCCCCATTACGCAGGAATTTTGATTTTCTCGTCTGAGCTAGTCGGTCTTAAGTTGCAGGGGGTCACGGCCCTACTATGCGCTGACTATGATATGACAGTAAAAATTATAGATAACGAAGTTAACCTTTGAAATCACGAATGATAGAGGCAAATATTACAATCACACATGATGATGATGATGTTGATGATGATGTTAAGAAAGTACTCACATAACAGTGTTGATACCACACAACTGCTGGAAGACTTGAAGACCGCAACCAACAAACAATGCTCTTCTTACATGCTGGGTGCGAATGACACGACCCAGGACAAAACCTGGAATGAGAGCATAACTAATGCATATCAATGCCACTTTTTCTTTACATTTCTTAATTTCTCTAATCGTGTTTTATCTCACAGTGTCAGGTTAAGAAGAGATTTCGAGAACGGGCTTTTATGTGTGTACTTGGATTCTCTATCTATCTATATCCTCTTCGTGTCCCGTTTATCACATAAGGCTTCCCAAGAGACTTCCACTGTTGCCGTTCTGCTGCCTTTCTACCAACCGTCTTCCACGTAAGGCCACACTCCTTCAACTCTCCACCGTTTTTCTCCATGTATGAAATCAGTTGCCTGATTGACCTCGCTCCCTTCACCCGTTGTAACAATGGTATCTGATAGACCTCGCTCCCTTCACCCGTTGTAACAATGGTATCTGATAGACCTCGCTCCCTTCACCCGTTGTAACAATGGTATCTGATAGACCTCGCTCTCTTCACCAGTTGTAGCAATGGTATCTGATAGACCTCGCTCCCTTCACCCGTTGTAACAATGGTATCTGATAGACCTCGCTCCCTTCACCCGTTGTAACAATGGTATCTGATAGACCTCGCTCCCTTCACCCGTTGTAGCAATGGTATCTGATAGACCTCGCTCCCTTCACCCGTTGTAACAATGGTATCTGATAGACCTCGCTCCCTTCACCCGTTGTAACAATGGTATCTGATAGACCTCGCTCCCTTTACCTGCTGTAACAATGGTATCTGATAGACCTCGCTCCCTTCACCCATTATAACAATGGTATCTGATAGACCTCGCTCCCTTCACCCGTTGTAGCAATGGTATCTGATAGACCTCGCTCCCTTCACCCGTTGTAACAATGGTATCTGATAGACCTCGCTCCCTTCACCCGTTGTAACAATGGTATCTGATAGACCTCGCTCCCTTCACCCATTGTAGCAATGGTATCTGATAGACCTCGCTCCCTTCACCCGTTGTAACAATGGTATCTGATAGACCTCGCTCCCTTTACCCATTGTAGCAATGGTATCTGATAGACCTCGCTCCCTTCACCCGTTGTAACAATGGTATCTGATAGACCTCGCTCCCTTTACCTGCTGTAACAATGGTATCTGATAGACCTCGCTCCCTTCACCCATTGTAGCAATGGTATCTGATAGACCTCGCTCCCTTCACCCATTGTAACAATGGTATCTGATAGACCTCGCTACCTTCACCAGTTGTAACAATGGTATCTCTTGCTTCTGTTTCCGTAACATGATTTAAAAATAAAGGAATGGTTGTTAGACCATAGCCCAACTACCCAACCTGGAGGACCAGGAGACCACATTTCGTCTGCCCTTTACCTTCAACCTTTCTGACATGGGTGCCCCAATTGAAGCAAGCTCTTGTCAGTATAACTTTGACATGGTGTCCCAATTAGAAGCAAAGCTCCTGTCAGTATAACTTTCTGACATGGGTGTCCCAATTAGAAGCAAAGCTCCTGTCAGTATAACTTTCTGACATGGGCAGTGGCGTAGCTAAGGGCGAGGGGGCGGACCCCGGTGACAGCATATGGAGGGTGACACTATGTCACCTCCAACAAAATTTTCAGCCAGGCTAAGGTGCGAAAATAGTCTGAAAATAGAATTGTGATAAAACCCAACCAACACAGGAAATGTGACCGTTATGACGTCACATATTACGAATTTGAATCTATAAACCGTTGAAAATATTGTCTGAGCGAGTACAGCTCTTTTGGTGAGTCATTTTCTTATATTTTTATTATAATTTATTTCGAACAATGTCGAAATAAATGACGACATGCTTTGTCGAATTATAGAAAGAACGTCGAAACAGCATAATATCAATGGAAGCTGTCGAAAGACGACAGCTTCCATTGATATTATGCTGGTCATGTACAGTCCGCAAGATGCAAGGATGTACATTTGACAAAGCAGTTGTTTACCATTTACAAACTACAATGGACATTTATGAAATTTTCGTCAAATTTATAGGACTAAAAACAGAAAGTAAAATATAAATAAAAGAACTTTTTAAAAATCTGCTTTTGCTAATGGACTAAAAAGCAGGTAACTTCTTGGAGCTTGTTGAATTGTTATCTCACTATGATGTAGCGTTAAGAGAACATCTTGTCAGACTCCAGGAAAGAACAGACAGATTGTCGGATCTGGCTGTTCTGTCCATTGAACACGAGCTTACAAGACAAATAGATTTTGACGATGTCATTGACCTGTTTGCCACAATGAAAACAAGAAGACATTCCTTCTAGGACTATAGTGTCGAAGGACATTCTTTTGGTCTGTGCATTGCCGTGTTTTGCATTTAGATGTTCTGAAAGTGAACAGTTGCATTTTAAAAATCTTTGGATTTGAACTATTTGTTTTGTGGTATTGGATTCGGATTTTGTCTTGGATCATACATGTAAGCAGTAACGTACCGGTCAGTAGAGTAAAGTAGAGCCTAGAGGTAGAATATGTATGAAAATTTAGCTACACCTAACCATTCAGCATAGGGTCGTGTGGGGTCACTGGGGTGACATTTGAACGGACCGCCCCGGGTGACGTTTACTCTAGCTACGCCAGTGGACATGGGTGTCCCAATTAGAAGCAAAGCTCCTGTCAGTATAACTTTCTGACATGGGTGTCCCAATTAGAAGCAAAGCTCCTGTCAGTATAACTTTCTGACATGGGTGTCCCAATTAGAAGCAAAGCTCCTGTCAGTATAACTTTCTGACATGGGTGTCCCAATTAGAAGCAAAACTCCTGTCAGCATAGCTTTCTGACATGGGTGTCCCAATTAGAAGCAAAGCTCTTGTCAGTATAACTTTCTGACATGGGTGTCCCTACTAGAAGCAAAGCTCTTGTCAGCATAGCTTTCCGGATCATGCAGGTACGCAAGTTCCCCACCCCTACAAGGTAATGACCTCGTTGGGAGACTTGCATTCTCTGCAGGGAGTTAATTATTATTTTTCATGTTTGTTCGTCTACACGCTCTGATATAACTAAAATAGGCTCGTCCTTAGGTTAAACAGGGTGTGCCACGGCTTAAAGAGGTTTTAATTCCTTACATAACAAACAAAGGGCGACTCATCTGGCCTGGAACGCAAATTAAAGCTCCCATCCCTACGCTTAACGGCAGAGTGGACAGCCAACTACATCTTCCACCTGGGAATAGACAATAGACAAACAAAACAAGGACTTTTGTGTGTGCTTTATAAATAGTATTTTTTCACCGCTTCTGTTATTTCTTAAGTCCACCTTCTTCGTGCATAACCTTTGCTTTGTATCCACTGTATCGGAGTAGCACTTCTCTTTGAAGTGCACTGTCTGTTGAGAATTTGCTTATGCGGCCGAATCATTTACTTTGTTGTTTCTTGATGAAGTTCTGTACTGATGTTGTACCGACATTTTTGCCTGATGTCTTCAATTCTAAACTAGACTCCTCATCATATTCCCAGCATTCTGCGTAGATCACTCAGCAGCAGAAGAAGACTAAGGTGGCTCGGGCATGTGAGAAAAAAGGGCATGTGAGCATTAGTACTTTCCCTTCTCTAGCCTTGTAATCTATTTGTGCATATGTTGCATGTATTCAAGTTATATATTTACATGATTTTTTATTGTTTCTCTTCTTTTCTATTTCTATTTTTTATGTGTGTTTTTGTGTTACATTTATTTCGTTATTCGTTTTTATTCACATATTTTCATTAGAAACGTTTGAATGTCTCCGTCTGTAGTCGTCCATATGTTTTTGTTTTTTAAATTCGTCACTCCTGTTGTTCGTTTGCTTGATAAAAGCCTTGTTGGTGGAAACGATGCTGTAAGGTAAAGGAGTAAAGAAACCCTTTCATACCACGTGGTATATAGGTCAATACAGTGTTAGACCTGTATTTTCATTGACCGTCGGCACACGATGGGTGATGTGGTCAGCATCACGCCGGCCGTCTTTACTTTCCCAGAGCATGTCTGGTACCCAGTTGAGGCTGGGTCGACCTGAGAGCCGTCGCGGTCGGGAAAAATTCCACGTGCATTGTGGGAGCTGAACCCAGACCACCAGCCTTGCGAAGCGAGTTCACTAACAACTACGCTACAGCGGCTCTCAAACGTTGCAGTATATAGTCATTATTTTTGTAATTTGTAAAACTACAGTACTTTGTGATTACGTGTTTCGCCAAGACAAATGAACAATAGCCGCATACATCAACAAGTGTTTTTCTTTCAGAAGAGAAGAGACACCAAGACAAATGAACAATAGCTGCATACATCAACAAGTGTTTTCCTTCAGAAGAGAAGAGACACCAAGACAAATGAACAATAGCTGCATACATCAACAAGTGTTTTCCTTTCAGAAGAGAAGAGACACCAAGACAAATGAACAATAGCTGCATACATCAACAAGTGTTTTCCTTTCAGAAGAGAAGAGACACCAAGACAAATGAACAATAGCTGCATACATCAACAAGTGTTTTCCTTTCAGAAGAGAAGAGACACCAAGATAAATGAACAATAGCTGCATACATCAACAAGTGTTTTCCTTCAGAAGAGAAGAGACACCAAGACAAATGAACAATAGCTGCATACATCAACAAGTGTTTTCCTTTCAGAAGAGAAGAGACACCAAGACAAATGAACAATAGCTGCATACATCAACAAGTGTTTTCCTTTCAGAAGAGAAGAGACACCAAGACAAATGAACAATAGCTGCATACATCAACAAGTGTTTTCCTTTCAGAAGAGAAGAGACACCAAGATAAATGAACAATAGCTGCATACATCAACAAGTGTTTTCCTTCAGAAGAGAAGAGACACCAAGATAAATGAACAATAGCTGCATACATCAACAAGTGTTTTCCTTTCAGAAGAGAAGAGACACCAAGACAGATGAACAATAGCTGCATACATCAACAAGTGTTTTCCTTTCAGAAGAGAAGAGACACCAAGACAAATGAACAATAGCTGCATACATCAACAAGTGTTTTCCTTCAGAAGAGAAGAGACACCAAGACAAATGAACAATAGCTGCATACATCAACAAGTGTTTTCCTTCAGAAGAGAAGAGACACCAAGACAAATGAACAATAGCTGCATACATCAACAAGTGTTTTCCTTTCAGAAGAGAAGAGACACCAAGACAAATGAACAATAGCTGCATACATCAACAAGTGTTTTCCTTCAGAAGAGAAGAGACACCAAGACAAATGAACAATAGCTGCATACATCAACAAGTGTTTTTCTTTGAGAAGAGAAGAGACACCAAGACAAATGAACAATAGTTGCATACATCAACAAGTGTTTTTCTTTCAGAAGAGAAGAGACACCAAGATAAATGAACAATAGCTGCATACATCAACAAGTGTTTTCCTTTCAGAAGAGAAGAGACACCAAGATAAATGAACAATAGCTGCATACATCAACAAGTGTTTTCCTTCAGAAGAGAAGAGACACCAAGACAAATGAACAATAGCTGCATACATCAACAAGTGTTTTCCTTCAGAAGAGAAGAGACACCAAGATAAATGAACAATAGCTGCATACATCAACAAGTGTTTTCCTTTCAGAAGAGAAGAGACACCAAGACAAATGAACAATAGCTGCATACATCAACAAGTGTTTTCCTTCAGAAGAGAAGAGACACCAAGATAAATGAACAATAGCTGCATACATCAACAAGTGTTTTCCTTCAGAAGAGAAGAGACACCAAGACAGATGAACAATAGCTGCATACATCAACAAGTGTTTTCCTTCAGAAGAGAAGAGACACCAAGATAAATGAACAATAGCTGCATACATCAACAAGTGTTTTCCTTTCAGAAGAGAAGAGACACCAAGACAAATGAACAATAGCTGCATACATCAACAAGTGTTTTCCTTTCAGAAGAGAAGAGACACCAAGACAGACCACTGCTCAGATATAAGGATCGCCTGCGTTTTGCCGGGGGCTCTCAAGGGGAGCAAAGAATAGTAACACTGCGACCTACAAGACATGTCGTAAGAGGCAACCGAGGGAGGGGCCTAGGGAAGCTACCCTAGTAAATAAAAATCGTCGTATAAATCGGATGTAGGCGTATAACTGGCACAACGTACAATCGCTCTTAGGCTCGGATCACATACAAGTCACAAAGAGTAGTTTAGCAAGTGGTCGATATGGAGCGTTTTAAGAAGAAGATATAAGGATGTCTGCAAGACCTCAATGAAGGACTGTTCTCTCTCTGTCTCTCGCGATCACCGCCCAGACCGATGTATCAGATTTCCCCATAAATTCTATTCGTGTGGAAATCTGATTCATGCAGTCTTAGCATTGGTGTGTTTTACGTCACATCTTCAGCACCATTTGGAGCTCTAGTGCTTATCCTTCGGCGATGTTTACGGTTTCAGTCAGCGTTTACTCGGTTCGTTCTCCGCTCTGTAGCCATCTAGTGTTTTTACGGTGTGGGGTAGCTAGCCCCACATGCCCAACATCCTTAGTCGCCTTTTACGACATGTGTGGCAGGTAACAGTGGTTCTATTCTTTACACCCCAATTTGGGTCACGGTAACCACTCGGGCGAATGACTGTTTTATTGGTCCCAACAAATTGGAAAAACTAGCTGATGACAGAGTTGCGTGGAGAACCACATTGAAGAACCGCAAAGGAGCAGAATCGTTTTAAAAGAAACTTGGTGAAGTGCTAAAATAAGATTAAGAGTTAAATTTGGATAAAAGGAAAAATACATACCTTCCTGCTTTTTGTCTTCTTCAACTGTATCCCTTATCTCTTTGACTTCCTCCGAGACATCTTCCTTGCCTCTAATCCTCTGAAGCACCTTCGTCGCTTCTTCGTCCTTGCCTTTCATAACTAACCATCGTGGAGATTCAGGTAAGTATAGGAAGCCAATAAACTGGATGATTCCTGGAACAGCAGCCAGCCCAAGCATGTATCTGCCAGGAGATACATGTCAATCATTAAAGTGAAAGATACATCTGATGTTTTTCCGTTCTCTCTCTCTCTCTAACACTCACTCTCTCTCTCTTTCTCTCTCTTTCTCTCTCTCTCTCTAGCATTTGACGTCCCTGGCGCTTCCCACGGACTTTTGTGTATGCTTCATGAATAGTGTCTTTCATTGCCTCTGTTATCTCTGAGGTCCACCTTTTGCGTGGACGACCTCTTTCTTTGTATCCACTGTATCGGAGTAACATTGCTCTTTGAATCTGTTGGTAATCTGCTTATATGGCCGAAACATTTAATTTGTTGTTTCTTGATGAAGTTCAGTACTGTTGCTGTAGTCACCTTTTCAGGTTGTTTTCATTTTTAAATCGGTCTCTTCTTGATACTCCCAGCATTCTGCGTAGTCAATTCATCTCTGTTGTGACTAGTTTTCTTCTTGATACTCCAAGCATTCTGCGTAGATACTTCATCTCTGTCGTGACTAGTTTTCTTCTTGATACTCCCAGCATTCTGCGTAGATACTTCATCTCTGTCGTGACTTGTTTTCTTCTTGATACTCCCAGCATTCTGTGTAGATACTTCATCTCTGTCGTGACTAGTTTTCTTCTTGATACTCCCAGCATTCTGCGTAGATACTTCATCTCTGTCGTGACTTGTTTTCTTCTTGATACTCCCAGCATTCTGCGTAGATACTTCATCTCTGTTGTGACTAGTTTAATAGTAACATGCACCCGTGTGGTGCCGGGAACCGCAAGGGAAACAAAGAATAGTGCCACTGCAACTTACAGTGCATGTCGTAAGACGCGAGTGATGTAGGCTCTAGGGGTGCTTCTTCTCTTCCACCATTTACTTCTTTATAGAAGTGTTGGGGATGCTACCCTAGTAAATAAAAAGCAGCGCAGAAATCGGATGTGCTGACTTACTTGTAGGCGCATTACTGGCACAACGTACAATCGCTCTTAGGCTCAGATCACATATAACGCACACAGAGTGGTTGACAAGTGGTCAATATGGAGCGTAAGAAAAAGAAGAATAGTAACATGAATACAAAAAAATAAAAGATGAAAATTCTTCTCCTCCTCTTCTTCTTGCGTTCGTTCTCTTTACGACCAATTTTAATCACTCTTTGTGATATGTTTGATCTTTGCCAAGAACGTGTATACGTTGCACATTGGTTTGATAGGCCCTAAACACATAGATTTCTACACGTTTAGGACACATGCATCCTATTTCAGCCAAACCTCCTTAGCCGCCTCTTACGACATGCGTGGCAGGTAACAGTGGTTCTATTCTTTGCACCCCAAATTTAGGCCCCGCTAACCACTCGGGCGGATGAAAACTTAATCATGACTACAAGTTTAATTTGTTTAAATATTGTTTTTCAATCAATCAATCAAGTGTCATGCCTGCCGTCGTAGGCGATCATGTCTCTCCACAACTCTCTTTGCTTGGTGCATGTAATCAGTTCTGACGTCGATATTTTGTCGAACCATGATGTCAGGCCATCCAACATCTTCTCCTTCTGTCTTCCACAATCTCTCCTTCCCTGAATTTTGCCTGTAGTCACCAAATGTTCTAAACCTTCTCTTCGCATTATATTGTGTTTACGTTTACGAAAACAACCGAATCATAACGTTATTCAGAAACATGCACAAAAAAATCATTCTGATTAACGTTAAAGCAGAATAAATAAAATAGGGCGCCAGGGATGCCTAACACTGGCGCTATGGCTTCCGCGGGCACAACGTTGGACATAACTGATTTGCAGGATTCTTCTTCTTCTGCGTTCTCACTAGATTGGGATTTCGGATTCTCTAATAAAGGCAGCCGTCTGCCTTAGATTATCAACCACGCCATACAGTTTGTCTTCTGCGTTCTCACTAGATTGGGATTTCGGATTCTCTAATAAAGGCAGCCGTCTGCCTCAGATTATCAGTCACGCCATACAGTTTGTCTTCTGCGTTCTCACTAGATTGGGATTTCGGATTCTCTAATAAAGGCAGCCGTCTGCCTCAGATTATCAGCCACGCCATACAGTTTGTCTTCTGCGTTCTCACTAGTTTGGGATTTCGGATTCTCTAATAAAGGCAGCCGTCTGCCTCAGATTATCAGCCACGCCATACAGTTTGTCTTGGACGTTAGTGTAAGTGGGCCACCTCTTTCTTCTCAAGTCTGCATACTGGGGGCAGTTCTGTAGGATATAATTCCTATGATTTATGCTTCCCCGTTTGTGCCGGCCTCTTCCCGCAGTAAGTTTTGGCCACCCTCGTGATAGTAGGTCTGACATTCTTACTGCGTGTCTAAATCTCTGAGGCAGATTGACGACCGTAGAATCTGTTATCCCAGTCCTCATTATGAGGGATCGTTGCACCATGTTATGCGTCTTATGGCCTGGTGCATCCGTTTTCTGCAAGCATTTGTTTCGGGTTAGCATTCCTAATTTGCAGGATTCTAGATTCCTTCATACTTCTGAACACAATTCACTATAGTTTACCTCCAACCCATCTCCTTCATGACTTGACTTATTCCTCCTCGTGGAGCATAGGGCCTCAACAGTTGTTCGCCACTTTTCTCTGTCTCTGGCTGTTTTCTTTATGGTCTCCCAGGATAGTCCAGCAATCTTCAGTTCCTCAAGAAGAGTCTTCGTCTCCAGATATATTTCTTTTTCTTCTTCAAACGCTTCATATCGACCACTTATTAATCACTTTTTGTTATTTGTATGTGATCTGAGCCTAAAAGCGATTGTACGTTGTGCCAGTTATGCGTCTACGAGTAGACAAGCACATCCGACTTCTATGACGCTTTTTATTTACTAGGGTAGCTTCCTAGGCCCTACCTCAGTCGCCTCTTACGATATGTTTTGTAGGTCGCAGTAGTACTATTCTTTGCTCCTCTTGAGGGCGCCCACAACACACGGGTGATATCTGTTTAGGATGTCCTCTTTTACGTTTTGCTTGTACGTTCCACTCAAGTGCTTGTCTAGTGACACTCGACTGTGTCTTCCGTAGGGTATTTCCGAACCATCCCCATTTTCCCCAAGTCTGTTTCATATTTCTGAACGGGGGTCTATTTTGCTGAGTGGTTAAGCTCTTGCCTTGCGAGTCGAAGGTCATGGGTTCAGGAGGGGGTCTATTTTGCTGAGTGGTTAAGCTCTTGCCTTGCGAGTCGAAGGTCATGGGTTCAGGAGGGGGTCTATTTTGCTAAGTGGTTAAGCTCTTGCCTTGCGAGTCGAAGGTCATGGGTTCGGGAGGGGGTCTATTTTGCTAATGGTTTTTAAACTCTTGCCTTGCGAGTCGAAGGTCATGGGTTCGGGAGGGGTCTTTGTGGCTGAGTGGTTAAGCTCTTGCCTTGCGAGTCGAAGGTCATGGGTTCGGGAGGGGTCTTTGTGGCTGAGTGGTTAAGCTCTTGCCTTGCGAGTCGAAGGTCATGGGTTCGGGAGGGGGTCTATTTTGCTAAGTGGTTAAGCTCTTGCCTTGCGAGTCGAAGGTCATGGGTTCGGGAGGGGTCTATTTTGCTAAGTGGTTAAGCTCTTGCCTTGCGAGTCGAAGGTCATGGGTTCGGGAGGGGTCTTTGTGGCTGAGTGGTTAAGCTCTTGCCTTCGAGTCGAAGGTCATGGGTTCGGGAGGGTCTTTGTGGCTGAGTGGTTAAGCTCTTGCCTTGCGAGTCGAAGGTCATGGGTTCGGGAGGGGGTCTTTGTGGCTGAGTGGTTAAGCTCTTGCCTTGCGAGTCGAAGGTCATGGGTTCGGGAGGGGGTCTTTGTGGCTAAGTGGTTAAGCTCTTGCCTTGCGAGTCGAAGGTCATGGGTTCGGGACGGGGTCTTTGTGGCTAAGTGGTTAAGCTCTTGCCTTGCGAGTCGAAGGTCATGGGTTCGGGAGGGGGTCTTTGTGGCTAAGTGGTTAAGCTCTTGCCTTGCGAGTCGAAGGTCATGGGTTCGGGAGGGGTCTTTGTGGCTGAGTGGTTAAGCTCTTGCCTTGCGAGTCGAAGGTCATGGGTTCGGGAGGGGGTCTTTGTGGCTAAGTGGTTAAGCTCTTGCCTTGCGAGTCGAAGGTCATGGGTTCGGAGGGTCTTTGTGGCTAAGTGGTTAAGCTCTTGCCTTGCGAGTCGAAGGTCATGGGTTCGGGAGGGGTCTTTGTGGCTAAGTCTTGTTGAGTCAGTCAGGTCGGAGGTCTGTGAGTTGCTCTGCCTTGCGAGTCGAAGGTCATGGGTTCGGGAGGGGTCTTTGTGGCTGAGTGGTTAAGCTCTTGCCTTGCGAGTCGAAGGTCATGGGTTCGGGAGGGGTCTTTGTGGCTGAGTGGTTAAGCTCTTGCCTTGCGAGTCGAAGGTCATGGGTTCGGGAGGGGGTCTTTGTGGCTGAGTGGTTAAGCTCTTGCCTTGCGAGTCGAAGGTCATGGGTTCGGGAGGGGTCTTTGTGGCTGAGTGGTTAAGCTCTTGCCTTGCGAGTCGAAGGTCATGGGTTCGGGAGGGGTCTTTGTGGCTGAGTGGTTAAGCTCTTGCCTTGCGAGTCGAAGGTCATGGGTTCGGGAGGGGTCTTTGTGGCTGAGTGGTTAAGCTCTTGCCTTGCGAGTCGAAGGTCATGGGTTCGGGAGGGGGTCTTTGTGGCTGAGTGGTTAGCCTTGCCTTGCGAGTCGAAGGTCATGGGTTCGGAGGGTCTTGTGGCTGAGTGGTTAAGCTCTTGCCTTGCGAGTCGAAGGTCATGGGTTCGGGAGGGGGTCTTTGTGGCTGAGTGGTTAAGCTCTTGCCTTGCGAGTCGAAGGTCATGGGTTCGGGAGGGGTCTTTGTGGCTGAGTGGTTAAGCTCTTGCCTTGCGAGTCGAAGGTCATGGGTTCGGAGGGTCTTTGTGGCTGAGTTCTTGCCTTGCGAGTCGAAGTCATGGGTCTCGGAGGTTGTTGGGGTAGCTTTCTGAGTCGGTCTGGAGCTGGTTAAGCTCTTGCCTTGCGAGTCGAAGGTCGTAGGTTCGAATTCGGACCGCACCGTTCTGTTCACGAGTGCATTTTTTTCCAGAGACCCCTAGGATTGTTGCCGGAACATTTCTGAAGTCGGTCGAGGCCACCTGCATGGCGGGGGACACCAGTCAAATGGTAAAGCAGGTTTTCACGCAAAATGAGTTAGAGCGCCATACCAGGCGTCATGGCTGACGCCAGAATTCACAGCGGGAGAACGCAGAAGAAGTCGGAGTTACGGTGTTCGTCCTTGGTACAATACCCTCGGCAGGTGGCGTATGACCGAGCCATATGGGGTAAAACCCGGTGCAATGAAGTCAACCTTCAGCTTTAAAACCCTTTTCATACCACTGAATAAAGTCACCTTTGCTTACTCCAACAGTTCCTTCATACCACTGAATAAAAGTCACTTTTGCTTACCTCCAACCAGTCTCCTTCATACCACTGAATAAAAGTCCCTTTTGCTTACCTCCAACCAGTCTCCTTCATACCACTGAATAAGCCTGCAATCACACTGGAAATGAGTATACCAATGGTTATAAATAGCTGGTTTAGCGTAACCAGTCGACCACGTATAGCTGGTGGGGCAGCTTCAGCAACGTAGACTGGAACAGTCATGGATGCGAACCCTGGAGATAGAGAATTGTATATACGGTGTTTTTAAGTATTCACAAAAGTGGTAATGTTGTGGTGAATAATATTTCAGTGAGACGGATAATATAAAACCCCCTTTTGCCGTGCGTTCCAAAGGTCGCTGGATTTGAATCAGACCACGCAGTTCTGTTCACGAGTGCATTTTTTCAGGGAGACTTCAAGCATTGTTGACAGAGCTACGGAGATGGTGCTTTGTGTAATATTCTTGGCATGTGGTGTGCCATTTCTGGAGAGATGGATTGAGCCATATTGGATCAAACCGCCCGAGTGGTTACCGGGGCCCAAATTTGGGGTGTAAAGAATAGAACCACTGTTACCTGCCATGCATGTCGTAAGAGGCGACTAAGGAGGTTTGGCTGAAATCGGATGCACGTGTCCTAAACGTGTAGAAGTCTATGAGTTTAGGGGCCTACCAAACCAATGTGCAACGTATACACGTTCTTGGCAAGATCAAACATATCACAAAAAGTGATTAAATTTGGTCGTAAAGAACGAACGCAAAGAAGAAGAAGAAGAAGGATAAAACCCAGTGCAATAAAGTCAATCCTTTACTATAGACCCTTTAGACAAGACTGTAGTGTGGCAGTGGTAAAAAGTAAAAAGTAAAGGAACCTTTCATACCTCGTGGTATATAGGTCAATACAGTGTTAGGCCTGCATTTTTATTGACCGTCGGCACACGATGGGTGATGTGGTCAGCATCACGCCGGCCGCCTTACTTTCCCAGAGCATGTCTGGTACCCAGTTGAGGCTGGGTCGACCTGAGAGCCGTCGCGGTCGGGAAAAATCCCACGCACATTGCGGGAGCTGAACCCAGACCACCAGCCTTGCGAAGCGAGTTCACTAACAACTACGCTACAGCGGCTCTCGTGGCAGTGGTAATAGTAGTAATACTTTTATGAAAATGAAGAACACACTATGCGTGAACTCACTACCAATGACATTGCGAAACGAGTACTCCAATGCTATATTGAACCAATACTTATGTATGGCAACGAATCATGGACAATGAACAAACAATCAATACGATCATTGGAAGCCACAGAGATGTGGTTTTACAGAAGAATGTTGAAAACTCCACGGACAGCAAAGAAAACCAATGTGGAGGTTTTCAACCAGGCCTGCACACAAAGAAACCTTATCAAAAGAATAAGAATCAGACAATCAAGGTTCTTCGGGCATATAATGCGAAGAGAAGGTTTAGAATATTTGGTGACTACAGGTAAAATTCAGGAAGGAGAGATCGTGGAAGACAGAGGAGAAGATGTTGGATGGCCTGACATCATGGTTCGACAAAATATCGACGTCAGAACTGATTACATGCACCAAGCAAAGAGAGTTGTGGAGAGACATGATCGCCTACGCCGGTAGGCAGGCACTGATTGATTGAGTAGTAATAGTGGTAATAGTAGTAATAGTAGTAGTAGTAATAGTAGTAGTAGTAGAAGTGAGAGCCGCTGTAGCGTAGTTGTTAGTGAACTCGCTTCGCAAGGCTGGTGGTCTGGGTTCAGTTCCCGCAATGTGCGTGGAATTTTCCCGACCGCGACGGCTCTCAGGTCGACCCAGCCTCAACTGGGTACCAGACATGCTCTGGGAGAGTAAAGGCGGCCGGCGTGATGCTGACTACATCACCCATCGTGTGCCGACGGTCAATGAAAAATACAGGCCTAACACTGTATTGACCTATATACCACGAGGTATGAAAGGATTCCATTAGTAGTAGAAGTAGTAGTTATAGTATAAACCGCAGACCAGGCAAAATTGATTTTAAAAATAAAATTCCTATAACAAATTTTCACCATCTACTAAACTACGTCGGGGATTCCCGCTGGTGCTTCGGTGTTCGTGTACTGCCACTGAGATAGTCAAGTGTAAGAAAGAGATCGGATCACACAGGGTTACGCACCGAAGTGCAATGATGATGGGCATATCAATCAATCAATTTATGCACACTGTGCAGTCCGAACAGGAATGGCGAAATATAGGTGTATTTTCTGCTGAGGTCTTTGAGAAAGTCGTTTCCATAATCATATCCAGTGTTTATCTTCCAGCCAGTCTACTGTATATTTTCTCTGTATGGGATCGGAGTCTCTGTGGCTGAGTGGTTAAACCCTTTGCCTTGAGAGTCGAAGGTAGAGGGTTCGAATCCGGACCGCCGCCTTCTGTTCACGAGTGCAGTTTTTTCCAGAGACCGCTAGGATTGTTGCCGGAGCTACGGAGTTCGTGCTTTGTGCAATACTCTCGGCAGGTAGCGTGCCATTTCTGCGGAGAGAGACTGAGCCATATGGGATAAAACCCGGTGCAATTAAGTCAATCCTTCGGCTTTAAAACCCTTTTAAAACCCTCTGTATGAGAGAGTTTCATTACAGTAAGACCTTACCTATTCCAATACCAACAATAATTCGTCCTGCCAGCAACATCCCTGTGCTTTGAGAGGCTCCCATGACTACTGCACCAGCCACAAAGACCACAGATGCCACCATTATAGTCACCTGAAGATAGAAGACAAGAACATAAACAACCTTCAGCACGAACACCGTCTCCGTTGCTTACTACGCATAAGATGATCTGAAGTGATGTAACATATAAATAAGAAACTTACATTTCTAATGTTACTTTCCAACTTACATTTTAAATATTACTTTTCAACTTACATTTCTAATATATTTTCCTACTTACATTTTTAATGTTATCTTTCCAACTTACAAATGCAGTGGTTTGGACATTTAATGAGAATGGAATACAGCCAACTACCAATAACAGCATACACAAAAAATAGAAAAGGTACTAGAACAGGGAAAACCAAGTAAAAGATGGATAGACAATATCAAGACCACACTAAATAAACACGGATATAACACAACAAGGGCGACTCATCTGGCTCTGAAACGTAAATTAAAGCTCCCACCCCTACGCTTAACGGCAAGAGTAGACAACCAATTCTATCATCCACCAGGGGATAGACAATAGACTTTCCATCTTACATTTCTATTGATATCTCCTGATTACATTTCTATTGATATCTCCTGATTACATTTCTATTGATATTCTGATTACATTTCTATTGATATCTCCTGATTACATTTCTATTGATATCTCCTGATTACATTTCTATTGATATCTCCTGATTACATTTCATTGATATTCTGATTACATTTCATTGATATCTCCTGATTACATTTATTGATATCTCCTGATTACATTTCTATTGATATCTCCTGATTACATTTCTATTGATATCTCTGGATTACATTTCTATTGATATCTCTGATTACATTTCTATTGATATCTCTGATTACATTTCATGATATCTCCTAGATTACATTTCATTGATATCTCCTGATTACATTTCTATTGATATCTCCTGATTACATTTCTATTGATATCTCCTGATTACATTTCTATTGATATCTCCTGATTACATTTCTATTGATATCTCCTGATTACATTTCTATTGATATCTCCTGATTACATTTCTATTAATATCTCCTGATTACATTTCTATTGATATCTCCTGATTACATTTCTATTGATATCTCCTGATTACATTTCTATTGATATCTCCTGATTACATTTCTATTGATATCTCCTGATTACATTTCTATTGATATCTCCTGATTACATTTCTATTGATATCTCCTGATTACATTTCTATTGATATCTCCTGATTACATTTCTATTGATATCTCCTGATTACATTTCTATTGATATCTCCTGATTACATTTCTATTGATATCTCCTGATTACATTTCTATTGATATCTCCTGATTACATTTCTATTGATATCTCCTGATTACATTTCTATTGATATCTCCTGATTACATTTCTATTGATATCTCCTGATTACATTTCTATTGATATCTCCTGATTACATTTCTATTGATATCTCCTGATTACATTTCTATTGATATCTCCTGATTACATTTCTATTGATATCTCCTGATTACATTTCTATTGATATCTCCTGATTACATTTCTATTGATATCTCCTGATTACATTTCTATTGATATCTCCTGATTACATTTCTATTGATATCTCCTGATTACATTTCCACCAACTTCAATTTGAGTATTCTTTTCCCCACACACACTTACTGTCTTATTCCTCTCCGCTCCTCGTTGAGCATAGGGCCTCAACAGTTGTTCGTCACTTTTCTCTGTCTCTGGGTGTTTTCTTTATGGTCTCCCAGGATAGTTGAGTAATCTTCAGTTCCTCAAGAAGACTTCGTCCCCAGGTCTGTTTAGAGCGTCCTCTATTTCGTTTTCCTTGCGGGTTCCCCTCAAGTGCTTGTACGGTTTTGGCTGATGCGCGTCATCTGTTTCCGGCATGGAGCCCTAGTCCTTCCGAGACTCGAGTTAGTTTTGAACAATTTGTTTTTAGTTCCTGTAGCTACGCTCTTTTTTAAATAGACTGGTAGTTAGCTTATCGCAGAGCCCTCAACCTAGCCGCGGTAGCGTAGTTGTTAGTGAACTCGCCTAGCAAGGCTGGTGGTCCGGATTCAACTCCCGCAGTGTGCATGAACTTTTTCCCGACCGCGACGGCTCTCAGGTCGACCCACCCTCAACTGGGTACTAGACATGCTCTGGGAAAGTAAAGGCGGCCGGCGTGATGCTGACACATCACCCAACGTGTGCCGACGGTCAATGAATAATACAGGCCTAACACTGTATTGACATATATACCACATGGTATGAAAGGGTTCCTTTACTTTTTTACTTTTACAGCCCCCAACTGGAGGAGCAGGAGGCCACACTTAGTCTGACCTCTCTCCTTTGACCTGTCCGGCTTGGGTAACCTTGCCGGCATAGCTCTCTGGGTCAGTGAGGTACGCTAGCTCCCCCCAACCACCCCCTCGCATCTCCGTTACATTCCTTTCCAAATTTCATAAATTGTAATTGTTTCCAAATCAAGTAGCTACAACTTTAATTTCTATATACTGCTCTCACCTTACGGCCAAAGAAATCACACATGAATCCAGCAAACAGAGAAAAGACAGCCGCCGATCCTACAGTCCCGCTGACAATAACCTCCTGCCACATAGTGCTCAGATCAAAGTAATCTTTTATTAGAAGCATTGACCCGGATACAATTCCTATAAATTCCAGACAGGTCAACAAATGAACGCCTCTTTTTTTTCGACTCGTGTGAATGATACATTTTAAAAAAAATTTGAAATGTAAATTTATAAATGAATATGAAAGAATCAATCAACTTGCAGATTTATCTTCTTCTTCTTCTTTTGTCGTCACACTGCTACCGGGTTGTTGCCCAGTGTCGTGGTTTTCTGTTTTTGTCTTGCGCTGTTCTGGTGGCTTGTGTGATTGTTATTTTTGCTCTTTCACAGGATTCTGCTACGCCATCTAACCATCTTTTCCATGATCTTCCTCTTGCCTTCTTTCCCGATGTTCTGTTGTAGAAGACTCTGTGGAGTTTGGATGCATTCTTATTAAGTGACCAAATCACTTCGTTGTACGTTTATGAAAGATAAAATGTGGTTCTATGTAGTGTAGAGTTAAGATGCTCACATCTCGTTCCAAATGTAGCCTACTCGGTTCGCTACCTTGTGGAACATCGGGATATTTCTCCAGAGATTCCTTATCTCAGTGTAGGTGAGATCGAGTTTCTAGTCCTATTGGAGACGGGCGATAAAAATGTAGGTCCTGTGTCCAAGTTGAGCACGTAAAAGAACCCTTGGCAGTTCCAAAAAAAAACAGAGTAAAACATGCAGCAATACCGCAGCCCGTGCATCATTCATCAGAAAAAAAACCGAGTAAAGCATGCAGCAATACCGCAGCCTGGGCAACATTCATCAGAAAAAAACCGAGTAAAGCATGCAGCAATACCGCAGCCTGGGCAACATTCATCAGAAAAAACCAGAAGTCAAAGCATGGCATTGAAATACTCGCAGCCCGGGCAAAATTCATCAGAAAAAACCCAACAAATAAAATTCAGACAAATATATTTTCAATATCTTCTAAAATTACATCGGGGAACTTCGCCGGAGCTACGTAGCTCGTGGAGATCCTCCTGTGTAAGAAAGAGATCGGACATGGTTACTCACTGAAGTGCAATGGTCTTATCAATCAATCAGTAAAATGTGTTGTCGGGGTTCGCTACGGGAGCAAAGAATAGTAACACTGCAACCTACAAGGCATGTCGTAAGAGGCGACTGAGGTAGAGGCCTATGGAAGCTGCCCTATAAATAAAAAGTTTGCAGAAATCGGATGTGCTGGCCTACTTGTAGGTGCATAACTGGCACAACGTATAATCGCTCTTAGGCTCAGATCACATACACACCACACAGAATGGTCTAACACGATGTCGATATGGAGCGTTCAAAGAAGAATCAGTTTTATAAAAGCTTCTTTTTGTCAGCTTCAGTTGTGTTGTTGCCACCGAGAGGTTACCGGGGCCCAAATTTGGGGTGTAAAGAATAGAACCACTGTTACCTGCCTTGCATGTCATAAGAGGCGACTACGGAGGTATGCTGAAATCGGGTGCACGTGTCCTAAACGTGTAGAAGTCTATGCGTTTAGGGCCTACCAAACCAACGTATACACGTTCTTGGCAAAGATCAAACATATCACAAAGAGTGATTAAAATTGATCGTAAAGAAGAAGATCTTAATAGACCCCACCGTTTATAAAGCAATGGCAAACTACTGAGTGGTGGCTAGAAAATCAACGACTCATTTCTATGGTTATGGATGGCACGTCCTAAAGGATATGTCACGATTTTCATTTCAGGCCCCACTCGGGCGATAGATCTAGTCGATTGCTAGGAAAAGTATATCACCAGGGGTAGATCACATAGTCTGTAGTTAAGGCGAAAGCCATTGTCAGTAATATATCGTCTACACTGTTGCTAGCTTGGGAGAGCAATATGGTTGTGTTCGTAAAACCGCTCATTTGTATGGCTAGGCAATTGAACGGGTGTCATTTATTGATCATATTCATTGGCTCCGATGCTATGCATGGAGTTCTTAAAACTACTTATTCTCTTCTATTCTGTTGCTAACGCGAAGCTTAACACCGGTGATTTATTTTTTTTATTTTTTTTTCCCCGATCCAGAAACACTTGAGCTGAAAGCTCTTTGGCTCGGTGTCATGGACATCGTAACCCTTCGGTTCGGTGTCACGAACACCGTAAATCTGGGGAACCTGTAACTTTTCTGCCAGTCCGCGGAGTTGAACCCGTACTTATAGAGGACTAGTCACCCGTAGTCCAACGCGCTACGAACACGCTGGGCACGCGGGCTAACACCGGTGATAGATCTCCTAGTCTGTTGCTAAGGCGAAGTTCATCATCAGTGATAGATCTTGTTGGTTGATAGAAAAAATAAATCGCCAGTGGTAGATCTCCTATTTTGTTGCTAGGGCGAAGTCCATCTTCAGTTGTAGGTTTTCAAGTACGTCTTAAGGGATAAGTCCTTCATTAACTGATTAACCGGTACACCATTAACTTCGATTGTCACATGACCCCATTTCTGTAGTTAAGTTTATGAAGTTGCTGTCCTGGTATCTGCTTCGTGATTGACACATTCCAATTTGGGTAGATCAGGGTGATTGACCCAATAAAGCTCTATTGATCGGAATGTATTTATGGCTTATTTAAATCGCATCTTTGTTAGAGTACTTTCTTCTTCACGCTCCTACATAGGTCGCACCAGACTCAGTTTGCCTGGAGGCATAGGTCGGCAACCAAGACCTCCCAAGTTTGCCCCTAGGGAGGCATAGGTCGGCAACCAAGGACTCCCGTTGCCTAGGAGCAGGTCGGCAACCAAGACCTCCAAGTCGCCCTAGGAGGCATAGGTCGGCAACCAAGACCTCCCAAGTTCGCCCCTAGGGAGGCATAGGTCGGCAACCAAGGACTCCCGCCCTAGGAGGATGGTCGGCACAAGACCTCCAGTCGCCTAGGAGGCATAGGTCGGCAACCAGACCCGTGCCAGGCATGGTCGGCACCAAGTCTCCGTTGCCCCTAGGAGGCATAGGTCGGCAACCAAGGACTCCAGTCGCCCTAGGAGGCATGGTCGCAACAGGACTCCCAGTTCGCCCTAGGAGGCAGTCGGCAACCAAGGTCAGTTCTCCTAGGAGGCATGGTCGCAACCAAGGACTCCCAAGTTTCTCCCTAGGAGGCATAGGTCGCAACCAAGGACCTCCCAAGTTCGCCTATCCAAGGTCAACATTTCAGATCTATCCACTCTCTCCCCATTTTCTTGCACTCCATCTCCAACTCTCGTGCCCAGGTATTCCTGTGTCTTCCCTTACCTTTATTACCCAGGGCGTTCCATCGGAGAGCCTGTCTGGTGATGCTGTCATGGAGTCTCCTCAGTGTGTGTCCTATCCATCTTCACCTTCTGCCCCATATCTCTTGTTCCACCTGTCGTTGTCCCGTTCTATCCCAGAGTTCCCCGTTTGTAGTCCTGTCATATCATCATTGGTGGAGTATCATGCACCGGCATCTATTGATGAATGTCTGCAACTTTTTAGTGTTCTCCTTAGTTGTTCTCAATGTCTCTGCTCCATACAGAAGGACATCCTTGACATTTGAGTTAAATATTATTATCTTAATTTTATTCCTGATCATTCTTGGATGGCAAATGTTGGTCTTGCCTTTTGTATTCTAATCCTAACATCTTCATCTGTACCCTCCCCCCCTTGTATGTTAATAACACCTCCCAGATACGTCGGCACACGATGGGTAATGTGGTCAACATCACGCCGACTGGCTTTAATTCCCAGTGCTTTCATTGTACCCAATTGAGGCGGGTCGATCTGAGCAATACTGAACGTCATCAAGAAACAACAAATAAAATGGTTCGGCCACGTAAGCAAATTACCAGGGCTGGCTCTGTCACTGTATCAGTGGGTCAGCAAATAGACAGAGCTGACATTCTGAACTATCTCATAGATTGTTCTAGCAAAGAGGATTCTCATTTAAACCAATCCACGTCAACTGCAAGATTGCACGAGCTTGGATTAAAGATTTGAGTGGACAGAAAAGAGCAGCACAACAGGTATATGAGTAGACTCATCAATCAACATCAAACTGGTATTTTTAGCCGTTGGACCTCATTGAATATATTGCGAAGGAGATCGGAGCACCTATGGAAATGAAGATATTGTGAAGGAGATCGGAGCACCTATGGAAATGAAGATATTGTGAAGGAGATCGGAGCACCTATGGAAATGAAGATATTGTGAAGGAGATCGGAGCACCTATGGAAATGAAGATATTGTGAAGGAGATCGGAGCACCCATGGACATGAAGATATTGCGAAGGAGATCAGAGCACCTATGGAAATGAAGATATGCTGAAGGAGATCGGAGCACCCATGGACATGAAGATATTGCGAAGGAGATCGGAGCACCTATGGAAATGAAGATATTGCGAAGGAGATCGGAGCACCTATGGAAATGAAGATATCAACTGAAATGAGAGCGATTACCATGGACAGAAGATATTGCGAAGAGATCGCACCATGAAATGAAGATATTAGCAAGAGATCGAGCACCAATGGAAATGGATATCAAGAGACGGAGCACCTAGAAAGAAAATGTCGAAGAAGACACCATGAAATGAAAATATTGCAAAATCGGACACTATCGAAATGAAGATATTGCAGGAGATCGAGAATGGAAAGAAGAATTGCAAGAGATCGGAGCCATGGACATAAGAATGGAGGAGACGAGAAGAAATGAAGATATTGCGAAGATGGCACCTAGAAATGAAGTATTGCGAGGAGATCGGAGCACCTGAAATGAAGATATTGGAGAGATCAGCACCTTAGAAATGAAGATATTACGTAGGATTCGCCCATGGACATGAAGATATTACAAGAGATCGACACCTTGGAAATAAGATATGCAAGAGATGCACCCATGAAATGAAGATATTCGAGATCGAGACCTAGAAATGAAGATATTGCATTGAGTCAGACCTGAAATGAAGATATTGCAAGGAGATGGACACCATGAAATAAATAGTCGTAGAAATCGGCATATGGAATGAAGATATTGAGGATGAACCTTGGACATGAAGATATTGGACAGGATCAGCACATGAAATGAAGATATTCAAGGAGTTGAACCTATGGAAATGAAGATTCGAAGAGATGAGCACTTGGAAATGAAGATAGAAAGAGATGAGACTCATGGAAATGAAAATATTCGAAGAGATCGAAACTATGGAAATGAAGATATTGCGAAGAGATCGGCACTATGGAAATGAAGATATTGTGAAGGGATCAGAGCACCATGAAATGAAGATTGCTAAGAGATAGCACCTATGGACATGAAGATATGCGAAGGAGATCGACCTATGAATCGAAGATTGCGAGAGTGACACCTATGGACATGAAGATATTGCGAAAGATCAGGACACCCATGGAAATAAGATATTGTGAAGAGATGAGCACTCATGGAAATGAAGATATGGGAGTTGAGCACCATGGAAATGAAGATATTGCGAGGAGATCGGAGCACCTATGGAAATGAAGATATTGCGAAGGAGATGAGCACCATAAAATTAAGATATGCAAGGAGATCGACACTATGAAAGAAGATTTAAGATCGAGCATCTATGACATGAAGAATTGCAGCAGATAGCACATAAATAAGTATGGAGAGATCGAGACTATGAAATGAAGATATTTTCAATCGAGCACCATGAAATTGATTATTCGAAGGAGTCAGCACATATGGTAAGATATTCTTCATAGAGATCGAACCTATGACATGAAGATTGAAAGATACACCCATGGATTAAGATATTGTGAGGAGTCGGCACCTTGGAATGAGATATTCTAAGGAGATCGGAGCACCTTGTAAGTATTGCTGATGTATGATACATATGGACATGAAGTTTGGAAGGAATCGGCACCTTGACATGAAGATATTACAAACTTGAACTGAAAGTCAGATTACCAAGAATCGCTTAGAGCAATGCCATTCAGATACAATGTACATAAAGCAAGGTCGACCACTGAATGGTGGACTACTCAATAACGAGCATGAAGCAAGATGATGAAGCGCTCCAAGGCCAGTTCTTAAATCTCTACTTATCCTGTACTCAGGACAGGTTAGAGAAAAGCAGCCCGTGTGTTGTCAGGGCTCACAGTTGCAAAGCAATAGTAACACTGCGATCTCAAGGCATGCGTAGGAGGCGACTAAAGTAGGAGTTAGCCTTTAGTGCTAAAGACTATATATGTTCATTCACTTAAAGCGCTTAACGTCTGTTATTACTCTCCTCTTGGGCTAAGATGTTCACGTTATAATTCTACTGTCACTGCTAAGGCATTCCGTTTGATAGAAAGATTGTATTTAGCTCAGCTCAGAAGATGTGGGAAAGGGTTGGAAGTTACCTAGTAAATATTAGCGTCGTAGAAATCGGATGTGCTGGCCTACTTGTAGGCGCATAATACAATCGCTCTTAGCTCAGATCATAAAATCACAAAAGTGGTTTAACTGATGGTCGATATAAGCATCTGGAAGAAGAAGAAATCAAGCTGAACGTTAAAGAGAAATATAAGGAAAACACTGGTGGGCAATGCTGATTGAGAATGGTTTCTGTCCGACGAATCATCGTCAACGCTCTCAGAGGAAACATCTGCTCTGAAGATTTCAACGAGAAGATAAGGTTTTCCTATCTCGTTGCGAAGTTGTGCATACCGATAGGTGCGCAAGACGGAATACCACGAGAGAAAACCCAGTAGATACATCAATCTACACAGAACGGGAGTTGTTAGCCTAAACACACTGAGATACATGTTTGGGAGGTGATCGGAGCAATTATGGACATGTCCGATATGCGATGAAGGTGATCATAAAATGAACAATGAACAATAGAGAAAACAATTTAACTTACCAGTATCGTATCCAAAAAGCAAGCCACCAATTGTAGCAAAACAAGCCAAGTAGTAAACAAAGAATGGTGTTTTCTCATCCGTTTTAGCACCATCAATGTTATCAACGTCACGCGTACCATTCGTTTTCTTTCCATAAGTACTGAACTCCATATTGGGCTTGACAAATAACCCGCGGTATTCGTTTTCTGGGTAGTCTGCGTCCGAACTTGATTTGATCTTCTTGGTAGATACAGGAGATTTGGTACTAGCTGATTTTATATTAAATGGTTGAAGTTCTGGAGAAATCTCATTGACAAGTTTTCTTCTTTTAGAAAAGTCGTCAAGTCCATTAGTATAATCTGGTTTCTCAGTATCAGGAGGGTTAATTCTTTGATGTTCTTCAATGCTATTATTAGATGATTGATTCTGATTCGTCCGTTTGTGATCTTGACCTTTCAGTGTTTCAGCTAGTTGCTTGGCAACGGAAATGCGGATGTATTCAAAAGTAGTTTTGTCTGAAACGTTGCTCAAGTCGCGACTTCCAGTTTCTGGTAGTGAGGAGAGAATGGGAGTATTTTGGCGGAGAACTATTTGTAATTGGAACTTGTTGCCTATTTGAGGCTGGGATTTTCTTAATTTCGTCTAAAGCTGGTTTGAAAGATGATAGAGTAGACGATGATGGTGGGTATGCTTGGAACTCTCCTAGTGATTTTCCTGCTGGTGATAGGAGACGTTCTGGCACTGGTGTCGCAGGGTCTGTTGTCACATTCTTAGAAGTCTCTGATCAATATAAAAGAAAAAATTAATGAATTAATAATGATACACGTGGCAAAATGTATACAAGTAGACATGATAAATATATCTCACATTCGCTTTTCTTTATACTATCTACTTTATTTCTTCGGTGTTTTTTTCCGTTATGAATTCAGGTGCAGTCATGACACCTAATATGGCACCTATGACTAATTTTTGCGTGAAAGTTTTCTTTCATTATCATCAGTGTCCTTCACCATTCAGGCGAACCTTATTCCGACTTCAGATGTAGTTGTAATTTAGATCTCTAAGTAAAGGTTCAGTATATATATATACAGTATATGGAACTGCAGTAAAACTATTTGATTGGCAAAACACGTAATTACAAAGTACTGTAGTTTTACAAATTACAAAAACAATGACAAAATACAGCAACGTTTCGACCAACAAGGCCTTTATCAAGCAAACGAACAAACAGGAGTGACAAATTAAAATGAAACACAAATGGACGACCAAATACAAACGTATCTAAGGAAAATCTGGAATAAAAAGAATAACGAAATAAATGTAACACAAAAACACACATAAAAACTAGAAATAGAAAGGAAAGAAACAATGAAACATCTAGTAAATATATAACTTGAATACATGCAACATATACCCATATAGATTACAAAGCATGGGAAGAGAAAGTACTAAGAAGCATAAGAATGGAATATAACATGAATACATGCAACATATACCCATATAGATTACAAAGCATGGGAAGAGAAAGTACTAAGAAGCATAAGAATGTAATACGTTGAGCCCGCGTGGTCGCAAGGTACCATACAAAGAAATCAACCGATTCTCCAGAGCAAATCGACTGCGATCATCCGAGGAACATGATCGGATGGCTGTGACCTGGACATCGTGAGCACCTAAATGGCCAGTATCATTGAAATGGGTGGCTACAGGGTCACAGAGCATTGACGTATGTCGCGTAAGTGTTGGGCGAATCGGTCACTGAGCCTCTTGCCTGTCTCGCCGATATAAGCCTTGTCACGATGTCCAGGTCACAGCCATCCGATTTCGTTATTCGTTTTTATTCCAGATTTTCCTTAGATACGTTTGTATTTGGTCGTCCATTTGTGTTTCATTTAATTTGTCACTCCTGTTTGTTCGTTTGCTTGATAAAGGCCTTGTTGGTCGAAACGTTGCTGTATTTTGTCATTGTTTTTGTAATTTGTAAAACTACAGTACTTGTAATTACGTGTTTTGCTAAGTAAAGGTTCAGGGTTTCCTGTAGTCCAACTACATACCATGTGCACACTGAACATTTTTCGATTAAGCTGGCATCGAACCACGGAATTTCCACGGCACGTTGTCACTAGCGCAGCGCGTTACCAACTACACTATCGACGCTCCAGAAATGGTTTAAGTAATCTACAACCAATATACATGAAATATCTCAAGAGATTGTCCCCATAACAAATTGTTATTGGTTATAGGTTTCTGAACGGGGTCATAACACTCACATCTGTGCTAACTTCTCTCATCCCTCGCCAACAAATGTCGAAGGGTATACATACTGATGGTTCCGGTTGCTCGGCTGGTTAAACACACTAGTCTCTATCTGCCCCTCAAACATCCAGTTCTCTTGCACAGCGTGTAATTTCAAACTCCTTAAATCGCTGAAAAGATTCAACATCAATTTTAGTGTTGACATCCAACAGAAAGCCGCCATTAGACCAAATAACATCTCCCTTAACCATCCTTAACTTCCCGAAAATCAATGTTGTTACGGAAAGCATGTACGATTTCTCATTGCCCCAAACACCAGCATGCCCCGGACAGTAGATCACAGTAGATCATTGTTCCAAACACCAGCATGCCCCGGACAGTAGATCATAGTAGATCATTGCTCCAAACACCAGCATGCCCCGGACAGTAGATCACAGTAGATCATTGTTCCAAACACCAGCATGCCCCGAACAGTAGATCACAGTAGATCATTGTCCCAAACACCAGCATGCCCCGGACAGTAGATCATAGTAGATCATTGCTCCAAACACCAGCATGCCCCGGACAGTAGATCACAGTAGATCATTGCTCCAAACACCAGCATGCCCCGAACAGTAGATCACAGTAGATCATTGTCCCAAACACCAGCATCCCCGGACAGTAAATCACAGTAGATCATTGCCCCAAACACCAACATGTCACGGACAGTAAATCACAGTAGATCATTGCCCCAAACACCAACATGTCACGGACAGTAGATCACAGTAGATCATTGCTCCAAACACCAGCATGTCCCGGACAGTAGATCACAGTAGATCATTGCCCCAAACACCAGCATGCCCCGGACAGTAAATCACAGTAGATCATTGCCCCAAACACCAACATGTCACGGACAGTAAATCACAGTAGATCATTGCCCCAAACACCAACATGTCACGGACAGTAGATCACAGTAGATCATTGCTCCAAACACCAGCATGTCCCGGACAGTAGATCACAGTAGATCATTGCCCCAAACACCAGCATGCCCCGGACAGTAGATCACAGTAGATCATTGCCCCAAACACCAGCATGTCCCGGACAGTAAATCACAGTAATCCTCTGGAGGTTCTTTCTTTCCTTTCTTTCTCGAATCCTGTTTGCCTCACATCATCAGGTCAAGAAGAGATTTCTAAAACGGGCTCTTGTATGCGTTTCGTAGATAGTCTCTTTCGTCGCCTCTCTTATCTCTGAGGTCCATCTTTTGCGTGGCCAGCCTTTTGCTTTGTACCCATTGTATCGGAGCAACATTGCTCTTTGAGGTGCACTGTCTGTTGGTAATCTGCTCACGTGGCCGAACCATTTAATTTGTTGTTTCTTGATGAAATATAGTACTGATGTTGTACCCACTTTTTTCCTGATGTCTTCATTTCTCAACCTCTGGAGGTTGAAAACCTAAATACTGTACTTTTCCTTTTCCGATGCAGCAGTCATCTGAGCATTTGCCCTTCGACCTGAGGCCATGGCAGTGAATTTACAGGTCTGTCGGAGTTGTGGTGTGCTATCATAGAGAGTGTTGTCAACGTCTGGATATGACGGTAGGTACGTGTGGCGTAGATTACTGAGTGCAGGGCACTGCAAGAGATGGTGTAACCAAAATAGTCAACACCCACTCATTTCGCTGCAAACCGTTTTGAGCCTTACAATAACATGGGCTATACTGGAAAATATATCACATATTTTTATTTATACATAGAGTTCGTTCACTGCAGCTGAGATCTTCCTGTGTAAGTAAGAGATTGGAGCACACATGATTACTTACCGAAGGGCAATGATGTAAATCAGTTCCAATCAATCAATCAATCAATCAATCAACCCGATACTCGAAAACATGTCACAAATTATTATCTTTAGTTTACACTTGCTGTTTGTTGAATAGGAGATTAAAACCTTTTTAAGCCGAGGCACGTCCCTTTCAACCTAATGACGAACCTTGCTTTGGTTATATCAGAGAGGTAGGCAAACAAACATGAAAAATAGGAATGAACTCCTTTCGGTGAATCCAATAGGTTAGACTTTAGACTATAATTTATGATAATAGTTTACGCGTTCTGAAGTAACGTTTTATTTATGCTACAAACCATGAGAATCATTCTTTAAATACTTTCACGTATTGTCCTGAATTGAACCGAGAATACATTTAGTTAACGTATAATAATAAAGACGATTCTCAGCCTGTGTTAAAGGACACCACGACGGTTAGAACAGGGAGACCACGAAGTGTTTACGACGAGTTTTAAATGTAACAAGAAGAGAGAAAATCAGGAACGACGAAATCAGAAAGCTCAGAAAACAAGTTGGGACTTTGCCGGTGCTACAATATATTAGTAAACAATGGATCAAATGGTTCTGTCACGTATCAAGGTTACCACAAGACCGTTTCCCACAAAGAGCATTATCACTCAGATACAACGTCAACAGACACAGAGGACCACCACGTAAACGATGGAGCGACAGAATATCTGAGGGACTAAATTGCATCTTGTACAAGGCGCATACAAAAAGAGTAATGTTCAACACAATCTTTCTCCCCACATTATGTAACCAGTGCCAAACCTGGACACTGACAACAAACGATAGAAGAGAACTAGTCACAACAGAGATGAAGTGTCTACGCAGAATGCTGGGTGTAACAAGAAGAGACCGGTTGAGAAATGAAGACATCAGGAAAAAGGTGGGTACAACATCAGTACTAACTTCATCAAGAAACAACAAATTAAATGGTTCTTCCACGTAAGCAGATTACCAACAGACAGTGCACCTCAAAGAGCAATGCTGCTCCGATACAATAGGTACAAAGCAAAAGGCCGGCCACGCAAAAGATGGACCTCAGAGATAAGAGAGGCGACGAAAGAGACTATCTACGAAGCGCATGAAGGACCCGTTTTAGAAATCTCTTCTTGACCTGACGCTGTGAGGCAAACAGGATTGGAGAAAGAAAGAAAAACAATGCAAATAAGACGAAATGAATATCGTGGCATATCTTTTTCGACCTGACACCGGAAGGTAAAACAGAGACGAAATGAATATCGTGGCATATCTTTTTCGACCTGACACCGGAAGGTAAAACAGAGACGAAATGAATATTGTGGCATGTCTTTTTCGACCTGACACCGGAAGGTAAAACAGAGACGAAATGAATATCGTGGCATATCTTTTTCGACCTGACACCGGAAGGTAAAACAGAGACGAAATGAATATCGTGGCATATCTTTTTCGACCTGACACCGGAAGGTAAAACAGAGACGAAATGAATATCGTGGCATATCTTTTTCGACCTGACACCGGAAGGTAAAACAGAGACGAAATGAATATCGTGGCATATCTTTTTCGACCTGACACCGGAAGGTAAAACAGAGACGAAATGAATATCGTGGCATATCTTTTTCGACCTGACACCGGAAGGTAAAACAGAGACGAAATGAATATCGTGGCATATCTTTTTCGACCTGACACCGGAAGGTAAAACAGAGACGAAATGAATATCGTGGCATATCTTTTTCGACCTGACACCGGAAGGTAAAACAGAGACGAAATGAATATCGTGGCATATCTTTTTCGACCTGACACCGGAAGGTAAAACAGGGACGAAATGAATATCGTGGCATATCTTTTTCGACCTGACACCGGAAGGTAAAACAGAGACGAAATGAATATCGTGGCATATCTTTTTCGACCTGACACCGGAAGGTAAAACAGGACGAAATGAAATCGTGGCATATCTTTTCGACCTGACACCGGAAGGTAAAACAGAGACGAAATGAATATCGTGGCATATCTTTTTCGACCTGACACCGGAAGGTAAAACAGAGACGAAATGAATATCGTGGCATATCTTTTTCGACCTGACACCGGAAGGTAAAACAGAGACGAAATGAATATCGTGGCATATCTTTTTCGACCTGACACCGGAAGGTAAAACAGGGACGAAATGAATATCGTGGCATATCTTTTTCGACCTGACACCGGAAGGTAAAACAGAGACGAAATGAATATCGTGGCATATCTTTTTCGACCTGACACCGGAAGGTAAAACAGGGACGAAATGAATATCGTGGCATATCTTTTTCGACCTGACACCGGAAGGTAAAACAGAGACGAAATGAATATCGTGGCATATCTTTTTCGACCTGACACCGGAAGGTAAAACGAACGAAATGAAATCGTGCATATCTTTTCGACCTGACACCGGAAGGTAAACAGAACGAAATGAATATCGTGGCAGTCTTCGACCCGACACAGGTAAACAGGACGAAATGAATATCGTGGCATTCTTTTCGACCTGACACCGGAAGGTAACAGAATGAATATCGTGGCATATCTTCGACACACGGAAGTAAACGAACGAAATGAATATCGTGGCATATCTTTTCGACCTGACACCGGAAGGTAAAACAGAGACGAAATGAATATCGTGGCATGTCTTTTTCGACCTGACACCGGAAGGTAAAACAGAGACGAAATGAAATCGTGGCATTCTTTCGACCTGACACCGGAAGTAAAACAGGACGAAATGAATATCGTGCATTCTTTTCGACTACACATAACACGAGTAGCAAACAAAACATAGGATAGAGAATTAATATACCGATGAGATGTATATAGATGAGATGAATAAGATATATCTCTGTGGTGTAGAGGTTATGTGCTCGCCTTTCGTTTCTAAGGTACTCGGTTCGCTCTCTAGTGGAACCATTAGGATATTTTTGCAGAGATCCCTGATCTCAGTGTAGGTGAGATCGAGTTCCTAGTCCTATCTGAGACAGACGATAGAACGTAGGTCCCGAGTTCAATTTGAGCACGTAAAAGACTACTTATAATAATAATAATTCCTCTCGTACTGTTATACGTTACATAGGACCTGCAAGTAATTTCTCCATACCGCTCTATCCTGGGCAACTCGCTCAATCTTTTCCATGGAACTGAGACCGATATTTCCTGCCTCTCTCAGCAAAGTTCGTTTCATGGTCTCTTTAGGTCGACCTCTCTTTCTTGAACCCTCTTGGCAGTTGAAAATCGACGAGAACAGGCTGTAAAGCCACTGCCTGGGCAAAATTCATTAGAAAAATTAAAAGTAAAATTTCTACAAAATATTTTCACCATTACATTTTAAAATGACATCGGAGACCATTGCTGTTGCTACAGAGTCCGTGCACTGTCGGTGAGATCTTCCTTCGTAAGAAAGAGATCGGAGCACACATGGTTACTGAACGAAGTGCAATGATGATGCTCCTGTCAATCAATCAATCAATCGCCTGTATGTTGCCGGGGCCCGCGGGGAGCAAAGAATAGTAACACTGCGACCTAGAAGGCATGTCGTAACATGTCGTGACTGAGGTAAGGGTCTAGGGAAGCTACCCTATTAAATAAAAAGCGTGACAGAAACTGAATGTGCTGGTCTATTTGTAGACGCATAACTGGCACATCCATAATCGCTCTTAGGCTCAGATCACATACAACTCACAAAGAGTGGTTAACAAGTGGTCGAAATGGAGCGTTTGAAGAAGAAGTAGAATCATTCAATCAATCAGTTGGGTAGAGAGAGGAGCGGGTGGTTCGAGTTGTGAGAACACGAGGATCATTCTATGTGAGAATTCAAGATCAAGTACATGTGCAGTGAACAAGCTGACAGAAGTAAAGATAAGTAGACCAGAACTGAACATGACCCTTCTCCACCTTCAAGTAGAGATCTAAGACGTACTAAACCATAGATTCCCAAACCTTTTCTGCCCACCGCTCACTTTGCACGACATAATTTTTGTAACGTCCCCTCCCCATTATAACAGTTTGCCAACTGCTACCCCAACCCCCAATATATACATGCTCTATTTTCTCTTGACGTATAAAATTGATATATATATATATATTTTATTTCTGTCATACATTGTCAATTTTCAAATTGTTCTATACATGAAAAAGAAAATTGATGGAAAAATGGATCGTGTAAGATGGACATAAGATGAATTAAAATGAAGAATTCAAATTTTAAGTGACTATTCAATCGCAAAATCACGAAAATAATTTATTTTAAAATATATATTATAAATTTCTTCTTTAAGAAGCCACCGACCACTAATCGTCTGAACGCCCCCAAATGCTTCTGAACCCCTCCCACCTAGAAGGCTTCAGCGCCCCCTGGGAATCAGTTCTACCACTTTGGGAGACTATGTACTAAATGAAAAGACATAAGTCAAGATCAAGAGACCAAGACCTTAGGCCACCTTCAAGTGGAGGTCTAAGTCACAGAAAATGAGAAGATAATCAAAACCAGCAGACCAGAACTGACCATAACGTTACTTAACTTTCAAGAAGAGAATATGGAGTCTTCAAGGTCAAGATGGAAGTGAAAAGACAGATGATAAAAAGTGATTTTCTACCAACACTTTGTTACCAGTGCCAAACTTGGTCCCTGACAGCAACAAACCACAGAAAGCTCACCACGTGGGAAATGAAATGCTTGAGGAAGACAGTAGGGGTCACCAGGAAAGACAGACTATAAAATGAGGACATCAGAAGCAGAGTGGGCATAACTTATGCACCGAATACATTGAAAGACAACAAATGCAGTGGTTTGGACATTTAATGCGAATAGAATACAACCAACCACTAATAACAGCATACAATAAACAGAGATCAGGTACTAGAGTCAAGGGAAAACCAAGAAAAGATGGATAGACAATATCAAGACCACACTAAATAAACATGGATATAACACAACAAGGGCGACTCATCTGGCCATAGAACGCAAATTAAAGCTCCACTCCTACGCTTAACGGCAGAGTGGACAACCAGATTCCATCATCCACCAGGGAAAGACGATAGGCAATACGGAATTTTCAGAACCCCTGGGAAAGCAAAGAAGCCAATGAATATGATCAATAAACAGACATTTTAGAAGTATTACAGACTTCCGGGGAAAAACAAATGATCATACACAGGATTGGAGCTACAAACCCTTATTACTTGTTTATGGATATAAGGAAGTCTATAAACCCATATTACTTGTTTATGGATATAAGGAAGTCTATAAACCCTTATTACTTGTTTATGGATAAAAGGGAAGTCTATAAACCCATATTACTTGTTTATGGATATAAGGAAGTCTATAAACCCTTATTACTTGTTTATGGATATAAGAAGTCTAAACCCTTATTACTTGTTTATGGATATAAGGAAGTCTACAAACCCTTATTACTTGTTTATGGATATAAGGAAGTCTATAAACCCTTATTACTTGTTTATGGATATAAGGAAGTCTATAAACCCTTATTACTTGTTTATAGATATATCACACTGACTGAGCTGCAGAGAGCACTGAAAAAGCTCAATCGTAAAAGGCCCAGGACCAGATGGAGTATCAAACGACATGCTCAAACAAATAGGCCCAATAGCACAGATCTTCTCCAGATTTTAACAATATTTGGAGACAGGAAGAGTCCCAGACATCTGGAAAAATGCCACAATCCACCCAATTTTCAAAGTGGAAAAGACAAAAGGATCCATGAGCTACAGACCTATAAGTTTGCTAAGTTGCACTGCAAAACTGCTGGAGAAAGTGATAACCACTAGACTCAGTGGTTTTAGAATCAACCATAAACTGGACCCAGCCCAGACAGGCTACAGGCAGCATAGAAGCACTGATGACCAAGTGGCATACCTCGCACAGGACATAGAAAATGGCTTCAAGAAAGAAAAACCCTCACAGTGTTCTTCGACATGTCTAAGCCTTCGACAAAGTCTGGAAAGATGGTTTGCTACTCAAGCTCTTACGCAGTGGAATACAGGGTAGAATGTACTATTGGATAAAGACTTTCTTACCCATAGACAAGCATCTGTAAAATTGGATGGAGTGCACAGTCCCAGATTCAAATTAAGAGCAGGAGTCCACAGGACAGCGTACTGTCCCATTGTTTTTCCTGGTATATATTAATGATCTGCCACAAACTCTGCCCAGACATGTATCACACTCTCTCAATGCTGATGATCTAGCTGTGTGGTACACCTCCGAGTTTCTGGGTCCTGCCATCTTTAAACTCCAGGCCAGCCTGAACAGCGTCATAATGTGGGCAAGTAAATGGGTCTAGAAATAAACCGGAGCAAAACTATAGCAACGCTTTTCTCATTGTCAACAAAGGAAGAACACTTCAGACTGAAATTTAACGATGATATCGTTCCCCGTTCCCATACTCCAACCTTTTTGGGAGTTAAGCTTGACAGTCGTCTGACATGGAAACATCACATAATGGAAACAAACAGAAAGGCTATGAGGAAACAAAGTGTGATGCGGAGCTGGCTGGAACTACCTGGGAGCTGATATTCGAATCCTGAGTCAGGTGTACACTGGTGCAGTTAGACCGACCCTGGAATATGCATCATCGACATGGATATCAGCAGCCCATTCAAACAAATCGATACTGGAAAAAACACAAAACAGGTGTCTGCGTACTATTTTGGGAGCCATGAAATCTACACCAATTGTAGAAATGGAAAAGGCAGCCAACATCCCGCCCTTGGAAGACAGAAGAAGGAGAAAAGTGATTCTACAGACTGAAAGGATCAAAGAATGCCTCACCATCCACTGCATGAAAAAATGGCGGCTAGAACAAAGAACAGACTAAAGCGCACAAGTCTAAACCACAAAGCAAAAGAAATAGGAAAGTCATACTTGGAACTACTAAATCATAATTCCATACCTGAAGAATTGCTTTTGATCACTGGGAACCAGACTCAGTACCACTAAACTTCTCAACCTCCATCCCTAAATTATTAAGCAAGATGCCGAGCCTAATCTAGTGAAAAAAGCAATTACAATGGAACATCTCCCTTACATGTTTCCAGAAGACAGCTGGATAAGAATTTACACAGATGGATCGGCAATGAGGCAACCATGAATGGTGGAGCAGGAGTGTACATTAGGCACCCAGATGCTACTACTGTGTCTCTAGGGCCCCTACTGGAAGAATATGTTCCAACTACAAGCAGAACTCATAGCCCTTCTGATGGCAGCACAGCACATGAATAAGCTGCAAGCAGCTGCAAGTAAGATGGTATTTCTTACAGACTCATTGTCAGCTATACAAGCCCTGGAGGCTAAATCCACTGACAGCACAGTACAAAAACTACAAGAGAACTTGCTCAGCTTTCAGAAAAGGCAGAAATTCACTTGCAGTGGATTCCATCTCACTGTGGCATTGCAGGCAATGAGAGTGCTGATGTCTTAGCTAAGGAGGGCAGTGCCAAAGAGCAAATTTACCAACCCTTGTCTTTTCAAGAGGTCAAAACCCTCATACAGAGAAAATCTGCAGTAGACTGGAAGACAAACACTGGATATGATTATGGAAAAGACTCCCTCAAAGACCTAAGCATAACAGACCAGGTCATTATATTTCGACTACGCACCGGACACTGCAGACTCACAAACACTTATACAGACTAGGAATAAGTCAAACAGCTCTCTGCCAGTGTCAGCAGGCAGAACAGACACCAGAGCATATCCTGCAAGACTGTCCTCTTCTGTGAGCTGAGAAGCAACATGTGGCCACACCAGTCGACCTGAAAACTAAGCTTTGGAGAAACCTGACAGACCTGAAGCTGTCTGCCCAGTTGTGGTCCACAGTAAATTAAGCGCATGACCAGAGATCGCTGAAGAAGAAGAAGAAGATTTATAGATATAAGGAAGTCTATAAACCCTTATTACTTGTTTATGGATATAAGGAAGTCTAAATCAATCAAATCAAGAACACAAATTCGGATATTTAAATCTAATGTTAAAACAGTTCTGCTGTATGGGTCAGAAATATAAAGAACTACTCAAATAATAGCGCATAAATTGCAAACATTCATCAACTGGTGTCTGCGCAGAATAGAGGGACTGAGATGGTATGATAGGGTCACAAATGAGGAACTTATAGAGACAACAAGACAGATTCCAGTGGACCAAGAGGTTAAAAAAGACGCTGCGCTGGATAGGACACACTTTGCGAAAACCTGAGGGAATATAACAAGAAGGGTCCTTTCCTGGAATCCCAGAGACAGCTAAGAAGGGAAGACAGAAATACATGGAGACAGGATTTGGAGGCAGAGATCAACAATATAAAGAAGATCTGGGGGAGCTGTAGGAGATAGCTAGATCTGGGAATGAGTTGGTTGAGGGCCTATGCCCCAATACGGTTAAAAAAACAAAAGAGAGAGAGAGAGAGAGTAGGTTAAATATGTTTGTACAGTAGAATAAAAATACGGAGCAGACAAACAACGAATTTCATTTCATGATTATCGTGAGTTAAGTTTTTGAATGACCACTGTAACATACTTCAACTTTATACCAAACATAAAAAAAAGCACGCGCTCTGGACATTACTCAATGGCCACTGGCAATTTCGCCACAAAGCACTGTAGGATTGAAATAAAATCACGTGCTGTCTGCGAGAAAGTGGCTTTCTTTTACTTTGCTTGACTTATTCCTCTCCGCTCCTCGTCGAGCATAGGGTGATCAACAGTTGTTTTCCACTTTTCTCAGTCTCTGGCTGTTTTCTTTATGGTCTCCCAGGATAGTCGAGCATTCTTCAGTTCCTCAAGAGACTTCGTCTCAGGTTTGTTTAGGGTGTCCTATTTTTCTTTATTTTGGTCAGTTTAAAGTGTTTTTTGGTCAGGGAGGAGAGTGGGGTGGAAGGGGGATGCAGCTGGACTCTTTCTTCTTCTTTTCTTTTCTTCCTCTTCAGCAATCTCAGGTTATGCGATTAATTTACTGTGAACCACAAACTGGGCAGTCAGCTTCAGGTCTGTCAGGTTTCTAAAAAGCTTAGTTTTCAGGTCGACTGGGTTTGGCCATATGTTGCTTCTCATCTCACACAGGAGAGCACAGTCTTGCAAGATATGCTCTGGTGTCTGTTCCGCCTGCTGACACTGGCAGAGAGCTGTTTGACTTATTCCTAGTCTATATAAGTGTTTGTTGAGTCTACAGTGTCCTGTGCGTAGTCGAAATATAATGACCTGGTGTGTTCTGTGTAGGTCTTTGAGGAGTCTTTGCACAATTATATCCAGTGTTTGTCTTCCAGTCTACTGAAGATTTTCTCTGTATGAGGGTTTTGACCTCTTGAAAAGACAAGGTTGGTAAATTTGCTCTTTGGCACTGCCCTCCTTAAGTAAGTAAGTAAAGGAACCCTTTCATACCTCGTGGTATATAGGTCAATACAGTGTTAGTTAGTTAGTTAGTTAGTCTTTCCTCTTGGGCATGTGGGCGGCGCATAGGGCAGAGGTCATAGCTCTCCATGTCTCGCGTTTCGTTGCTATTTGTTTTAAGTCTTTAATGTTTACTAGGCCCATCGTTGAGCCTTCTCTGGTGATGGTTCTACCAGAGTCTCTCTTGGTCTTCCTCGTTTTCTTTTTCCTCTGGTGTCCATATGAGGGATTGGTAAGGAGTCTTCTCTCATCCATTCTAAGTGTGTGGCCGATGTAGTTCCAGCGCGCTTTCTTATAAAATTTGATACATTTTCTTGCTTGGTCTCTTGTCTTATTTGTGTATTGGGTCTGAAATCTGACCATTTGAGGTTCAGTATTCTTCTAAGACATTTATTCTCAAAGTTATCTAATTTTCTTTCTAGAACTTTTGTTGCTTTCCAACTCTCGCATCCATAAGTTAATACTGGAATCACACAAGAGTTAAAGATCTTTAATTTTAAGTGCTTGCTGAGTGAATTGGACTTTCATATATTTGACAATTTGTTAAAAGCAATGTGTTAGGTCTGTATTTTTCATTGACCGTCGGCACACGATGGGTGATGTAGTCAGCATCACGCCGGCCGCCTTTACTTTCCCAGTCTGGTACACAGTTGAGGCTGGGTCGACCTGAGAGCCGTCGTGGTCGGAAAAATTCCACGCGCATTGGGGGAGCTTAACCAGACCATCAGCCTTGCGAAGCGAGTTCACTAACAACTACGCTACAGTGGCTCACAACTGCCCTCCTTAGCTAAGAGGAATAAGACTAGAACCTGGAAATTCCCGGCATGTGGTTACTAGAGTAGCGTGAAATCAACTTCACTATCGACGACACCAGACAGAATAATTGTTATTATATTTCTCTCCGCCCGTGTGTTGTCGGAGTTCGTAAGGGAATCAGGGAATAGTAACATTGCGACCTACAAGGCATGTCGTAAGAGACGATCAAGGTAGGGGCTTAGGGAAGTTACCCTAGTAAATAAAAAGCGTCACTGAAATCGGAGGTGCTGGTCTACTAGTAGGCGCATAACTGGCTCAACATACAATCGCTCTTGTGCTTGGATCACATACAAACTACAGAGAGTGGTTGCAGCGTTAGAAGAAGCAATGGTATCCCTCTCTAAACCATCTACAGAAAAAAAAACCTAAACACTATATAGTATTCTTCTTCTTCTTCTTCATATTTCAACTCCCAACGGAGCACAGGTCTTCAACAAACTTCTTTCAACTGTTCATTTCTCCTGCCATCCTTTAAAATTCTTTCCATGTTTTATCTATCCTTTTAATATTAGTCTCCCGATCTCTTTTCCAGATATGTCTAGGCCTTCATTTACTCCTCTTCCAACGCAGGTTCCAAAACAGCGCCTGTCTTGCTATGCTTCCAGTCGATCTTCTCAATGTGTGTCCTATCCATCGTCAGCGTCTCTTACTTATCTCTTTCTCCACTGGTATCTGCTTAGTTCTTTCTCTGAGTCCTCGTTTCGTAATCTTATATCATCTCAGTCCCTCTATTCTACGTAAACATCCATTTATGAAGGTATGTAGTTTTCTGATGGCTTCATTTGTTGTCTTCCATCTTTCCGAGCCATAGAACAGCACTGACTTCACATTTGATTGAAAGGTTATCAGCGTTGTGTTTGTTTTGATCTCCTTTGACTTCCATATCTTACTCAATGTAATAAAGTTTCCCCTTGCTTTTTGTATTCTTATCTTGACATTATTTTGTAGTCTTATCTTTGTTTGTTTCTCCTTATGTGTCTATGTTGCTTACCAAGGTATATGTATGATTCTACATCCTGTAGAGTTGTTTCCTCCATCATAATCTGGTTTACATTTACTGCATTTATTCTCACGACCCTAGACTTTTCCCTGTGTATTTTCAAACCTAGTTGCTGAAACTTATTATTTAGATTGTTTATTTTATCTTTAATCTGTGCCTGGTTGTGGGACAGCAATTCCAGATCGTCTCTCTACTTATAGATCAGTGGATAAGAACCCTAGCCTCTCAGTCATGAGTACGCGAGTTCAAAACCCCGCTAAGATAGTTAAATGGATGCGAAGCAGAGGATATGTAGATTATGAAGTGGTATGAGTCATTGGTCTTCCTACTTGTTGTGTTCTAGATGTGATTCATGTCTTTCAGTTCCTGTTCTTCTCCAGGTTGTTTTGGGTCTTCCACATTTTCGTTTACCCTCCGGTCTCTATCTCAGTGCGGTCAGAGTTAGTCTCCATGCGTTACACAAGTCCAATTCATTTTTAACCTCACTTTTAAATGACTGTATTCATGTTCTCCCGTATTTTAGGCGCGTGGTCTGGGTTCAAATAGATCTCAAGAAGATTGACAATAGCAATCAGGAAGTTAAACACAATGAAGAACATGTGGCAAAGCACCAGAAATATATTAAAATTAAAAATACTGAGAACATGCATTTTTATGGTTGTGAATCATGGACCATTACACAAACAACAAGAACGAAAATCCAGTCATTCGAAACTAAATGCTACAGAAAGATCCTACGAATACAATGGACAGAAAAAGAAAGAACAGCGATATCCTGAAAGAACTAAATGCTAAAGACAATTGGCTGATAAATAATAATATACAGAAAAATTAGATACTTTGGTCACATTAAACGTCACGATGGCCTGGAAAGAACAATACTAGAGGGCAGGGTCCCAGGACGCAGAGACAGACCAAGAAGAAGATGGCTACAGATATTAAAGAAACCATGAATATGACCATCGACGAAGTGTGTGAACTAGCTAGAGACAGAGTAAATTTCAGATGCGCTGCAAAGAGAGCAACGTCCTATAAAGGACACGCACCTTGATGATGATGGTCTGGGTTCAAGTCCACAGTGGGCATGAAATATTTTTCTGACAGTAACGTCTCTCAGAACGGCTTCCCATATCTATTCGTATTGCTTACATCAACCAAATCTTGACCCGAAAAAATCACAACGATAACAACAACCCACAGACAAGACCCATGAAATATAAATGGAAATTTTATGAAAGAGATTGCGACTAACAATGGAATAATAAATACTGAATGAGATAGATGGTTAAAAGTACGAACGACATTCCATTAGGCGGACGTCTGCCAGAAGTTTCGTTTCGTTGCTATCTTTTTGCACTGTTGTATATTTACTGTTTAGATTATTGCAAAAATCGGTTACTGTTGTTCTATTTAAGCGACTGTCTGAGTTAAGTGTAATACAATGTTATATTTTAAATATTCAATTTGCATTCTCTTTCGTGTTAGTGAAAATCGGATAATAGCAAGCTTTGCATAATCTACGTATCTCGTATCTATATATAAATTTGTCTGAACGTCTGTCCGCCCTCCATTCTGACCGACCGACTTTATTTCTCTAGCTGTCTGTGTATCTATCTGTCTGTCTATATGTCTGTCTGTCTGGGTCTGGTAGGTAACCTACCAAGCCCAGACAACTTTAGGGCATAAAACGGGCCAGGAAAAAGCACAAATAAAATATGCACAATTGACGCTACATCCAATGTCTTTCGAGACTAACAGGATCCCACCATCTATCTGTAGTCTATCTGTCGTCTATCTATTGTCTATCTATAGTATATCTATTGTCTATCTATTGTCTATCTATTGTCTATCTATTGTTTATCTATAGTATATCTATTGTCTATCTATTGTCTATCTATTGTCTATCTATTGTCTATCTATAGTATATCTATTGTCTATCTATTGTATATCTATAGTATATCTATTGTCTATCTATTGTATATCTATTGTCTATCTATTGTCTATCTATTGTCTATCTATTGTCTATCTATTGTCTATCTGTTGTCTATCTATTGTCTATCTATAGTATATCTATTGTCTATCTATAGTATATCTATTGTCTATCTATTGTCTATCTATTGTCTATCTATTGTCTATCTATTGTCTATCTGTTGTCTATCTATTGTCTATCTATAGTATATCTATTGTCTATCTATAGTATATCTATTGTCTATCTATTGTCTATCTATTGTCTATCTATAGTATATCTATTGTCTATCTATTGTCTATCTATTGTCTATCTATTGTCTATCTGTTGTCTATCTATTGTCTATCTATTGTCTATCTATTGTCTATCTATAGTATATCTATTGTCTATCTATAGTATATCTATTGTCTATCTATTGTCTATCTATAGTATATCTATTGTCTATCTATTGTCTATCTATTGTTTATCTGTTGTCTATATTCTGTCTATCTGTTGTCTATCTATTCCAATCTATTATATATCTATTGTCTATCTGTTGTCTATCTATTGTCTGTCTATCGTCTATTCCTGTTATGCCTTTCAGAATTCAGTGTATGCACAAAGTTCTGACAAATTCCCTCGAGAGCGCCTCGTATATAGTGTTTCTTACCCCCACTGATATATCTGAGGTTCCATCGTTTGCGTGGGTGACTTTTGGCTGTGAAACCATTGTATCTGAATAGTAGTGCTTGTAGTGATGTACTGGTGGACGGTAATAGTGTTACATGGTCGAACCATTCTGTTTTGTGGTTTCTTAATATACTCTAGCACTGATGTTGTTACTTAATATACTCTAGCACTGATGTTGTTACTTAATATACTCTAGCACTGATGTTGTTACTTAATATACTCTAGCACTGATGTTGTTTCTTAATATACTCTAGCACTGATGTTGTTTCTACCAAGTTAGGGAATGCTAACCCGAAACAAATGCTTGCAGAAAACGGATGCACCAGGCCGTAAGACGCATAACATGGTGCAACGATCCCTCATAATGAGAAATGGGATAACGGATTCTACGGTCGCCAATCTGCATCGGAGATTTAGCCATGCAGTAAGAATGTGAGACCTACCATCACGAGAGTGGCCAAAACTTATTGCGGGAAGAGGTTGGCACAAACGGGAAGCAGAAATCATAGGAATTATATCCTACAGAACTGCCCCAGTATGCAGACTTGAGAAGAAAGAGGTGGCCCACTTACACTAGCGTAAAAGACAAATTGTATGGCGTGGCTGATAATCTGAGACAGATGGCTGCCTTTATTAGAGAATCCAAATCCCAATCTAGTGAGAACGCAGAAGACAAATTGTATGGTGTGGCTGATAATCTGAGACAGATGGCTGCCTTTATTAGAGAATCCGAAATCCCAATCTAGTGAGAACGCAGAAGACAAACTGTATGGCGTGGCTGATAATCTGAGACAGATGGCTGTCTTTATTAGAGAATCCGAAATCCCAATCTAGTGAGAACGCAGAAGACAAATTGTATGGTGTGGCTGATAATCTGAGACAGATGGCTGCCTTTATTAGAGAATCGAAATCCCAATCTAGTGAGAACGCAGAAGACAAACTGTATGGCGTGGCTGATAATCTGAGACAGATGGCTGTCTTTATTAGAGAATCCGAAATCCCAATCTAGTGAGAACGCAGAAGACAAATTGTATGGTGTGGCTGATAATCTGAGACAGATGGCTGCCTTTATTAGAGAATCCGAAATCCCAATCTAGTGAGAACGCAGAAGACAAACTGTATGGCGTGGCTGATAATCTGAGACAGATGGCTACCTTTAATAGAGAATCCGAAATCCCAATCTAGTGAGAACGCAGAAGAAAAATAAGTTCCTACCAAGTATCTAATAGTCTCATTTTTGTTCTTATATCCCCTTGTTACTCCCACTGACATTTCCGTAGACATTTCATCTCTGTTGTTATGTTTCTTTTTGCATTTCATGTAAGTATCCAATTTTGGACGTCTTGTCTGTCTCGTTTGGGCGTCTGTGACTTAACGATAGTGAGCTCAATCACAACCCAAAAAGTATCTGGTTCAAACACCCTGGCTGGCAATTTGGAAGCAAATTTGTTCACGTGGATTTTTGCAAACGGTACAAAATAGACATCACTGTTTAGAAACAAATTCCACCCAACTTAACGAATAAGTAAAAGAAAAAAAAGGAACCCTTTCATACCTCGTGGTATATAGGTCAATACAGTGTTGTTAGGTCTGTATTTTTCATTGACCGATGGGTGATGTGGTCAGCATCACGCTGGCCGCCTTTACTTTCCCAGAGTATTTCTGGTACCTAGTTAAGGCTGGGTCGACCTGAGAGCCGTCGCGGTCGGGAAAAATTCCACTCGCATTGCGGCAGCTGAACCCAGACCACCAGCCTTGCGAAGCGAGTTCACTAACAACTACGCTACAGCGGCTCTCAACGTATAAGTGGTGCCTAGAAAATCGACGAATCATTTACTGTGGTTGAAGGTGAGGTCCTGTAAAGGATATGCTATTATTTTCATTTTCTCCCATTTTGACACTGATAATACATCGTTGGCATGAATGTCGTATTGTATAAGGTTCGTTTTATGCCATCACTGGCAGATGTACCCGTTCTTCGGGGATTTATAGGTCGCAAAGCCCGTCTGCCCAGAGTGTTCGTAGCGCGTTGGACTACGGGTGACTATCCCTCTGTGTGTGCGGGTTCAATTCCGCGGATGGCAGAAAAAGCCACAGATTCCCAGATTTACGGTGTTCGTGGCACCAAACCGAAGTGTTACGATGTCCATGGCACCGAGCCGAAGAGCTTGAAAGCTCAAGTGCTTCTGGATCGGAAAAAAAAAAATACTTCCCAAACAGTGCGAGACTGAGCATATTAAAGAGACATGTCCCATCCCCCGCATAACTTCAAAATCGGCTGCTTTCCCATTAATAATATGCTTTCTCTTCATGCTACGTCGATTAAATAAAATAATATCTTGATAAAAGCGAGTATTGAACAGCAGTAAGACAGCTCATAAGAACGATTTTCTGGCAAATATTGTGTTACCAGTGTCAAACAAGGCCAATAACAGCAGCCAGTGGCGACTCGTGCTAAGTTTTGTTAATGGGGCCAGACATATGTTTTGGTGGAAAATCATGGTACTGGGTTGGGTTATATTTTAATTTATACACGTTACACATTATTTTTGGTGGGCTAGGCCCACTAGTCCTTAATGGCGAACCGCCACTGACAGCAGATAATGAGCAAAACATCATAATGACAGAGATGAGGTGTCTGAGAAGAGCTGTAGGTGTGACAATAAGAGACAAAATTAGAAATGAAGAAAGAAAAAGATTGGATGTGAAACCAGTCATGCAATTCATAAAAGAACAACAGATTAAATGGTTTGGACACCTGACCAGAATGCCCTGGTATCGACTACCACAGAGAGCCACACTTAAAAAGTATAATGAGTACAAAGCAAGAGAAAGACGACGCAAAAAATGGAGCGACGGCATCAAGAATAGCCTTACGAAAACGAATATCAGCTTTCAAAGTGCCTTAAAATAAGCACACACAAGATAACCCCCTCCTCCCAAGATTTATATAAAGAAGTAAATGATGGAAGAGAAGAAGGAGAAGAAGGTGAAGAAGTAAAACATTCAAACTAAGAAAGAAGGAAAAAATTCAATACCAACAATAATTTAAATTATTATAAACTTATCGAATAGTGAACAGATGTGTTAAAATGTGACTGGCAACACTTCCAGGAAATATTCAAATCCAAAGAAAGGCTAAATAACATGGATACACTTTTTCGATGTTTAAGTTTTCATGACAATTTTGTTAAGCTAGTATTTAAGATATAAAAACGAACTAATAGTCCAGTTTTATAATTGTTACATCTTTCCATCTATGACACTACATTATTCCCAAATTTCAAGTTTGTAGGATGCCCAGATATCTTTCATTAAAGTCAACAGACATATATACATATTAATTCCAACTTTATCTTATATATAAATAGATAATCATCATCAGTGGCAGCTCGTGCTAATTTTTGTTGGTGGGGCCAGGCATTTTTCCCCCATAAATCATGGTTTTTGGTTGCTATATTTTTATTTATAAAATAATAAATACATGTTATACATTATTTGTGGTGGAGCCCGGCCCCACTGGCCCTTAATTACGAGCCGCCACTGATCATCATGATGCTCTAAATGTAAACATCCTTCTTTAAAGCTAACTCAATACTATAAGATAATACATATATAAACAGTCAGCACGCATTGATAAAACTAAACAGGACTTTAATATTGAAAGAGCGTGTCTCGGTTTAAAGAGGCTATAGTTTCCTGACCAAGGCCAAGAAGTGACTTCATTGCACCGGAGTTTCCGATGACTCGACTCCTCCTTCTAAAATTTCCCCTGCACAAAGTACTTCACAAAGCACTAACTTCATAGCTCTCACAACTTTTCTAATTCCCTAGAAATTAAACTATCCATGTGTTGCAGGGGCCCGCAAGGGAAGGAAAGAATAGTAACACTGGGCCTACACGCATGTCGTAAGAGGTGACTGAGTTAGAGGCCCGCCTGTGTGTTGCAGGGGCCCGCAAGGGAAGAAAAGAATAGTAACACTGCGGTCTACACGGCATGTCGTAAGAGGTGACTGAGTTAGAGGCCCGCCTGTGTACTGCCGGAGCCCGAAAGGAGAGGAAATAATATACAGCAATATGTACATGCCAAGCATGTCGTAAGAGGTGGTTAAGGAGGGAGGTCGTGGGGCAGTTTTCTACCTCACCCCGTAGAAAAGATTTAAAACTTGAACAAACAAGAAGTTTGTTGAAGACCTGTGCTCCGTTGGGAGTTGAAACGTGAAGAATTTTTTTATAGGGCACGACCCGAAAGTGCCACAACGGGTGCACCCAGTACTAGTGAACGTGAAAACGTTTAAAACTCCGAGCTTCACCAATCTTTCGAATGAGAGCACTCGGTGTTTGTTTAATAGGTTTTGTTTTGCCATTTGGTGTTTAATGAAGGCTCCCCATCCTTTGACCAAGTGGGCACTACTAGTTTTTAATATTTTTAAAGTAGTGTTGGGCCCTTACTCTTTAGCGTGCCGCAGAGGGTGATACCCAGTTACATTTTAAACGTGTAAAATCTCGAGTGTCGTCCTTCTTTCGAACGAGAGCTGCTCGGAATATGTTTTATTATGTTTAGTTGTCTATAGACTCTATGAAGGCTAACACCCGTTGGCCGCTATCAAGTGGACACAATCACTTTGATCTTAGCCAAAAGGGAGAGAATCGAAAGGTGAAGAAGAAGGAAATTAAATAAACATTCAAGTATGTGCTCTCTTCGCTTGCCCCTGGTAAAGTAAGAAAGTCAAATGGGAAGTTAATGTGAGCGATTTGAGTTCACACATTTCAAGATAACTAAAAGTACACGCACTCGAAATGTCTGTTAATTTGTTGATGATAGTGTTTGATGATTGAAATATAATAACATAACAGTATAACACACACGTGGGCGGTATTGAAATAAGATAATGAATGACAAGCGGGCGATAACAACGTTAGATAATATGCGATTATTTCCCCTTGTAGTAGCGATTATTTCCCATGTGGACTAAAAGTTGGAGGAGACAAGATAATTTAAATATAGTACGTTCTTTCTGGGTCATAGACAGGTGGTCTAGGTTCGAACCCCAGTAACAGTGGAATTTTTTTTAAGCACAAAAAAGGCTCTCATCTCCACTCCCTCCCTTGCATTGTGGATGCCAGATTGGAAGTAAAAACCGAATGTAATGGAATATTACACAGGTACTAAAAAAATTGAAAGACAGACTACGAAATGATGACATCAGAAGCAGAGTGGGCATAACTTCATGCACTGAATGCATCGAAAGACAACAAATGCTGTGGTTTGGACATTTAATGAGAACAAAATACAACCAACCACCAATAATAACATACAATAAAAAGAGATAGGGTACTAGAGCTAAGGAAGACCAAGAAAAAGATGGATAGACAATATCAAGACCACACTACATAAACACGGATACAACACATCAAGGGCGACTCATGCTAGCCCTAGAACGCAAATTAAAGCTCCCATATCTACACTTAACGGCAAGAGTGGACAGTTAACTACATCTTCCACCTGGGAATAGACAATAGACAATAACTAAAATAATCTAAAACATTGTCGTTAATGCATGCAGTACCGCTTTTAGAGCCGTGTAGGACAGAGAGAGGGTCGACGCAAACCTGAGGGGTTTAACTCCTTGTAGACCAAACGTCACTCTACATGGCTTTGGGGTGGACCAGGAACCACACTAAAGGGCGTTTTTTATTCTAAAAACAAATGGCCTGTAAAACATGACTTTGCCTGGTACCTAAGTTAATAGCCGCATGCTAGTGTAGTTACCGTGAAACTGTTCAGGTTAGGAGTTTTCTTATGCTCCCGACAGAAAACTCCAACTCATTGTCCGGATTGACACGGGTCTTCAGCATGGGAAATAACATAGTATGTTGATAATCTACTTATGTAGCCACCAATCCGCATTAGAGTACTGGAAATAACAGAGTAGGTTGATAATCTACTTATGTGGCCACCAATCCGCATTAGAGTACTGGAAATAACATAGTATGTTGATAATCTACTTATGTGGCCACCAATCCGCATTAGAGTACTGGAAATAACATAGTATGTTGATAATCTACTTATGTGGCCACCAATCCGCATTAGAGTACTGGAAATAACATAGTATGTTGATAATCTACTTATGTGGCCACCAATCCGCATTAGAGTACTGGAAATAACAGAGTATGTTGATAATCTACTTATGTGGCCACCAATCCGCATTAGAGTACTGGAAATAACAGAGTAGGTTGATAATCTACTTATGTGGTCACCAATCCGCACTAGAGTACTGGAAATAACAGAGTATGTTGATAATCTACTTATGTGGCCACCAATCCACATTAGAGTACTGGAAATAACAGAGTATGTTGATAATCTACTTATGTGGCCACCAATCCGCATTAGAGTACTGGAAATAACAGAGTATGTTGATAATCTACTTATGTGGCCACCAATCCGCATTAGAGTACTGGAAATAACAGAGTATGTTGATAATCTACTTATGTGGTCACCAATCCGCATTAGAGTACTGGAAATAACATAGTATGTTGATAATCTACTTATGTGGCCACCAATCCGCATTAGAGTACTGGAAATAACATAGTATGTTGATAATCTACTTATGTGGTCAAACCATTTAATTTTTTGTTTCTTGATAAAGTTCAGTACTGATGTTGTACCAACTTTTTTTTCCTGATGTCTTCAGTTCTAAATCGCAGGTCCCGTGTTCATGTTTAACAGTGAAAGAACGCTTGGAAGCTAAATCGATAGAGTAGGTTGGAAAGTCGCAGCCCGCGCAAAATCCGTTAAAATTATTTAAACTCAAATTTGTACAAAACATTCACCGCCTTTGGAAATTACATCAGGGGACCATCGCCGGTGCTCGGAGTTCGTGCATTGTTACTGAGATCTTTCTGTATAATAAAGAGATCGGAGCATACCTGGTTATTTACTCAAATGCAATGATGATGGTCCTATTAATAAACACTCATATATCTAACCTTGATCATGTATGCCCCACATCGAATTGTATTTGAAGATTGGACTCTACAGTCACCTCCTCACACACCATAGAGGTGCAGCAGCAAACGTCTGAGGCTGCTGTCATCATCACTAGCGATGGACGACTATTATCAATCAATCAATTAATTAATCATTCAATCAATCAAACATTTAATCAATCAATCAATAATATCTAGATCATAAACAGTGCATATTATTTGACTTTAGAGAAACATTCTCTAATGTTGATGTACCGATACAAAAATAAAAGAAACACTATTTTAAAGAAAAAACTTGTTTCAAGCCTCAAGGTGCCACACAGAAGTAAAAAAACCAATGCGCTCTAATATAACAATAAATACACACACACACGCCTGAGTGGTTACCGGGCCCAAATTTGGGGTGTAAAGAATAGAACCAACTGTTACCTGCCACGCATGTCGTAAGAGGCGACTAAGGAGGTTTGTCTGAAATCGGATGCATGTCCTAAACGTGTAAAAGTCTATGCGTTTAGAGGCCTACCAAACCAATGTGCAACGTATACACGTTCTTGGCAAAGATCAAACATGTCACAAAGAGTGATTAAAATTGATCGTAAAGAATGAACGCAAGAAGAAGAAGAACAACACACAAAAACTCTTAAGTTGAAAGCATCATGCTTCGGTTTAAAGTGTCTTTTTTTCAATTTAATATTACCCTACCAAACAAACAATAAACACAACTCTAAATTAATTTTTAATTTGATAATTCCTCGACGTTAAAAACGCACCAATCTAGTGCTCTAAATTATTTATTTAAAATATATTTTTTTTTCGTATTATTAAAAGACTTCAATTTAAACAAATTCTTGTTATATCTTCATAGTTAAAACCCCAAAAAAATTTGTAAAAAAAACCCTCTTAAAAATGTAAAAAACCCATCTATATTATATTTAGATTATCCATTATCTACATTATCTATTATATTAGATTATCTACATTCTCTCTTCTCTCTCTTGCCTTTTACCCGGGTTGGGACATAGGCCCTCAACCAACTCATGCCAAGTCTCCTATCTCTAGCTATCTCCTGCAACTCTCTCCAGCTCTTCTTTATATTGTTGATCTCCGTCTCCAAATCTCGTCTCCATGTATTTCTCGACCTCCCCTTCTTTCGCTGTCCCTGCGGGTTCCAGGCAAGGACCCGTTATATTCCCTCCGGTTTTCGCAAATGTGTCCTATCCAGCGCCAGCGTCTTTTTTAACCTGTTCGTTCATTTGGGAAACTGTCTTGTTCATTATCTACATTATCTATTATATTAGATTATCTACATTATCTATTATATTAGATTATTACATTATCTATTTTTAGATAAATCACATTAACTAATTTAAATTATTATTAAACTATAGATATTATGATATATCTAATTATATTCAGTATTTTATTATTACATGGAAATCTAAAACTATTTGATTACAATATCATTGTTTTAAATTTTCAAATATGTAGTTTACAAATTACAATATCAATGAATAAATACAGCATCGTTTTCGTACCAAAAACCTTTATCAAGCAAAGACAAGCGCTAAGTGAAAACTTAAATATGATAAAAATAGACCAAAGAAATATCTAACATATCAATCTACATTAGTACAAAAAGTAGATAATTACATCGGGGTAACTGTGCGGTAGAAATTAGTTGCACGTCTCTCGCTCCAAAGGTTCTCTGTTCGCTCCCTCGTGGAGCCATCGGTATATTTTGCCAGAGATATCCGATCTTAGTGTAGGTGAGATCGAGTTCATAGTCTTATCGGAGACGGACGATAAAACGTAGGTAGCGTGTTCAAGTTGGGCACGTAAAAGAACTCTTTACAGTTAAAAATCGAAAAGAGCAGGCTGGAAAGCCGCTGCCCGGACACAATTCATTAGAAATATTGAAAAAATAAATAAAATTCCTTCATAATATTTTCACCGTCATCTAAATGACATTGAGGACCCTATCCGCTGCTGCGGAGCTCGTGCATTGCCGCTGATATCTTACTATGTAAGAAAGAGATCGGAGCACACAGGGTTACTCATCAAAGTGCAGTGATAATGGTCCTATAAATCAGGGCCGTACCGTGCTATGATACATAGAGGCGGCCGCATAAGGCGGCGCCATAAGGGGGCGGCATAAGCAGCGAAGTCAAAATCACGATTGAAGTTTATTTTAAAGATAAAACATTTATGGGATGGCATTTCGAAGACTGGCATCCTATTGAGAAAATATACCGCACGGCCCTGTTATCAATCAATCAATCAATCAATCAATCAATCAATACATCACATCGAATCCAAACCAAAAATTACACAACACTCGAATAAAAAACACAACACCAAATAAAATAACACAACACTCAAAAATAAAAATAACACAACACTCGAATAAAATAACACAACACTCAAATAAAATAACACAACACTCAAATAAAATAACACAACACTCAAATAAAATAACACTACACTCAAATAAAATATGTTTCAACTTACATTATCAAGTTAGCGAAGACGGCACAACAGCTCCAACCAACAAGCATTATTATGATGTTACAACTACCACAACAAACAAAGGACTACCTCTGCTACATACTTTACTAAACACTATACAATAGTTGAAACTACTGTTGGCAACATCAGAGAGAAATATGAGTAGCGATTTCGTTTTATATCGCTCAGAAAATGGGGGGAAATGCTAAACAGCGAGATATCACAAAGTCAATACGAAGAAACATAACAGTGTTGTTACTGTGTTTGTTTTCAGATTTAAAAAAACAAAAAAAAACAACTAAGTTATTTTGTCAAGATAAACTTTGAAACGATATTACCATAAGACTTTATTCGAATTGCAATTATCCGAATCGAATCTTCTTGTATGTACTTTCGCTTAATTAGGTCAATCTCTGATAGTTGAAGAAGCAAACGACAAGGGGTTTGATTATCGTGTTTGTAGACGCTGGTCCAAGAAACCAGACGCTCCAAGACGCTCCAAGAAACAAGAAACACCAACATGCAATATCAAAATAAATAACACAACACTGAAACAAGTCCATCGATTCAAGTATCTAGGAACATTCTTAACACCAGATGGAAGATGTACAACAGAGATTAGGAGTAGAATAGCTCAAACGAAAGCAGCTTTTATGAAAATGAAGAACACACTATGCGTGAACTCACTACCAATGACACTGCGAAAACGAGTACTCCAATGCTATATTGAACCAATTCTTATGTATGGCAGCGAAACATGGACACTGAACAAACAATCAATACGATCATTGGAAGCCACAGAGATGTGGTTTTACAGAAGAATGTTGAGAATTCCATGACAGCAAAGAAAACAAACGTGGAGGTTTTAAATCAGGTCTGCACACAAAGAAACCTTATCAAAAGAATAAGAATCCGACAATCAAGGTTCTTCGGGCATATAATGCGAAGAGAAGGTTTAGAACATTTGGTGACTACAGGTAAAATTCAGGAAGGAGAGATCGTGGAAGACAGAGGAGAAGATGTTGAATGGCCTGACATCATGGTTCGACAAAATATCGACGTCAGAACTGATTACATGCACCAAGCAAAGAGAGTTGTGGAGAGACATGATCGCCTACGCGGGCAGGCATGGCACTTGATTGATTGAGACGCTGGTAGTGAACGTTCTTGAAGCCCCAATATTCCGACAACAAAACAGGGCAGTATGCTGTTTCAATTGAATATTGCACAAATAAAATCTAACAAAAACATCGAAATCGTTATGTCGTTTTTTAATTTTTTTAAAATTCTGAAAAATGTGAATTTATTTTTCATACCAAAAATGAAAACTTTCCACAGGAGGCAGACTTGAGGAAAATAATGTTTCCCATACCAGTTATCAGTTACCAGTTATATGATGACTATCATCATAACACTCTGGACACGTCCATAGGGGCTTCGATCTTCGCCTCAACTAATCCAGCAGCATCCAGCGGCCCAACACGCCAGTTCGATGTTGATAAATCAATCTCTTAGCATATTTGGTATGTTGTTCTTTTCGGGCTGCACCAATATTGATACCCATCTCTCTCAATCTAGTCAGCGAGTGGGATTAACAGCCCTGAAACTCATTTGTTTTGAAAGACTCTCTCAATGCGTTAAGAATGTTTATTGCGCCCACCAGTCATATTTGAAGACGGGTCGGTCTTAAAATCAGTCAAGGGAAGACAACAATAATGCGAAGCAACAACATACAGCAAGACCCAATATTGATTGAGGGAAGGGGTATAGAAGATGTTGATGAACTTGTGTACCTTGGAAGCAAGATCAACAAATCAGGAGATACAGATGAGGACATTAATGCCAGGATTAGGAAAGCCCAACAAGCCTTTGCTATCGTGCACACAGTGTGGAAGTCCACTGCCATTTCCATGAAAACAAAGATCGGGATAATCAGCTCAAATGTGAAATCTGTGTTGCTGTATGGCTCGCAAACGTGACGAGTCACCAAGTTAAATACAAATAAGATCCAGTCCTTTGCCAACGGATGTCTTCGGTGGATTCTCAGACAGAGACGGTATGAGAGAGTTACAAACTCTGAACTGAAGATAAGAACCGGACAGGAACCTATGATGACCCAGGTTAAGAGGAGAATATGTCGAGGGTGTCGGGCATACCCTACAGAAAACACAGTCGAGTGTCACTAGACAAGTACTTGAGTGAAACAATCCGCAAGGAAAACGAAAAAGGGGACATACAGACTTGGAGACGAACTTATCTTGAGGAACTGAAGAATGCTTGACTGTCCTGGGAGACCATAAAGAAAACAGCCAGAGATCTGGAAAAGTGGCGAACAATTGTTGAGGCCCTATGCTCCACAAGAAGCGGAGAGGAATAAGTCAGTAATTTAATGGTGGAATTGTAATCAATAAACAACGGACAACACAATTTAACAGAGAACTCGGAACTCCAGTATATCCTTTCCTCCTTTCTTTCGTTCGTTGAAATAAAGTTAATTGCATATCCTTTACAGGACTTTGCAAATCAACCCCAGCTTTCTAACGATGTTTTTGATTTTTCTAGGCATTATTACGTTCAGTTGTTTGCCATTGCTTTCTGAACGGGTGGTGCCATCGTCCTTTGTAAAAATCCACGCGAAGCAATTTAGAACCAAACTGTCGGCAGCGTGATTCGAACTCAGAACGTCGAGATTAATAGACCGAGTCACTATCCACTAAGCCACAGACGCCACCATCGCTTGAAATAGTTTCCAAATATTCGATGTTGTCTCTTTTATAAGTGGCGTTGCAAATTGTTTCATGTGGATTTTTACAAAAGGACGATGCAGGACCCTTTCAGAAAGCAATGGCAAACTACTGAACGTAATAATGCCTAGAAAAATCACAACAGCGTTAGAAAGCTGGAGTTGATTCGCAAAGTCATGTAAGGATATGAATTAACTTTTGTCTCTTGTATAAAGTTACCTGTCTTTTGTAGCTTACACAGAGATCTGTGAGTTTTCTGTTGATCTCAAGTATATAATGAGCAATGAATGCAAAAGAAGAAGAAGATAATCGCATTACTGTAGTTTCATAATGCATTTTGCGTTTTTTCAAAAAGACACACATGAGGTATGTGTTTTTGCTCTACTGTATAGCCGAGTGGATAAGAACGCCAGTCTCTCAGTCATGAGTACTCGAGTTCAAATCCCCGGTAAGAGAGTTAAATGGATGCGAAGCTGAGGATCTGTGTATTAGGAAGGATAAATGGATATATCTCTCTCGCGATCACCGCCCAGACCTATGTACCAGACCTCCCCATAAATACTATTTATGTGGAAATCTGATTCATGCAGCCTTAGCATTGGTGTGTTTTTATGTCACATCTTCAGCACCATTTGGAGCTCTGGTGCTTATCCTTCGGCGATGTGTCCGGTTTCAGCCAGCATTTACTCGGTTCGCTCTCCGTTCTATTGGTTATTGGTTACTAAACTGACGTCATTGCGCTCCGGGCAGACCCATAGGTGCTCAGTCTCCCCCAACAGATATCGAAGATTATGCATACTGATGGTTCCCATGACTTGCTGATTAAACACACCTCTCACTCTGCCTTTCAGGCATCCAGTTCGACCTGCACAACGGGTAACTCCAAACTGTCTAAATCGCTTGATCGATTCAACATCGATTTTAGTGTCCTCATCCAACATCTCCGTTCTATAGCCATCTAGTGTTTTTTTACGGTTGGGGTAGCTAGCCCCACGCCCAACCTCCTTAATTGCCTTTTACAACATGCGTGGCAGGTAACAGTGGTTCTATTCTTTACACCCCATTTGGGCCCCGGTAACCACTCGGGCGATAAATGGATATAAACAATGGGATCTATTATTAATCTTCCTACTTGTTGTGTTCCAGCTGTGATTCATGTCTTTCAGTTCCTGTTCTCCTCCATGTTGTTTTGGGTCTTCCACATTTTCGTTTACCCTCCGGTTTCTATCTCAGTGCAGTTTTTGTAGCAGAGTTAGTCTTCTAGCCTTATACAAGTCCGATCCATTTCCAACCTCACTTTTAAATGATAGTATTCATATCCTGACGCTTTTTTATGCGTGTGCTCTTGGTTCAATTTCGCAGTGGGCGTGGAAGATTTTTCCGACCGTTACGGCTCTCAAATCGGCTCAGCCTCAATTTGGTACCAGGAAAATCACTGAGAAATAAAGGCGGCTGACGTGATGTTGACACCATCATCCATCGTGTCACGACGGTCAATGAAAAATACAAGCCAAGCACCGTATTTCCCGATATACCACCTCGAGGTATGAAAAAGGGTTCCTTTACTTTCTCCTGCGGACCACAGCCAACTCTAGATAACTAGGCCAGACAACTGGCTGGGGTTCCCTGACCTAGATCAGAAAAGGGGCCGGAAAATATCGATGTTTCATAGGACACTGCAAACTTTTTTACAATTTTACTCAATTCTGTGAGTCTATGGTTATTTATTGTTGAAAAATATTCATAATATTGATATTCCTTATTGTTAAACTTAACTTGTTGCATAATATAACTTCGATTTAGCATTTTGTGTTGATTTTAAAATGAATTCGTCTATATACACCAATACTGGAATGCGAGGTCACGTGGTGTAGTTGGGGTCTGATTTCCCATAATTCTTACCTGAGCCCGAAGGCCCATAAGTTTATAGTTGGCTCTGTGCGGACACTGTGTAATCAGTTCTTAGTTAGAGATAGTTCTTGGCCAGGACACGTGTAAGATCTTTCGCAAGATCGCCAAATGCGGCACTGTAACAACACAAGAGAAACTCGCAGAGCTAAGAATCGTCGTGTCGTTGAGGCTCAGAATAAGCGAGCTTCAGAGTCAGAACTGTTTGATTCTGAACACGACTTTGCTAGCGCATTTCCGCCATGTGTGGTCGGATATTTTCCGGTTTCGTTTGCCGAGCTACTGAGTTAGTGCTTGAGCAACGCTGTGAGCTATGAATGTTACATGAAATGCTTTTGCTGTGTCAACCGTGCGTTTGTTGTGTGTATTCAGAAAATGGCGGACAGCGGTTATGACGAACAAGCTCAATCTGCCGTATGCAGTTATATTGCGGGTGCAGAAAGCTGGATTTTGTCGTGATTGATGTTCCTTCGACAAGAATTGCAATTCAAGTGATGAACAGTTTGTGTTGCTACATTAGCGACGGCCATATGCATTTTATGCGGTGCAGGTTGTTTTTGTGGCGGTACGCGGCTGTTTCATTTTGGAATTAGTTCACACAGAAGACATTTCCCAGTTGTTAGCATTTCGTGTGATTTTCATTGGCACAGGAACGGAGCAATTATGGGGTGACCCGTTGCAGTGAAGTTAGAACCGTACTTATGAATTATGAACTATGAATAAGCGAGCTGCGAGAAAAGACAAAACACACAACACCCACATGTCTAAACTTGATCATGTATGCACCACCTGTGATAGGGGATTGTGTGTGAGGAATGGACTCTACATTAACCTCTGAACACACCAGAGAGGTGCAGCAGCACGCGTATGGTGCTGTTGTCATCATCGCTTGCGATGAACGTCAATTATTGTTATTAAGATCTTTCGCGTACAAGTTATAGGAAAAGTGGACATTTTCCATAACATATTATTGCAACATTGGTACTTTTGTCTTGTTGATCTAAATAACTTAATCGTCCAATGTTTGCCCTAATTATTTTACAATTGGTAAGAATGTTAGACAGATAAATATCTGCATTGAATTGTCACAATAACAGATAAGCAAACACTTCCGCGTATCTGATTTTTTTATCATAGTTTAGAAAGTAAAACGTCTGCCCTGTACTATCAGAGGCGTACACACAAATATTTTCAAACCGCACATTTCAATGATAGGTCAATGATCCTACAGTTGCTCTATTTTTTGCGTACTGAAAACCAATTTTATGAAAATAAAGGCCCCCGTGTGTTGTTGGGGCCTGCAAGGGAAGTAACGAATAGTATCAATGCGACCTACAAGGCATGCTGTAAGAGGTGACTGAGGTAGGGACTTGGTCCAAAACTAACCTAGTAAATGAAAAGCGTCGCAGAAATCGGATGTGCTGACCTACTTGTAGGCGCATAGTAGGCACAACATACAATCGCTCTTAGGCTTGGATTAAAAAGAAATCACAAAGAGTGGTTTAGCAAGGTGTTGATATGGAGCGTTCGAAGCAGAAAAATAGAAGAAGAAAAAGAAGAAGATGAAAATAAATCAGCTAAACCTTCTCTATAATAAATCAGATTTATTATTTAACTGTAATGTCAAGGCTGTCCTTCTGTATGGAGCGGAGACATGGAGAACAACTAAAAAGGAACCTTTTCATATCTCGTGGTATATATAGGTCAATACAGTGTTAGGCCTGTATTTTTCATTGACCGTCGGCACACAATGGGTGATGTGGTCAGCATCACGCCGGCCGCCTTTACTTTCCCAGATCATGTCTGGTACCCAATTGAGGCTGGGTCGACCTGAGAGCCGTCGTGGTCGAGAAAAATTCCACGTGCATTGCGGGAGTTGAACCCAGACCTCCAGCCTTGCGAAGCGAGTTCACTAACAACTACGATACAGCGGCTCTCAGAACAACTAAGGGGAACACCAACAAGTTACAGACATTCATCAATAGATGCCTGCTCAGGATACTTCGTCTGCGACGGTATGACAGGACCATAAACAGGTAACTGTGGGATAAAGCACGACAACGGCAGATGGAAACAAAATTAAGGGGAAGAAGGTGACGATGGATAGGGCACACACTGAGGGACCCCTGACAGCATGACGAGACATACCCTCGATGGAACTCCTAGAGTATTAGAGGTGTGGAAAGACCAGGAATGGCTGGAGGCGGGAGTTGGAGACGATATGTAAGAAAATGGGAAGAGAGTGGATAGATATGGAAAAGATGACCTTAGATAGGAGATCTGGGAAGACCTTGGTTGCGGACCTATGCTTCCCTAGGGGTTGACCTATGCCTCCTAGGGTGGACCTATGCCTCACTAGGGTTGACCTATGCCTCACTAGGGTTGACCTATGCCTCACTAGGTGCCTCACTAGGGTTGACCTATACCTCACTAGGGTGACCTGCCTCCTAGTGCCTCACTAGGTGTTGACCTATGCCTCACTAGGTGACTATGCCTCACTAGGGCTACTGGTGACCATGCCTCACTAGGGTTGCACCTATGCCTCACTAGGGTTGACCTATCCTCACTAGGGTTGACCTATGCCTCACTAGGGTTGACCTATGCCTCACTAGGGTTGACCTATGCCTCACTAGGTGCCTCACTAGGGTTGACCTATGCCTCACTAGGGTTGACCTATGCCTCACTAGGGTTGACCTATGCCTCACTAGGTGTTGACCTATGCCTCACTAGGGTGACCTATGCCTCACTAGGGTTGATCTATGCCTCACTAGGTGCCTCACTAGGGTTGACCTATGCCTCACTAGGGTTGACCTATGCCTCACTAGGGTTGACCTATGCCTCACTAGGGTTGACCTATGCCTCACTAGGGTTGACCTATGCCTCCTAGGGTGGGCCATCCTTCCTAGGGTGACCTATGCCTCACTAGGGTGACCTAGCCTCACTAGGGTTGACCTATGCCTTCCTTAGGGTGACCTATGCCTCACTAGGGTGACCTATGCCTCACTAGGGTGACTAGCCTCACTAGGGTGACCTATGCCTCACTAGGGTTGACCTATGCCTCACTAGGGCTTGACTCCTATGCAGCCTCACTAGGGTGACCTATGCCTCACTAGGTGACCTGCCTCTAGGGTTGACCTATGCCTCACTAGGGTTGACCTATGCCTCACTAGGGTTGACCTATGCCTCACTAGGGTTGACCTATGCCTCACTAGGGTTGATCTATGCCTCACTAGGTGCCTCACTAGGGTGGGCCTATGCCTCACTAGGGTGACCTATGCCTCACTAGGGTGACCTATGCCTCACTAGGGGTGGACCTATGCCTCACTAGGGGTGGACCTATGCCTTCTTAGGGGTGGACCTATGCCTCCTAGGGTGGACCTATGCCTTCCTAGGGGTGGACCTATGCCTCTAGGGGTGACCTATGCCTCCTAGGGTGGACCTATGCCTTCTAGGGGTGGACCTATGCCTCTAGGGTGGACCTATGCCTTCTAGGGTGGACCTATGCCTTCCTAGGGGTGGACCTATGCCTTCCTAGGGGTGGACCTATGCCTTCTTAGGGGTGGATCTAGCCTCACTAGGGTGTACTATGCTTCTTAGGGTCCATCTCACTAGGGTGACCTATGCCTCCCTAGGGTGGACCTATGCCTTCCTAGGGTGGACTATGCCTCACTAGGGTGGACCTATGCCTTCCTAGGGTGGACCTAAGCCTCACTAGGGTGGACCTATGCTCTAGGTGAGCTAGGTCCTCATAGGGATGGACCTATGCCTCTCTAGGTACTATCTCTTACTGCCTCATCTAGGTGTGGACCTATGCCTCTTAGGGTGTGATCTAAGCTCACTAGGAGTGGACCTATGCCTCTACTAGGTCTGGACCTATGCCTTACTAGGTCTGTTGTACCTATGCCTCCTAGGGGTGACCTAGCCTCCTAGGGTGGACCTATGCCTTCTTAGGGTGGACCTATGCCTTCCTAGGGTGGACCTAATGCCTCTAGGAGTGGACCTATGCCTTCTTAGGGGTGGACCTATGCCTTCTTAGGGGTGGACCTATGCCTTCTAGGGTGGACTATGCCTTCTTAGGGTGGACCTATGCCTTCTTAGGGGTGGATCTAAGCCTCACTAGGAGTGGACCTATGCCTTCTTAGGGGTGGACCTATGCCTTCTTAGGGGTGGATCTAAGCCTCACTAGGGGTGGACCTATGCCTTCTTAGGGGTGGATCTATGCCTTCCTAGGGGTGGACCTATGCCCTAGGAGTGATCTATGCCTTCCTAGGGTGGACCTATGCCTTCCTAGGGGTGGATCTAAGCCTCACTAGGAGTGGACCTATGCCTCTTAGGGGTGGACCTATGCCTTCCTAGGGTGGATCTAAGCCTCACTAGGAGTGGACCTATGCCTTCTTAGGGGTGGACCTATGCCTTCCTAGGGGTGGACCTATGCCTTCCTAGGGGTGGACCTATGCCTTCTAGGGTGGACCTAGCCTCACTAGGAGTGGACCTATGCCTCCTAGGGTGGACCTATGCCTCCTAGGGGTGGACTATGCCTTCTTAGGGGTGGATCTATGCCTTCTAGGGGTGGATCTATGCCTCCTAGGAGTGACCTATGCCTTCTTAGGGGTTCACCTATGCCTCACTAGGGGTGAACCTATGCCTCCCTAGGGATGGGCCTATGCCTTCCTAGGGTGGATCTATGCCTCCCTAGGGGTGGACCTATGCCTTCCTAGGGGTGGACCTAAGCCTCACTAGGAGTGGACCTATGACTCCCTAGGGGTGAGGGATGAAGAATATAACTCAGTAGATGGGGTATTATTAAGAGAGATTTTATGCTCGTAAAATCTCATATGTAACTTTAATCTTTCTTTTACTTTTGTCCTCATGCTGTTACCGGTCTGTTGCCCAGTCAAGCTGTTACCGGTTTGTTGCCCAGTCAAGCTGTTACTGGTCGTCAGAGCTGTTACAGGCTTGCCATTCAAGCTGCTACCGGTCTGTTGCCCAGACAAGCTGTTACCGGTCTGTTGTCAGTCAAGCTGTTACCAGGCTGTTGCCCAGTCAAGCTGCTACCGGTCTGTTGCCCAGTCATGCTATTACCAGGCTGTTACCCAATCATGCTGTTACTGGACTGCTGCTCAAATCATGCTGTTACTGGACTGTTGCCCAATCATGCTGTTACCGGACTGTTGCCCAGTCACGTTGTTAAATGGGTGTCGATATTGGTCCTCATCAAACAGCTTGTTCTGAGCAGAACTGTCACCCCAACAGTCCTTCAGAATTTCTCTCTCTCTCATTATTTTGTTGTATTCCATATTACTGTTAAGGTTATCTGGCATTTTCTTGGAAGGTAGTCGCCATTGCTTTTCTTCCTGGCAGTGATCATACTGGTCCATGACCGTAGCCATTGTCTCTATTACAGAGATCCTCTGTCTACCGTCGTTAGTGTTGAGACCATAACCATTGACACTCTGTCGGATTCTCCCGCACTCATCCACCACCTGCTTCCATGGCTTCACGTTGCCCTGCCGGCCCTAAAAGAACGACAGACCAAATATGCAAAGAGATTGATTAATCAACATCGAACTGGCTTGTTGGGAAGTTGGATGCTGTTGGATTTGTTGAGGCGGAGGTCGGAGCACCTATGGATGTGTCTGAAGTTCTATGATGATAGTACTTATATAATTGTTTCGCCCGTCTGCCCAGTGTGTTCGTAGCGCGTTGGACAACGGGTGAAAAGCCCCATGTGAGTGCGGTTCAATTCCGCGGGCTGGCAGAAAAGCCGCAGGTTCTCCAGATTTACGGTGTTTGTGACACCGAAACCGAAGGGTTACGATGTCCATGGCAACGAGCCGAAGAGCTGAAAGCTCAAGTGCTTCTGGATAGGGGAAAAATAAAAATATAATTGTTTCCAGTGACGCGGTTTTTTTGGTTTTTTTCCCTCTGCTCTGGTGGCTTGAGTTATAGTTATGTTTGTTTTTGACAAGATTCTGCTATGTCATCTTTCCATCTTTGTCGTGGTCTTCCTCTCGCCTTCGTTCCTAATGTTCTTTTGTAGAAGACTTCTGTATTTCTACATGTACCAAATGGCTGAGAATGTTCTTAATACGGAACGATCTCACACATTAAAGAAAGTACACACAGTGGAAACGAACTCTTTTTTTTTCTTCTCGATCCAGAAACACTTGAGCTTTCAGCTCTTCGACTCGGTGCCATGGACATCGTAACCTTCGGTTCGGTGCCACGAACACCGTGAATCTGGGGAACCTGTGGCTTTACAGTCACCCGCAGTCCAACACGCTACGAACACGCTGGGCAGGCGGGCGAAACATACTCTCAGAGAAGATCATAAAGCTAAAATAAACAGCGAAAAATAATCATTCAAGAACAATGAACATACAAAGGAAGGGAAGGTGTGAGGGACTGACTGTCAGCGAGACAGACTCAAACATTTTCCGTAGGCCGAAATTTTCGGATGCGTCTAACCTACATGTGTTGGGGCTCATGAACGGAGGCGTAAACGTATTGTCGTTCTTGGTTTAGATAAAACTTTTAAACACAGAGTGATTAAACTGGTCGTAAAGAAGGTACGTAAACAAACAAACAAACACACAAACAGATCCCCAAGTTACGGATCAGGGTCACATGTAATCCAACCTCGTACCGTGTGTTTACCGAGAATTTCTGGCCTCAAACCCCGGAATTTTCCCGGCACATAGCTCCTAACGCAGTCTGGTATAAACTACACTATCGGCGAAACCATCAATTATAAAACACCCACAGTAGTATTCAGACAACATCAATAATAACTTCACAACAAACAAACAGACATATCATTTCTCATATTCGAAAAGATAGAACCTCGGTCCCATTGATACTATCCTTGTCAAACCAGAAAATCGTTCCCTCAAGATTATATATTCATTTCTGACGCAGACGAGATACCATATCTTCTCTAACTACAAGTCTGAAACCATGGTATTCAGATTTGTTCAAGTAACTTTGTGACGTTTATTAAAGTATGGTAGCCTGTTTCTTTCTTGATACCTTTTTTTAAAATTTGGAAATGCGGTTAATGGACCAATATATTAGTGACGAAAGATCAAACGGTCTTAGAAATTCAATATTTTTCCTTCAGTCATTATTCGATAGCTTCTTCGGAATTTAACTTTGTCGCCGTAATAGTTTTTCCGAATTTCTTTCTCTCTCCTCTCTCTCTCTCTCTCTCATAGTCATATATATATATATATATATATATATATATATATATATATATATATATATATTATATAGTTTTGATCATATAAAAAGAGGACTCTGACAAAATGCACCATCACAGTAAATGGGACTGATCGATCTCTCTCGCGATCGTTCTTAAGCCGTTTTTATCATTCTATTGTGATATATAAACAGCCAAACATCAGAACGGATGTACGTGCACAGCCTTCAGTACCAATTGGAGCTCAAGTGCTTATCATTCGGTGGTGTGTTCGGTTTCAACCAGCGTTTACTGGATTCGCTCTCCGTTAGCCTTTTGCTGTCCCCAGCCAAAACCCACAAGGCAGCAGGTTGCCATTTTCTTTTAGGGCAGCGACCCTTAGACGGCCTGCCCTCCCGGGCTTATGAGCGCCATCTGCCCAGCGAGCGGGACTGATCTAAGACTAGTGCAGCCATTTAAATACCTCGGAGTCGTGGTAACATCAGATGGTAGATCAGAAATAGAGCAGAATAGTACAAGCGAAAACATCGTTCCAGAAAATGAGAAGCATTATATGCAACAAGTCCTTGTCAATTGAGATCAGAATTAGAGTCATACAGTGTTACACAGAACAAATACTGACATACGGCTCTGAGTCATGGACAATAAACAAACAGATGGAAACATCTCTGAGGGCCACAGAGATGTGGTTTTACAGAAGAATGATGAGAATCCCATGGATTGTTAAAAGGACTAATGTGGAGATGCTGAATGAGATCAAGCCAAAGAGAAAACTTATTATCAATATAAGAAAGAGGCAGTCATCATTTTTCGAACATGTGATGAGGAAGGGAGGTTTAGAACACATTGTAAGAGCGGGTAAAATCGAGGGTAGACGAGACAGAGTAAGACAGAGAGATAACATTTTGAATAGCCTGACTTCATGGCACGGAAGAGTGTCAACATCTGAGATGATAGCAAACACCAGAGACATAGATTTGTGGAGATATGTGATCGTCTACGCCTGCCAGCACGACATCTCATGATGATGATGACCGTTATATGTTACATAGTCCCTACAATTAATTTCTCCATACCGCTCTGTCCTGGACAACTAGCGCAATCTCTTCCATAGAATTGAGTCCGATATTTCTTGTCTCTCTCAGTAAAGTTCGTTTCATGGTTTCCCTAGGTCGTCCTCTCTTTCTTGACCCTGTGCCTTCCACTTCAATGCCTGATTTGGCATTCGTTAATAATATTTTTCTCACAGCATGCCCAACATATCTCCATCTTCTCTTTCTTATAGCAGTTGTTACTAGCTGTGTCGAGAGCCCCGGTAGCGTAGTTGTTAGTGAACTCGCTTCTCAAGGCTGGTGGTCTGGGTTCAACTCCCGCAGGTGCGTGGAACTTTTCCTGCCGACGGTCCGGTCGACCCAGCTTCAACTGGGTACCAGACATGTCTGGGAAAGTAAAGGCGGCCGGCGTGATGCTGACCACATCACCCATCGTGTGCCAACGGTCAATGAAAATACAGGCCTAACACTGTATTGCCCTATATACCACGAGGTATGAAAGGGTTCCTTTACTTTTTACTTACTAGCTGTGTCAGATATAGAGGTGACGAAGTTAGAGAACTATGTGGTCAACATTTGGTGGACCTCAGAGATAGCAGATGGACCTAAGAGACAACAGGTGGACCTTATAGATAACAGATGGACCAAGAATAAAGATGGACTGATAACAGATGGACCTCATAGATAACAGATGGACCTAAGAGATAACAGGTGGACCTCATAGCTAACAGGTGGATTGCAGAAATAGCAGGTGTACCTCAAATATAACAGATGGACCTCAGAGAAAATAGACGGACCTCAGAGATAACAGATGGACCTAAGAGATAACAGGTGGACCTCATAGATAACAGATGGATCTAAGAGATAACAGGTGGACCTCATAGATAACAGATGGATCTAAGAGATAACAGGTGGACCTCAGAGGTAACAGATGAACCTCAGAGATAACAGATGGACCTCAGAAATAACAGGTGGACCTAAGAGATAACAGGTAGACCTCGGTGATAACAGATGGACCTCAGAGAAAACAGGTGAACCTCAGAAATAACAATTCAATCTCAGAGACAACAGGTGGATCTCAAAGATAGGTGGATCTCAAAGATAACAGGTGGACCTCAGAGATAACAGAGGAGAATAAAGACAATGTTTTTGAAAATGAAAATCGTGGCATATCCTAAAGGATGTAGCCATCAACCACATAAAACTAGTCGTTGATTTTCTAGGCACCACTTATACGTTCAGTAGTTTGCCATTGCTTTCTGAACGGTGAGGTCTATTTTACCTTTTGTAAAATTCCACGGAAACGAATTTGCTTCCAAACTTGCCAACAGTGGAGTTTGAACCAGGTACGCTTGGGTTCGTGATCGAAAAAAGAAAGAAAGAAGAATATGATAATGTAATGGAAAGAAAAGGGAACTAATGAATAAGTATTCCAACAACTAGGAGTGAACAGAGAACTGCTCACTGAGATAAACATTACATAATGTAGATAGTTTGGTTTATGAAGTGCACACAAAAACCCGTTCTATAAATCCTCACACTGAGTCAGTGTCGGATTAGGTCAGCGCGGGGCCTAGCAAATTTTAGCGCGGGGCCCTAGGTTTCGTATGATAATAAAATAAAACACAACTTTTACAAACTTGTCTCGATTTAATGTGAGCAAATTTAGAGACTAGACAAATCAATTTCTCCAAGTAAATTACATTCAATGTTCATTAAGGTGAGGTTATTTAGATGATCTTGTCCCCATCATGTTTCTTAACTCACTTTTATACACTTTAATGTTGAAAAAGAACGTTCTCTGCTGCAGTTAGTAACCATTAAAGACAAGTAAATTCGTAAGACTATTTCTACATTTGGGAAACACGACTCTAATGAATTTTCCATTATAAGTTTATAAAATTGCAGTTCAAGAGCCTCATGCTTTTCGTTGCTAATAGCAGCAGCTACATTAGTTTTAAGAGTTCAGTGAACTGCATAAGTTCGTCGCCTAGGCTTTCTTCCAAATCCTCTTGGTAAGAGCTGACAATAAATTGGAGTTATTTTCAAGATCTCTTCCTCTGTAATAGATTTTAACTGCCGAAGTATTCCAAATACACCATTCACTCTATGGTACAGCCTAAATCAATAACTTTGCAAACAAAACAGAACAGTTGTCCTTTAGTTTCTGTATAACACAACCAATCTCTCACGTGAGTTTTGTTTGTTGGTGTGTGTGTGTATGTGAAAAACGACTTTCGACAAAATCGTGGAATGTTTCCAATAATCTCGATTGAAGTTGTTTGGCCATTCACCAATATTGTTGGAGTACATTTTACTTTCGTTGTGTTTTTGGCTTGTAGAAGATGTTGCTACATTAGAAGCATGTGCTGTGCTTTCTGCCTCTCTTTGGCTTGAAGATGATATGGCTAAATTGGGAGGACTTTCTGTACATTCGATTTCAGTTTGTCTTGTGAAAATGTGGCTAAATCGTGAAGAGTTGCTGATCTTAATGGTAATATTGGTAATGATGATGCTTCTATAGCACTGCCTTCATCTACTGCACCGTGAGACGTGACTGTATTTTCTGCTTCGATTTCGTTGGATTCAGCACTATCACACACGACATTTAAAAATTCAGACAGCGTGCGTGTTTTTGATACAACATCTGGTTATTTTTCCATTTTCATCTCTGTCACATAGGCGCGGGGCCCCCTAGAAGCGCGGGGCCCGTAGCATTGCTACTTCTGCTACTAGGCTAATCCGGCACTGCACTGAGTGGTAAAGCAGGATTAAAGAAAAGCACTGAGATATTGTGTTCACATTAAGAGATATTGCAATGTTGATTACCATCTTGAATTGAGTGATTGATAGATAGCATCGTTGCACTTCGGTGAGTAACAATGTGTGCTCGGATATCTTTCTTACTTAGGAAGATCTCAGCGGAAGAGAATAAACTCCGCAGCATCGGCGAGGGTCCCAATGCAATTTAGAAGATGGTGCAAATATTTTGTAGGAATTTTATTTTAAAAAATTTTCTAATAAATTTTGCGCGGGCAACGGCTTTCCATCCTGTTCTTTACGATGTAAAACTGCCAATGGTTATTTTAAATGCTCAATTTGCCCGCGTGCCCAGCGTGTTCGTAGCGCGTTGGACTACGGGTGACTAGTCCTCTGTAAGTGCGGATTCAGCTCCGCGGACTGGCAGAAAAGCTACAGGTTCCCGATTTACGGTGTTCGTGGCACCGAACCGAAGGGTTACAATGTCCATGACACCGAGTCGAAGAGCTTTCAGCGCAAGTGCTTCTGCATCGGAAAAAAAGTGCTCAATTTGAACATGGGGCTTACATTCTATCGTCCGTCTCCGATAGAAATAGAAAATCAATCTCACCTACACTGAGATCAGGGATCCCTTGAGAAATGTTCCGATGGCTCCACGAGTAAGCGAACCGAGTGCCTTTGGAACTAGAGGCAATCACCTAACATCTACTTTGGAAGGAAAGGTAGAAGGTAGGAAAGCAAAGGGATACAATTGGAAGAGAAACATCAGAACGTTAACAGACAATAGTCAGGTAAGGGACACAACTTGTTGCACCGTCACGGCAAGGGACATAACTTGTACCATCAGGGCAAGCGACATAACCTGCTGTACCGTCAGGACAATGGATATAACTCGTTGTACAGTCGGGAATGACCCGTTGACAGTCAGAACAGGACATAACTCGTTGTATAGTCAGGACTAGGAAATAACTCGTTTTACCGTCAGGGTAAGGGACATTACTTGTACCATCAGGGCAAGGAAAAACTTGCTGAAGAGCCACTACATCCAACCGTCGACGCGGAGACGGCATATTATTGAATTCAAGAAGAAAAACTCGATAAACTAGATAAAAAGGAAGAAGAAAATAATGATAAAGATCGAGATAGCTTCCTTTGAGTTGCCACATCTTTAAAATCAGAAATCGATTACATGTTTTATTTGGAAATTAAATTAACAACAACAGAGATCAAATATCCTGCAGATTGTTTGTACAATGAATCAAAGAAGAGAATATAAACTATGGTAAAATGGACAAGCTAATGATTAACAAACGCATGAAAATGTTCATTAATATTGAATAAGAAACTTACGAGTGTAATTAGCTTTCAGGTTTTAAAATTGTTGTCATTTATCGTAACGAACAGAATTAATATCAATAGAAATATGTTTCCTTCCTCTTCTTGGAACGCTCCATTTCCTCTTCTTCACCTTTCAACTCCCAATGGAGCACAGGTCTTCAACAAACTTCTTCCAGTTCTTCCTTTCTCTTGCCATCCCTTCCAACTCTTTCCTTGATTTACGTATTCTTTTAATATTAGCCTCCGGCTCTCTTCTCCAGGTCTGTCTAGGCCTTCCCTTACTCCTCTTTCCCTGCTGGTTCCAAAACAGTGCTTGTCTTGTAATGCTTCCGGTCGGTCTTTTCAATGTATGTAGTATCCATCGCAGCGTCCCTTCAATCGCAGCGTCCCTTCCATCGCAGCGTCCCTTCAATCGCAGCGTCCCTTCCATCGCAGCGTCCCTTCCATCGCAGCGTCCCTTCCATCGCAGCGTCCCTTCCATCGCAGCGTCCCTTCAATCGCAGCGTCCCTTCCATCGCAGCGTCCCTTCAATCGCAGCGTCCCTTCAATCGCAGCGTCCTTCATCGCAGGTACCTTCCAACGCAGCGTCCTTCCATCGCAGCGTCCTTCAATCGCAGCGTCCTTCCATCGCAGCGTCCTTCCATCGCAGCGTCCCTTCCATCGCAGCGTCCTTCCATCGCAGCGTCCCTTCCATTGCAGCGTCCCTTCAATCGCAGCGTCCTTCCATCGCAGCGTCCTTCAATCGCAGCGTCCCTTAAATCGCAGCGTCCCTTCCATCGCAGCGTACCTTCCAACGCAGCGTCGATTCCATCGCAGCGTCCCTTCAATCGCAGCGTCCCTTCCATCGCAGCGTCCCTTCAATCGCAGCGTCCCTTCCATCGCAGCGTCCCTTCCATCGCAGCGTCCCTTCCATCGCAGCGTCCCTTCCATCGCAGCGTCCCTTCAATCGCAGCGTCCCTTCCATCGCAGCGTACCTTCCAACGCAGCGTCGATTCCATCGCAGCGTCCTTCAATCGCAGCGTCCTTCCATCGCAGCGTCCTTCCATCGCAGCGTCCTTCAATCGCAGCGTCCCTTCCATCGCAGCGTACCTTCCATCGCAGCGTCCCTTCCATCGCAGCGTCCCTTCAATCGCAGCGTCCCTTCCATCGCAGCGTCCTTCCATCACAGCGTCCCTTCCATCGCAGCGTCCTTCCATCGCAGCGTCCTTCCATCGCAGCGTCCTTCCATGCAGCGTCCTTCAATCGCAGCGTCCTTCCATCGCAGCGTCCTTCAATCGCAGCGTCCTTCAATCGCAGCGTCCTTCAATCGCAGCGTCCTTCATCGCAGCGTACATTCCAACGCAGCGTCCTTCCATCGCAGCGTCTTCATCGCAGCGTCCTTCATCGAGCGTCCTTCAATCGCAGCGTCTTCCATCGAGCGTCCTTCCATCGCAGCGTCCTTCCATCGCAGCGTCCTCTGAGCTCTTCCTCACTGGTTCACAAACATGTTTCCATCATGTACTGTGGCTGAAATTTGGAACAAGCACAGAATTGTGAAACAGAACAGGCTGGAAACTAAAGTCCTTCTTCTCGAAAGCTCATATCTACCGCTTGTAAACCCTCTTTATTATTTGATGTGATCTGAGCCTAAGAGCGATTGTACGTTGTGCCAGTTACGCGCCTACAAGTAGGCCAGCACATCTGATTTCTGAGACCTTTATTTACTAGATAGCTTCCTAGGGCCCTACTAGTCTCTCTACGACATGCTTTGTAGGTCGCAGTGTTATTATTCTTTGCTTTCTTTGTGAACCGCAGCAACACGGGCGGGATTTTCGTTTTAAGTGAACGATTTTGAATATCTTGGTTTGGTCTATAATGCATGTTCTACACCTGGCTATGCTTCTAGCAGAGTTGGGGTTGGCTGGTTTCTCATAGGAAGAAGAAAAGTGAAAACTAATAGCCTATTGATGAACTTTAGAACACACTAGCCAACCCCAACTCCCAGTGGTGTAGACTGGGATGCTTTGACTGCGAGGTCTAAGCTAACTAAGCTTTCAATTGCCTATTTTGATGGACTTCCCTAGGTCAGGTTTTTGGGGGACCTATATAAGTATGCACATGTTCTGCTGTGCGACTGGAGAATCACTGTACCGGGGAATCGAACACAATTTACTAGTGCTGACGGGTACCTAATTTTAAATGAATTAAAAAACATACAGAGATTGTAATGTGTTGGTCTACGGATTTATAGGCACCTAACTGGCAAAACAACTCGCGATTTAAGACGTAAATCACATACAGTCCACAAAGAGTGGTATAACAAGAGGCTAAATCACATACAGTCCACAAAGAGTGGTATAACAAGTGGTTAAATCACATACAGTCCACAAAGAGTGGTATAAAAAGTGGTTAAATCACATACAGTTCACAAAGAGTGGTATAACAAGTGGTTAAATCACATACAGTCCACAAAGAGTGGTATAACAAGTGGTTAAATCACATACAGTCCACAAAGAGTGGTATAACAAGTGGTTAAATCACATACAGTCCATAAAGAGTGGTATAACAAGTGGTTAAATCACATACAGTCCACAAAGAGTGATTTAAGACTTAAATCACATACAGCCTCTGACAAAGAGTGATTTAAGACGTAAATCACATACAGTCCACAAAGAGTGGTATAACAAGTGGTTAAATCACATACAGTCCACAAAGAGTGGTATAACAAGTGGTTGATGTAGAGCAAAAACAAAAAGAATAAAAAACAATATCTCATATGAAGGCAAAAGAGAGCGTAGAGTGCAGAGAGATCATCCTATGTATCAGCTCCAGTCTCCAGTTTTACCTACAACAACTGTGGCAAGAATTGCGACTCCAGAATAAGTCATTACAGTTACAACAGACGATATGATTCAGAACAGAATAAACCTGCTGCCTTGCAGGTATTGGCTGGGGACAGTCAAAGGCTGACGGAGAGCGAACCCAGTAAACGCTGGTTGAAATCGAACACATCACTGAAGGATAAGCACCAGAGCTCCAAATGGTACTGAAGATTATAAACGTACACCCGTTCTTTGTGTTATAGTTAATTGCATATCCTTTACAGGACTTTGCGAATCAACCCCAGCTTTGTAACGCTGTTTGTGATTTTTCTAGGCATTATTACGATCAGTAGTTTGTCATTGCTTTCTGAAAGGGTCCTGCATCGTCCTTTTGTAAAAATCCACGCGAAACAATTTGCAACCAAACTGTCCGCAGCGTGATTCGAACTCAGAACGTCGGGGTTAATAGATCGAGTCACTAACCCTAGGCCACAGACACCACCTCTTGGTGTTATGCTGTCATATATCACAATTAGAATGATAAAAACGGCCGTAAAAGAACGATCGCGAGAGAGAGAGAGAGAGAGAGAGAGAGAGAGAGAGAGAGAAGAGAGAGAGAGAGAGAGAGAGAAAACAGAACAAACTACATCTGGTTGTGCGTCTGCAAACTGTGCCTCCCGTTTTGAAAATAACCGGACGGGCGAGCCAGTCAGCGAACGCGGTTCCCAATGTCGATAACCAATTGCGTGCATAGTCTCTAACGGCTGCGCGTGCCTCCTCGCTTTTTCACGCGAACGAGGCTCCCAGCGAATAAGGGACAAGGTAGCGTCTGCTATTAAGACTAGCTCGCTCGCCGCGCGCGGTCTTATTGGTGGTGTGTGTGTCCGTATATCGGAGTTTCTCGGTCGCGGTGTGATGCAGTCAGTCTAAAATTTTAAACGCTCGACGGTGGTCTCGTTAAAGGCCCGGCTCTCGCAACGAGCTTGTGGGTCCGCAGGTAGTAACATGGTGTCGTTTTTTGCTTGGCGAGGCGCAAGTCTTGCCGGCAAAACTGTGGGAAGCGAGCGCTCGGTCGTTTCGCTTCAATTCGCATTTTCGCCGGGGACGTCGGGATCCGCTCTGCACAGAGCGCTGTCTCCCTACCCCGAGCATTGTCGGTCCGGTCTCGTCCATGACAGCTATCTGGTTGATCCTGCCAGTAGTCATATGCTTGTCTCAAAGATTAAGCCATGCATGTCTAAGTTCACACTGTCTCACGGTGAAACCGCGAATGGCTCATTAAATCAGTCGAGGTTCAATAGATGACACGATCCATCTGGGTTGTGCGTCTGCAAACTGTGCCTCCCCGTTTTGAAAATAACCGGACGGGCGAGCCAGTCAGCGAACGCGGTTCCCAATGTCGATAACCAATTGCGTGCATAGTCTCTAACGGCTGCGCGTGCCTCCTCGCTTTTTCACGCGAACGGGGCTCCCAGCGAATAAGGGACAAGGTAGCGTCCGCTATTAAGACTCGCTCGCTCGCCGCGCGCGGTCTTATTGGTGGTGTGTGTGTCCGTATATCGGAGTTTCTCGGTCGCGGTGTGATGCAGTCAGTCTAAAATTTTAAACGCTCGACGGTGGTCTCGTTAAAAGGCCCGGCTCGCAACGAGCTTGTGGGTCCGCAGGTAGTAACATGGTGTCGTTTTTTGCTTGGCGAGGCGCGAGTCTTGCCGGCAAAACTGTGGGAAGCGAGCGCTCGGTCGTTTCGCTTCAATTTCGCATTTTCGCCGGGGACGTCGGGATCCGCTCTGCACAGAGCGCTGTCTCCCTACCCCGAGCATTGTCGGTCCGGTCTCGTCCATGACAGCTATCTGGTTGATCCTGCCAGTAGTCATATGCTTGTCTCAAAGATTAAGCCATGCATGTCTAAGTTCACACTGTCTCACGGTGAAACCGCGAATGGCTCATTAAATCAGTCGAGTGGTAACATGAGCCAGGGTTAGCGAGGGGCGCGCTAACCAAGACCCTGCCCCTAACCTCCACGCGGTGACCCTGGAAACAGACTCTGGTTCTGGTCTGGCTAAGAGGGGCAGGGATCGGGGAGAGGAAACTACTGGTAGTGGTAGCAGTGCAATTACGGAAAGACGATAAAGATACATACAAATAAAATGCACAATTCTCCTGACCGATGTCCAACAAGATATTGCCCAAGTCCCTGAACGCAAAGAAACAGCAACGAAACGACTCAGACATGGATGAGAGGTGCATCCAGTGACCAAACGTATGCCCACGTAGGGCGAAGCTCGAAGCCCTGAGGAGGGCAAACATTGCGAGCCCGTCGGCAAGAATAAATAAGACAGGACCGTAACGAATGAAAGTCTACCCTCGTGTTGGTGCGAGAGAAGATTGCAGCTGACCCCGCATTGGTAGCCTGGTGCAGATACATGTACTGGGCAAGGTTTGCCGAGCGCAAAAGAACAAGTTGCGTTTAGTGCATAACGAAACTACCCGCCCTGGGAAAACCGTGCAAGGTACTGTGCGATTAAAATTAACATCCCCGGAAGAACTGAGGTTGGTGATGCCTAAAGGAACTGCCAGCCTTGGGGCAACTGGGCAAGGTTCGATTGCAGTCGTAACTAACATCCCCGGAATAACTGGGGCGGGTGATGGCGGCGAGCGCAAAATCCTCAGTTACGCTTATAGTGCCCACTGAAACGACCCTCTACATTGTTTGTACTCGGTCCCATGCCAGTGCTTTCGAGGTAAATTGCAAATTGCCACGTACCGATACGCGTCTAGAAAAGGCAGAGAATGTTCCTTCCCCGGATCAAACTCAAAATGTACGGTAAAGCAAGGCCGACAATGTACGGATCAAACAGGAAGCCCGGGTCCTGAACATTGGCGAAGGCCGATACTTTACACGGTGTTTTATACGAGTAAGACGCCGTCCGAGGACAAGCTGACAAGCCCGAGAAATATTCTCAGTCAGAACGGGTAAAGCAGCGTAACTCACTGTCTTGGCGTAGATCACAAAGCCCAAATATACGGCAAAGTTGATCGAAAAGGCGTAGATCCGAAAGGATCGTTCTAGGAAAGTTCACCTAGTAAATCAAAAGCTGGCAGAAAACGGACGGGCGGGCCTAGTCACCATGGGCGCACAATCGTCCCGACGTAGATCACTCTGTTCTTGCCAGTGGACCAATTATACATCACAATAAGAATGATCAAATTGGCCGTGAAGAATGTTAGCAGAAGAAGAAGAACAAACTACGCGACACAAAACGTATTGTCTCCTGAATCAAAGATGTCACTTAACGAGTGTATAGCGAACCAAGAAGAAGAAGAAGAAGAAAATGAATATATCGGCTGCCTATGAATACAATATGAAAATGTTATGACGGATATCAAAATAATAACAAACGTAGTCTTACAAAAACTTTGCCCGAGTGGTTACTGGGGCCCAAATTTGGGGTGTAAAGAATAGAACCACTGTTGCCTGCCATGCATGTCGTAAGAGGCGTCTAAGGAGGTTTGGCTGAAATCGGATGGATGTGTCCGCTAGGGAATGCTAACCCGAAACACATGCTTGTAGAAAACGGATGCACAAGGCCGTAAGGCGCATAACATGGTGCAACGATCTCTCACAATGAGGAATGGGATAATGGATTCTACGGTCGCCAATCTGCCTCGGAGATTTAGCCACGCAGTAAGAATGTCAGACCTACCATCACGGGGTGGCCAAAACTTACTGCGGCAAGAGGTCGGCACAAACGGGGAAGCATAAATCATAGAAATTATATCCTACAGAACTGCCCCCAGTATGCAGACTTGAGGAGAAAGAGGTGGCCCACTTACACTACCGTCCAAGACAAACTGTATGGCGTGGCTGATAATCTGAGGCAGACAGCTTTTATTAGAGAATCCGAAATCCCAATCTAGTGAGAACGCAGAACAAAGAGGTAGCCCACTTACACCAGCGCCAAAGATAAACTGTATGGCGTGGCTGATAATCTGAGGCAGACAGCTGCCTTTATTAGGGAGTCCCAAATCCCAATCTAGTGAGAACGCAGAACAAAGAGGTAGCCCACTTACACCAGCGCCAAAGATAAACTGTATGGCGTGGCTGATAATCTGAGGCAGACAGCTGCCTTTATTAGAGTCTAAATCAATCGTAGACAGAAGTAACTGATGCGTGGCTGATAATCTGGCAGACAGCTGCCTTTATTGGAGTCTCAAATCCCAATCTAGTGAGAACCAGAAGATAAACTGTATGGCGTGGCTGATAATCTGAGGCAGACAGCTGCCTTTATTAGGGAGTCTCAAATCCCAATCTAGTGAGAACGCAGAAGATAAACTGTATGGCGTGGCTGATAATCTGAGGCAGACAGCTGCCTTTATTAAGTCTCAATCCACTAGTGAAGCAGAAGATAACTGTGTGACGATAATCTAGCAGACAGCTGCCTTTTAGAAGTCCCAAATCCAATCTAGTGAGAACGCAGAAGAAGAAGAAGATACAAACTTGAACAGTTTAAAACAGTACAAAATTAAACTCTCTCTCTCTCTCTCTTTCTCTCTCTCTTGCGATCGTTCTTTTCGTTCATTTTGATCATTCTTATTGTGATATATAAACAGCCTTTGCAAGAAGATATTTTTACGCCACATCATTCAGCACCATTTGGAGCTCTGGTGCTTATCCTTCGGCGATGCCTGCTTGCCCAGCGTGTTCGTAGCGCGTTGGACGACGGTGACAAACTCCCTGTAAGTGCGGGTTTAATTCCGCATGCTGGCAGAAAAGCCACAGGTTCTCAAGATTTATGGTGTTTGTGGCACCGAACCGAAGGTTAGGATGTCCATGGCACCGAGCCGAAGAGCTGAAAGCGCAAGTGCTTCTGGATAATTAAAAACAAAATCATTCGGCGACGTGTCCGATTTCAGCCAGCGTTTACTGGGTTCGCTCTCCGTCAGCCGTTGGCTGTCCCCAGCCACAGTCAACTCTAGATAACTAGGCCAGACAACTGACTGGGGATTTCCTGACCTAGATCAGAAAAGGCGGATGGAAAATATAGATGTTTGATAGAACACTGCAAACTTTTTGCCATTTTACTCAATTCTGTGAGTCTATGGTTATTTATTGGTGAAAAATATTCATAATATTGATATTCTTTATTGTTAAACTTAACTTGTTGCATAATAAAACTTCGAGTTAGAATTTTGTGTTGATTTTAAAATGAATTCGTCTATATGCACCAATACTGGAATGCGAGGTCACGTGGTGTAGTTGGGGTATGATTTCCCATAATTCTTACATGAGTCCGAAGGCCCATAAGTTTATAATTGGTTCTGCCCCAGCCTACCTGCAAGGCAGCAGGTTAAAATTAAACTGATATAGCCACAAAGATCAGTTTATTAAGAGCTTTTTTTTCCTTCTTTTGTCGTCACACTGTTACTGGGCTGTTTCCCAGTGTCGTGTTTTTCTGTGTTTGTCTTGCGCTGCTAGGCTTGGGTGATGGTTATTTTTGTTCTTTGACAAGATTCTGCTATGTAGTCTATCTATAGTTTTTCATCTCTTCCTCTCGCATTCTTTCCTGATGTTCTGTTGTAGAAGACTTTATATACAGTTGAGTTTGGTTACATTCTCATTAAGTGGATGTACCACTTCATTATGTTTTTATGTTTATAGTTGGCTCTGGTAGAACAGACCACGTCATTATATTTCGCATACGTACTGGGCACTGCAGACTCAACAGCCATTTACATAGACTAGGAATAAGTCAAACAACCTTCTACCAACGCACACAGTCAGAACAGACACCGAAGCATGTCACGATAAATTCAAAAACATTATTCTGTCCCAACATTCTTTCTTCATATTTAGTTGTATCCAGAAGGAAGTCAAATTCAAAGAAAACTGATAGAAATAAGATTGAGAAAATTGAAATATTTGGACATATCTTCTTCTTCTTCTTTCTTCTTTGCGTTCGGTTTCGTAAACTCGTCTAAATCATGAGATGGGTTGCCTCTATGAAGCTGCATGTCAGTTGGAGTTCTTCGAGAGTTACCCATAGTTTGGTCTGTAAGCTTTATTCATGAGGCCATGTTTCATTTCGTTGGTGTATGTAAGAGTATGATGGACATGACTGCAGGATGTGATCTGGAGTCTGTGTTTCTGTCTGGCATGCACACTGTGCAGTCTGAGCAGGCTTTATTCTGTGCATGTGGTGGTTGAGCCTGCAGTGACCTGTTCTTAGGCGAAAGATTGTTGTGTGCTGTTTTCTGTTTAGTCTGCTGATGGGATCTTGTGGGTGTTTGCTGTGGGTTTGTTGCCTCCATACCTCTTTGTACTTTCTTTTGGACATATAAAGAGATAAGAAGGGTTGGAGGAGACCGTTACGGAAAGGGACATCCTTCAAAGAAGAAAATAGGAAGACAAAGGAGAAAATGGATTCAGGATGTGACTGATGATTTCAATTTTGATGGACTGTTAGGGTGGGAAAGTTCTGCTCTGGACAAGCTATTGGATGATGGCTTTACTCGGTACATTTAACATTAATGTGTACGAATCATCATCATCAAGTAGCTTGTTCTTTGCTGAAAGTCTCTCATCACAGCACATCTGAAAGTCACTTTATCTATAACACGATTTCCCACCTGTTTCAACACCATTTTCAATGTTTCTATAATGTTGTCTTACCACGGTATTCTTGGTCGTCTCCTGCCTTGTCTTCCAGAAACCATGCCTTCAATTACTCCTCTCTTCAAATAAATGTGACGCTTAATGTGTTCAAAATATTTCAGTTTACGGAACATGATGATGTTTATTTATTCCAACTCTCTGCTATCAGTGCTAAACATGGCCCCTGACTAAGACACAAGAAACTTGATTAATCAACACAGAAAGGATTTGATTAGATCTGAGAATCTGACAGTAACGACAACTAATAAACTGCATATTTATTCCAACTCTCTGCTATCCGTGCCAAACATGGCCCCGACTAAGACACAAGAAAGAAAGATTACAACATGTGAAATGCGATGTCTACAAAAAGCTGTCAACGTTACAAGGAGATATAGAGTGAGAAACGAGAATATCAGAAGTATCGTTGGTACTATACCATGCATACAGTACATCGAGAAGCAAAGAATCAAGTGGTTCGGCCATCTAATAGAATGGAACCACATTTACTACCATCACGTGCCTACAATAATCGACACTCAGGGCGCAGAGCATGAGGCAGGCCAAGAACACGATGGATAGATAACATCTCAAAGTCACTGCGAAAGCATGGACTGACAACGTCAAGCGCAACACACCTGGCACAAGATAGAAAACTAATTCTCCCACGACCTTCACGGCAAATGTGGTTAAGATAAGATACGATAAGATGATGTTTATGAACCAATATTCTTCAATGTTCAGATTTTACGAGTAATTGACATATATATATACATACATACGCACAAACATACATATGATCAAAATCATTACATATAAACATAGATTAGGCGTTAAGTTTGAACATGCCAGACAGTGTCGTCTTCGTGGTAGAGAGAGAAGATATAGTAATCAACTTCTCATGGGTACGGTGAGCAAATGGACTTTGGGATAGCTGCTGCAGCGGAGGGCAGAACACGAATGGGAATGCCCAATGTGCCATGACGTCGATCGCATAACATAACATAACATAGAAACTCACACACATACAGACAGAACTCCAGACAAACTATACCCTCACCTGGCTCTTTCCGAGTATTGGATGACTCATCCCAAGTACCGTACAGATAACCAGATCGATAATGATCTCCATCCTGATCAAGGGCTCCCGAACCTTCCCTGTCTTTCTTGTTATTTCTCTTCCCATTGACCGGATTAAGTAGGCGGGCTCTGTCGTCTGCCGGAAGTCACAAAACAATAATAAAATGACAATCTGGCATTTGTATTATTTCTTTGAAAGAAAAATTTAGAAAAAATACTATGGCAGTGCGCTTCTCAAACTGGCAATCTTGCACTCTCAAATGCTAGCCAAGAACTATAAGGGTTCGCTGGATAGGAGTTGGTTCGAGACGCTGTGAAACTTGAAAATAATATAACAACTGTCTGTATACTCTTCTTTTTCAGCAAAGTTTAACTCCAAAAGATATCTTTTTTTCCGTCTATATCTGGTCATGAGCTTAATCGAATGTGGACCACAAGTTTGGCAATCAGCTTCAGGTCTATCACGTTTCTTCAATGCTTTGTTTTCAGGTCGACTGGGAGTGGACACATGTTGCTTCTCAGTTCACACAGAAGCTGACAGTTTTACGGGACATGCTTCGGTGTCTGTTCTGATTGTGGGCGCTGGCAGAAAGCTGTTTGACTTATTCCTAGTCTATGTAAATAACTGTTGAGTCTGCAGTGTCCGGTACGTAGGCGAAATATAATGACGTGGTCTGTTCTGCCAGAGTCAACTATAAACATATGGACCTGCGAACTCAGGTAAGAATTATGGGAAATCAGACCACAACTACACCTTATTATTTTATCTTAACCACATTTGCCGTGAAGCGTCGTGGGAGAGTTAGTTTTCTATCTTGTGCCAGGTGTGTTGCTCTTGACGTTGTCAGTCATGCTTTCACAGTAACTCTGAGATGTTATCTATCCATCGTGTTCTTGGCCTGTCTCGTGCTCCGCACCATGAGTGTTGATTATTATAGGTACGCGATGGTAGTAAATGTGGTTCCATTCTCATTAGATGGCCGAACCACTTGATTCTTTTCTTCTCGATGTACTGTATGCATGGTATAGTACCAACGATGCTTCTAATATTTTCGTTTCTCATTCTATCTCTCCTTGTAACGTTGACAGCTTTTCGTAGACATCTCATTTCACATGTTGTAATCTTTCTTTCTTGTGTCTTAGTCAGGGCCATCATTATTATCACTTTTGTTATTTTAATTAATTATTGAATTAAATATTAAGAATGGTTTAAAAGGGTTTAAAGCCGAAGGATTGACTTCATTGCACCGGGTTTTATCCCATATGGCTCAGCCCCTCTCCGCAGAAATGGCACGCCACCTGCCGAGAGTATTGCACAAAGCACGAACTCCGTAGCTCCAGCAACAATCCTAGGGTCTTTGGAAAAAACTGCACTCGTGAACAGAATGGCGCGGTGCGGACTCGAACCCACGACCTTCGACTCACAAGGCAGAGGTCTTAACCACTTAGCCACCGACACCCTCCAATTATTAAGAATGAGAAAATTGAAGTATTTTGGATATATAGGGTGTTCAACATAAAAGTAGCCCAATTTACAGGCTTTTATTAGTCAATTGGGCTACTTTTATCTTGAACACCATGTATAGAAAGATACGAAGGGTTGAGGAAGATCATTATGGAAGGAAGCATCCTGGCAAAGAGGAGAAGAGGAAGACCACCGAGAAGATGGGGTCAGGATCAATTATCAGTTATATGATGACTATCATCATAGCACTCCGGACATGTCCATAGGTGCTCCGATCTCCGCCTCAGCAAATCCAGCAGCGTCCAGCGACCCAACACGCCAGTTCGATGTTGATTAATCAATCTCTTTGCATATTTAGTATGTCGTTCTTTTGGGCTGCACCAATATTGACACCCATCTCTTTCAATCTGGTCAGCGAGTGGGATTCACAGCCCTGAAACTCCTCTGTTCGGAAAGACTCTCTCAATGCGTCAAGAATGTCACTTCGATCCATGGCAGCTACCTCTGATATTGTAGCCAAGTCAGCCAATCTGTCAGCTCGTTCATTACCCCTAACTCCTGCGTGCCCAGGGACAAAAATAAAGGTGATTTCTCTGATCATTGTCTGTACCAGTAGAAGCTATTATGATGATGAAAGACGAAAAAGCGATACATGCGGAATTAACCAGTATACCGGCATTGCGTCGTCTTACATAATACTGCGAGCCAGTAAATCAGCTAAGAAGGGTGAAGAGTTAAGTGATTTGATACAGAAGAATCTTCATTTGGTCTCAATTGCTGTAAATTAATATTATATCTACTTGTACTTTGAACGTTTGCTGATATATGGCCTAAAATTTTCCACACGATGACGTAGTCAGCCTTCACACTTAATTAACCTTCACATTGGCTTCTTACGGCAGTCATTGTAGGTTGTAGTATTAATATTTTCTTCTTCTCTTATGACCCAGAAAACACGAGGTGAAGATAGGGTTGCCATATTTTGATCTTCCGAAATGAGGACACATCTTCTAACATGAAATTACATTGAAAATGTGTTCCATATATATTTCTTCTGATGATCTGATCTTTTTTCGAATGTCTTTCTTTTGCATCAAATGTCCATAAAATTGCCTGCATGTAAAATGTTTGAAATTAAATTTGACAAGTGAAATTAACTTGATTGAATCCACACTAAGACGATTTCTCTCATTAGTTCATTGAACATAGATTAAAGAAAATAGTCATTCTACCGAAGCACTGTGTGCTGGAATATCAAAGAAGAAATGTGTTATCTTCATGATTTTCCAGCACATTTTATTACTGCTATAGTTTTGTATATAGCTATACCGCTTTTTTTGCGATGGCTCGTGATTTTTAATTAATTTTTTTTTTCCCCGATCCAGAAGCACTTGAGCTTTTGCTCTTCGTCTCGGTGCCATGGACATCGTAACCCTTAGGTTCGGTGCCACGAACACCGTAAATCTGGGGATTCTGTGACTATTCTGCCAGCCCACGGAATTGAATTTTTAATAGGTGGATGCAATTTTCTCCAGATTGCAGTACTGATCACAACACTTTGAATCATCTATGTGAGAACCTTTGTCTGTCAACAATCTGTTAATCTTGTTTTGACTTGTAAAATTGTCGACAAATCTACGAATTCTCAAAATCGTTTGCGGACTCTTAGGTTTACTCGTGAAGTGAGGACGTGTCTGCAAAAATGAGGATATATAGCAACCCTAGTGAAGATGATATATAGCAACCTTAGTGAAGATGATATATAGCAACCTTAGTGAAGATGATATATGGGCAACCCTAGTGAAGATGATATATGGGCAACCCTAGTGAAGATGATATATAGCAACCTTAGTGAAGATGATATATAGCAACCCTAGTGAAGATGATATATACAAAGAAGAAATTGTTACTTCATGAGATTTTAGCAAACCTTTTATTACTGCAATAGTTAGATGTATATAGCAACCCTTTGTATATAGCAACTGTGAAGATGATTTTAATTAATTTATGCCCTTGATCATATAGCAAAATTGTGAGCTTTATGCATCCTTAGTGAGATGATATCAGTAACCTTAGTTGAAGATGATACACGTAAACTAGTGAAGATGATATTTGCAACCTACGGAATTTATATTTAATAGGGGAAGATGCATATTTCCCTAGTGAAGTATATCACAACACTTTGAATCATCTATTAGAACCTTGTGATGTTCAACAATCTGTTAATTGATTTGCAACCTTAGTAAATTTGACAATCTACAATTGTAAAAATCGTTTGCGGACTCTTAAAAGGATTTACCTTGTGAAGATGAAGGGACCCTGTTGAAGATGAGGGTATATAGCAACCTAGTGAAGATGACATATGGGCAACCCTAGTGAAGATGATATATAGCAACCTTAGTGAAGATGACATATGGGCAACCCTAGTGAAGATGATATATAGCAACCTTCTAGGTAGAAGATAAAAACACAATTTGTTAAATAATGTTTCCTAAGATTATATAATTCTCGCAAGGAGATTATTTTCTTTTAAAATGTTTGTTGACAAATACGCTATAATATAACCAATAAAAGACTCGTTCTTCGGTTGAAAGGGAGTGCCAAGGATTTTAGAGACTTTCTTCTTTTATCCGTCTTTGCTTTTTGTCGTTAGGCGTCGCAGGTTTATTTGATGGTCGGTTACCGAGATAGTGCACGATCGGTCGCTTGATATGCTGTGATATTGTGGAGTTTTAAGATGTGTGTAACTCCGTCAATCCATCTTTTACTTGGTCTCCCATTCCTTTTGATTAAGAGACTTTAATATCCTAACAAGCAATCCTAAAACGTGGATTGATTGATTGATTGATAAGACTTATCTTTAGTGCACTTCGGTGAATGACCATGTGCTGCGATTTTGTTCTTACACGGGAAGTTCTCAGCGACAGTGCAGGAGCTCCATACCACAGGCGAGGGTTAAAAACAGTGGCGGCTCATGATCGCTTTTGTTGGTGGGGCCAGACCAATTGTCGGGAAAATCATGGCTTTGTGTTATGTTATATTTTAATTTATTAAATAATAAATACACGTTACATATTATTTTTGTGGGGCCCGGCCCTTTGGCCTAAATGACGAGCCGCCACTGGTTAAAAATTAAATTTAACAATTGTGAAAATTTGGAGAAATTAAAAATTGTTTTGTAATTTTACATGGGTAGCGGCTCTGCAGCCTAACCTTACCGCCTTTACACCACTTAGTGTTCTTCTTCGTTGATAACTTGATCACGAGACCTACGTTTTCTCGTCCGTCTCCGATAATACTAGGAATTCGATCTCCCCTACATTGAGATTAATGGTCACTGGAAAATTATCTCGATCGCTCTCCTTGAGAAACGAACAGAGTGCATTTAAAGATTGTTTTCGCCCTCCCGTCTGCCCAGCGTGTTCGTAGCGCGTTGGACTACGGGTGACAAGTCCTCTGTGAATGCGGGTTCAATTCCACGGGTTGGCAGAAAAGCCACATGTTCTCAAGATTTACGGTGTTCGTGGCACCGAACCGAAAGGTTACGATGTCCATGGCACCGAGCCGAAGAGTTGAAAGCTCAAGTGCTTCTGGATCGAAAAAATATATATCAATCAATCAATCAATCAATCGATCAATCAATCAATCAATCAATAACAATCTAAAAATAATTTAATCAATCAATCAATCAATCGATCGATCAATGAAGTGTTCTCCAGACTTCACCGAGGAAAGAGAGACAATCTAACATAATTTTAAACAATTATCTTAAAGATAGTTGTGGTTACCTACCCATGGTATCTAAGCAACAGTCGATCGTTCGATTCAAACTAACATCTGCTGTGTTTCATTTCATTTCACTACCTGTCAACGAAACAATTCATTTATTCAATATAAAATTATAGTTTTTATTTAGTTTAGTTTAGTTGTTAGATCATCATCATCATTGCATAATGAACCAGTTATTCCATCAGTGCTTCGATCTTCCTCCTTCTCAGTAAGTCTCTCGGAGTGTGGCAATTAACAATCCTAGTTCTATGTTGGTTTTACTATTCTTCTTTGGCTTCCAGAAGATTTCTTTTGTATAGTTACAGCGGCCAGCGAGAGTTAGAAAATGACTAAAGATATAGAAAGCAAGATGAATGCATTTGAAAATAGATGTCTGCGAAAAATAATGAATATAAAATGGAACGAATTCAGGTCATGAAATCAGAGAAATGTCTGGTCAGCCCCTAGTAACAACTGTTGTAAGAAGGAGAATATGGAGATATGTTGGACACACCTTGAGGAGAAATGATCAAAGAATATCAAAGCAGGCTTTGAAGTGGGGTGCAGATGGTTCAAGAAAGAGAGGACGACCTACGGAGACCCTGAAACGAAATTTTATGAAAGAGGCAAGAAATATCGGCCTCAGTTCCATGGAAGAGATTGAGGGAATTGCACAGGATAGAACGGTGTTGAGAAATTACTTGCAAGCACAATGTATTGTATAACGGTACGAGATAAATTATGATTATTATTATAGCTACAGCGATGTACCGAATCCTACAGCTCTGAGGTGGTCAGGCACGATCAGATCAGACCGTGGGGAGGCTGCAGTCTTCTTCTTTGAACTCTCCATATCGACCACTTGTTAAACCGATCTTTGTGATCTGTATGTGATCTGAGCTTAAGAGCGATTGTACGTTGTGTGTTTTTGCGCCGACAAGTAGACCTGCACATCCGATTTCTGCGACGATTTTAGAGTAGCTTCCCTAGGCCTCCTACCTCAGTCGCCTCTTACGACATACTTCGCAGGTCACAGTGTTACTATTCTTTGCTCCCCTTGTGAGCTCCGGCACCATGAGGGCGAAATTTAAACAAGTAAAATATAAGTCGCAGCTAATACTACTACTAAACCGCCTTACTTACAATCAAATACAAGCTGTCTGTCGCTCTTTACTGAACTCTAATTTGGGGCGTATTCTTCAGTTCCGCCCACGAGACCCCGATCGTTCTGACTTCCTCTACCCGTAGTTCATCATCATGTAGTGTTTGGTCTCCCCACTATTGTCTTTCCCAGTGTGGTTTCAGTTAAGTACGTATCTGATTATGTTTTCAAGTTGTTCCCTGAGATTGCCTTCTCTCCTACTCAACCTTCTCTTCATAACTTTCAATTGTATTAGTTTCGCCCGTGTGGTTCCGGGGCCTGCAAAGGAAGCAAAGAATAGTACCACTGCGACTTACAAGGCCTGTTGTAAGAGGCGACTGATGTAGGACCTACGGAAACTACTCTAGTAAATAAAAAGCATCGTAGAAACCCAGGACATTCTAAACACAAGACGAACGGATTAACCAAATAGCAACAGAAAACTCACTGTGTCTACCTATGGTATGTTAGTCCCGTCGTCTTGGTCGATCCCTGCCTCATCTTCTAGAAATAATGCTTCCCATTATTACCCTCTCTAAACCACTTAACCCTCATAGTTCCCTTGTCAAGAAAGTCTTATTGTCTTCATTCTTCAGTCTGATCCTGAGACATGTTCAGTCTTCCAACACTATCTTTTGGTGGCGTACAGACGGGACAGAAGTCTCAAGGATATGTTGGTTCACAGTCATCTCAAAGCCCAATATCCAGAGTCATTTTGGCACCATCCAGTGTGGCCGTCGGCGCTGCAACCCGTGTGCTTATGTAATACAGACCCGCACTGTGTCTTTTCCAAAAGCCACGTTTGTCATTGAAGACAGTTTCACGTGCGAGTCCCGTAATATTATCTATGCCATCACCTGCAAGCGGTGCAACAAGGCCTATAATGGTGAGACCGGCAAGAGGCTGAGTGATCGATTCGCCCAACACTTGCGCGATATACGCCAATGCTCTGGACCCTGTAGCTACTCATTTCAATGATACTGGCCATTCAGGAGCTTACGATGTCCAGGTCACAGCCATCCGATTATGTTCCTCTGATGATCATAGTCGATTTGCTTGGAGAACCGTTTTATTTCGTTGTATGGTACCTTGGACCTCTTGTACTCAACGCATTACATTCCTATGCTTCTTAGTACTTTCTCATCGCATGCCTTGTAGTCTGTATGGTATTTGCTTCATATATATAAGTTATATATTCATTTATTGTTTATTGTTTCTCTTCTTTCCACTTCTAGTTTTGTGTTGCACTTATCTCGTTTTTCGTTTTTATTCCCTGCTTTTCATTAGATACGTTTGAATGTTTCTGTAACCGTCCATTTGTAGTGTTATTTGAAATTCATCACTCCTGTTGTATCGTTTGCTTGATAAAGGCCTTTTGGTCGAAACGTAGCTGTTTATCCTCACTGTTTCTGTATTTTGTAAAACTATAGTACTTTGTTTGTACGTGTTTCGTTATTAAACCACTTAAGCGATTAATGTGACCGAAATATTTCAGTTTCCCAGACATGATGTATGAACCCGCCCGTGTGGTGATGGGGCCTGCAAGTGGAGCAAAGAATAGTACCACTGCCACCTACAAGGCATGTCGTAAGAGGTGACTGATGTAGAACCTACGAAAGCTATCATAGCAAATAAAAAGCATCGTAGAAATCGGATGTGCTGGCATACTTGTAGGTGCATATGGTACAACGTACAAACGGTCTTAGGCTCAGATCACATACAAATCACACAGAATAGTTAACAAATGGTCAATATGGAGCGTTCAAAGAAGAAGGACTGTATTAGTTTCAAACCTGTTCTGTTTCACAATTCTGTGCTAGTTGCAAAAGTTCAGCCATCTGGCGAAGAGTATATGACGGAAACATCTGTTTGTGAACATCTGTTAAGTAGATGTACTATACTTAGTTATATGCCAATGACTCAGAGACACACGGCAGAACAGGATTTACATCAATGTTGAACAGATGCAACTTATTTTTAAGTTTAAGCAGGGTGAGAAATGAAAAAGACAGATTTTAAAAAGTATTATTCTATCAACACTTTGTTACCAGTGCCAAACATTGTCTCTGAAAGCAACACACCACAGATAGCTCACCACGTGGGAAATGAAATGCTTGATGAATGCAGTGGGGGTCATCAGGAAAGATCAAATACGAAATGAGGACATCAGAAATAGAGTGGGCATAACTTCATGCAACGAATACATTGAAAGACAACAAATGCAGTGGTTTGGACATTTAATGAGAATGGAATACAACCAACCATAAATAGCAGCATACAATAACAAGATATCAGGTACTAGAACTAAGGGAAGACTACGAAAAAGATGGACAGACAATATCAAGACAACGCTACATGAACACGGATATAACACAAGGGCGACTCATCTGACCCTGGAACACACATTAAATCTCCCCACTACGTTTAACGGTAAGTGGACAGCCACTCCCATCATGCACCTGGGGAAAGACAATAGACAATAGCCCGGGGTCTCGGTGGCTAAGTGGTTAAGCCCTACCTTGCGTTCCGAAGGTAGTAGGTTTGAATCCGGACCTCTACGTTCTGTTCCCGAGTGTCATTTTTTCCAAAGACCCATAGAATTGTTGCTGGAGCTACGGAAATCATGCTTTGTGCAATACTCTCGGCAGATGGTGTGTCATTTCTGCGGAGAGGGACGAAAGCCATATGGGGTAAACCCGGTGCAATAAAGACAACGTATTTCACAGAGATCTTCTTCTTTGAACGCTCCTCCTTCTTCTTCTTTCTTCTTTGCGTTCGTTCTTTACGACCAATTTGAATCACTCTTTGTGATATGTTTGATCTTTGCCAAGAACGTTAAACGTTGCACATTGGTTTGGTAGGCCCTAAACGTATAGATTTATACAAGTTTAGGATATGTGCATCCGATTTCAGCCAAACCTCCTTAGTCGCCTCTTACGACATGCATGGCAGGTAACAGTGGTTCTATTCTTTACACCCCAAATTTGGGCACCGGTAACCACTCGGGCGCTTTGAACGCTCCATATCGACCACTTGTTAACCACTCTTTGTGACTTGTATGTGATCCGAGCCTAAGAGCGATTGTAAATTGTGTCAATTATGTGCCTACAAGTAGGCCAGCACATCCGATTTTCCCGACGCTTTTTATTAACTAGGGTAGCTTCTCTAGGTCCCTACCTCAGTTACCTCTTATGATATGCATTGTGGGCCGCACTGTTACTATTCTTTGCTCCCCGTGCGAGCCCTGGCCACACATGAACGTCACCGTTTCAAACTGAATTAAGAGAGTTTTTTCCCTTGTCTTTTCGTTCGTCCGCTTTGAGTTCTGGAGTAGTAATTGCTCCCAATATGGCGCCTGTGACTGATTTTTCCGTGAAGGCTTGCTTTTCTTATCACCAGTGGCGCTCGTCATTCAAGCGACCGTTACTCCGACTTCAGAGGTACTTGTTGCTCAGAGATTTCAAAAATAATCTACCTTTGTCTGTCTTAGCGTCTACATCTTGGTTCTATGAGCAAACATCAAATTACGAGTACTTGACTTATTCCTCTCCGCTCCTCGTGGAGCATAGGGCCTCAACAGTTGTTCGCCACGTGTCTCTGTCTGTTTTCTTTATGTTCCAGGATAGAGTGGTATGGAGAAATTACTTGCATGCCCTATGTAACGTATAACGGTACGAGACGAATTATTATTATTATTATTTTAAGTGATATTTGCTGGCACAAGAACGAAACAGTTATGACGAACAGTTGCAGTAAAGTGGGATTCATGGCTACCTAGATAACTAATCATTAACAATTTTTTAGTTTGCTACACAAGTTGGAACTTGTATGTTTTGTTGTGTCGTGGCTTCCGATAACATAAGACCGGCGGGCTCAGGTAAATATTATAGGAGATAAGACCACAAGCGTCGTGGGATTCTCGTATTCAAGTATCAAAGCCGAAGGATTGACATCATTGCACCGGGTTTTACCTCATATGACTCGGTCCCTCTCCGCTGAAATAGCACGCCACCTGCTGAGAGTATTGCACAAAGCACGAACTATGTAGCTCTGGCAACAATCCTAGTGGTCTCTGAAAAAAAATGCATTCGTGAACAGAAAGGTGCAGTCCGGATTCGAACACACGACATTCGACTCGCAAGGCAAGGACATTTAACCACAGAGATCCCATTGTTGTATAAAAACAAATTCATTTGAAAAACCAAACAATACAACATGCTAAATCAAAGTTATATTACGTTACAAATGAAGTTTAACAATAAGGAATATCAGTATTATTAACATTCTTCATCAATAAATAATCATGGACTCATAAAATTGAGTAAAATTGCAGAAAACCTTACAGTGTTCTATCAAACATATTTAAAAACCAGCCCTTATTAATAGATATGAATTTTCGATTTCTCGTCTGAGCTAGTCGGCCTTATGTTATCGGGGACCACGGTTGTGCTTATATCTGCCACTTGTGTGTGTATGTGACGTGAGAGATAAATAGATATATAGATAGAGACGAGGAGGTGAGGAAGGTCTGTGTGTACATTTTACAATTAAATACTAATTAATTTACGACCTAAATGTGTGAGTGTGTTCGTGAGTGTTTTAAAAAACAGGTTTTACGCAAAATTACAGACAATATCAAAACAAATGACTCAACACGGATTAAAAAAAAACCTTATCTATAATAACTTGACAGGAAATGATTAGTCTATACTCAACCTGCTTGAAATAATTAATTTACAATGTTTGTTTACACAAAGACTAATTACAAACACAACAGAATTATTGACACAATATTGGCAGAAGGCGGACCGACTACAACCAGGCTGATCTACCAGAGGCGGAGAGTGGGAAGACATGCGGATACACAATGATAGCTACGAGGTAAACTAGTTTAATTTAAACCAATCCACGTCAACTGCTAGATTGCAAGAGTTTGGATTGAAGATTGAAGTGACCAGAAAAGAACAGCACAACAGGTATATCAGTAGGATAAATCAATAAAAATCGATCTGGTACCGTGAGTGTTTAAGAGCATGCATTTTACTCTTGGTTGTGAGATATGTACCATTGACATAGCGACGGAGAAGATCATTAATGTCTTTGAATGCAAATGATACAGAAGAGTACTTGAATATCATGGACAGAGAAAAGAACAAATACTTTTGTTCTGCAACAGCTTGATATTAAAGAGAGTTGGCTATTAAAGAACATAAAATCAAGGACAATTTAATATTTCGGACACATCAAACGACATGAGTGCACAAAGAAGATAATTTTGGAGGTAATGGTGCCTGGAAGAAGAATGAGAGGAAGATCTGGAAGACGATGGGTGCAGGATGTCATTGAAGATCTGAGAATGACTACTGCTGACGCCGGTCAACTTGCACAGAACATAGAGCAAGTTCCGGAAGGAACAAGCTTCTTGATGATGATGATGATGACGGTTAGTCGCTGGACGCTGTTGGAGAAATTACGAAGGAGATCGGATCACCTATGGACATATCCGGAGTCATCATCATGAGGCTAATATATATAGAGTTATACAGTGCTACATAGAACAAATACTGATACACGGATGCAAGTCATGGACAATAAACAAACAGATCGAAAAATCTCTGATGGCCATAGATATGTGGTTTTACAAAAGAATGATGAGAATCCCATGGACTGCTAAAATGACAAATGTTGAGGTGATGAATGAGATCAAGGAACAGAGAAAGCTTATCATCAATATTAGAAAGAGGTAGTCATCATTTTTCTGGCATGTGATAAGAAAGGGAGGTTTAGAACACATTGTAACAACTGATAAAATCGAGAGGAGACGAGACAGAGGAAGACAGAGAGGGAACATTTTCGATAGTCTGACTTCATGGAACGGAAGATCGTCAACATCTGAGATGATAGCAAACACCAGAGACAGAGATTTATGGAGATCCATGATCTCCTACGCCAGCCGGCACGGCACCTAATGATGATGATGATATATATGTAGTGAGCAATTTGCACATCCATTTTGTCTTTCAGTTTATTCTTTATCCTTGTAGTGGAACAAATTATACGGATTTAAATTCCTCACTAAGTAACGTGAAGGTTGAGGCCTTCTTGAATGACAACATCAATGATAGGCCTACAGATGTGGTTATTTACACCGATGCTTCAGTCATTCGCCAACAACGCTGTGCGTGGACCTTTTTAGCCACGCTCATGAGAAAAATAATAAGAGGCCAGTGGGGCCACGCGACAACCACAAGTAGTTTAACAATGGAGACACGGGCGGTTAGAGTCGGTGAAATGGTTGGCATCGCATAATTACTCTCGTGTTTTCATACTCAGTGACTCCATGAGCATGATTCGTAAAGTCGAATCAGGTATGGTGAGACGCAACTGGGTGGAGGTACTAATACAGACAATAATCAGAGAAATCACCTTCATTTTTGTCTCATCACGCAGGAGTCAGAAGTAATGAACGAACTGATAGACTGGCTGGCATTGCTACGATATCAGCAGGAGCTCCCATGACCGAAATGACAATCTTAATGCATTGAAAGATTCTTTCCGAACAGAGGAGGTTCGGGGTTGTGAATCTCACTCACTGACCAGATTGAGAGAGTCTTTCCAAACAGAGGAGGTTCGGGGTTGTGAATCTCACTCACTGACCAGAGAGAGTCTTTCCGAACAGAGGAGGTTCCACATGTTTCACAAATTTAAAATTGGCATAACTAAACTAGACTGTGTCACTGTGAAAAGGCGGACATGACAGCAGAGCACATACTGCAAGACTGCTAGGGTTAGCAAACCGAGAAAAGAAACTTGGTCCGTTAACACAGAGCTTCGTGAGAAGATGTACGGAGGGACGGAGTCCCTCAAAGCAACAGTAAAATTCATAATAAAAGTTGGTTCATCAGTCTAGGCGGGATCGAGGGGAGAGAGAGAACAGAGGAGGTTCAGGGTTATCAATCCCACTCACTGACCAGATTGAGAGAGATGGGTGTCGATATTGGTACAGCATGAAAAGAACGACATACCAAATCTGTTGGACGGCTGGACGCTGCAGGATTTGTTGAGGCGGAGATCGGAGCACCTATGGACGTGTCTGGAGTGCTATCATAATAGTCCTCATATAACTGATAACTGATTTGAGTCTAAAGTTTAGATATAGCTTTGTTGTCTGATCTTCTTGTATTGAAAAAATAAAATAAACGACCATCGCCTTTTTAAAAGAGAGGAGTACAACATGAGGATAAATATAATAAAGACAGAGACACTGGCGATAAGCAGACAACCAGAAAATCTTACAATAAAACTCCAGAACGTAGAAATAATACAAACCAGTAAGTCCACATATTTAGGGATATTCACAAAATATATATGAGACTGCAGTAAAACTATTTGATTGGCAAAACACGTAATCACCACAAAGTACTGTAGTTTTACAAATTACATAAACAATGACAAAATACAGCAACGTTTCGACCAACAAGGTCTTTATCAAGCAAACGAACAACAGGAGTGACAAATTTTAAAAACAAATGGACGACCACAAACAAACGTTTCTAATGAAAATCTGGAAATAAAAACGAAAATCTGGGAATAGTTACATACACCACACATATAACTACTAAACTTACCTAATACGTCACAACGAAGAGTTGCAGACAAAAATGTCGAAATATTCACAAAATATATATGAGACTGCAGTAAAACACATATTTAGGGGCAATTTTCAATTAAGACGGAAGTATTGATAAGGAAATCATCAATCGATGCACAAAAGCTAACCAGGTACTGGGACAGTAAACATCACTGTTGTTACATAAAGAGATACCGCTAAAAACTAAAATAAATCTTATAAGAACGATTTTCTGGCCAACACTATGTTACCAGTGTTAAACATGGCCAATAACAGCAGCTAATTAATGGAGAATCATAACGACAGAGATGAGGCGACTTAGAAGAGCTACAGGTGTGACAGTACGAGACAAAAAAAAGAAATGAATAAATCAGAAGAAGACGATGTGAAACCAGTCATACAATTCATACAAGAACAACCGTTTAAATGGTTTGGACACCTGACAAGAAAACCATGGTATCAACTACCACAGAGGGCCACACTGCAAAAGTATAACGAGTACAGAGCAATAGGAAGACCATACAAAAGATGGAGTGACGGCATCAAGAACAGCCTTCAGATAATTAATAACATCATACAAAGTGTATTATAACAAGCAAACACAAGATCACTACATTCCCCCTCCCCTATCCTCCCCTCAACACTTCTATAAAGAACAAATGGTGGAAGAGAAGAAGGAGATGCCCTTTTTTAATTGCTTTTCTTTCGGGATGTTTTCAAATGCCAATAATTTTGTTCTAGTTAAGTTTTTAAATGTTTATCCAGTTAGAGAAAAAAGTACCCGGAGTTCAATGAAACAATACTTTCTGTTATACACATCTGTAACATTTTTTAAATAAAACGAAATATTTATACAAAAGCTATACTTACTATTCATCTCCAATGTCCATGTTATTCCAATACAGATTTGTTTCAGAATGAAGTGGCTATTATTTATGTATATACACTTCGACCTTGACAGTAGCAGACGTGACACTAACAATGTGTGTACAGTAGCAAAGATTCGGATACTAATAAATCATTTTGATGTGTTGACACGTGCACACAATATTACGACGGCCACAGCTTGCACGACGCGTGTTATCGCAACTCAGATGACGACACTTGTTTCTGTTTTAACTGCTGTGTAATAGTAGTGTGTCAATTTATGCAATACAGTAAGTCGTTCACGTGTATAATGGGGTTTATTTGTATTTAATTTATTCTAAAATGGTATTCCATACATTTTGTTTTCGTTTGAGCTGCAAACGTAAATATCTGCAGAATTTTGAGATTTGACGGCTGGTACGAATGAGCTGGGAATCATATTACAAAGTTCTCACAAACATATGATTCATTGATTGATAGAACTAATTCACTGCACTTTGGTGAATAACCATGTGTGCTCCGATCTATTTTTACGCAAGGATCTCAGCGGCAGTGCAATAACTCCGTAGCACCGTTGTGTTTCACTGATGTAATTTTGAACAACGGTGAACATATTTGCCTAAATTATACTTGAATCTTTTAAACTAATTTTTCCCGGGCAGCGGTTTTGCAGCATACTCGTGTCGATTTTTAATTGCCAATACGTTTCGACTCAAATGCCTTTATCAACTAAAGAATACAACAGAGGTGAGGAAATTCACTTCTTACACGGCACAAAACATATAGAGTCGAAAATAAATTCCTAACGGCTCTAAAATGAAAATCTATGACTAAAAACGAATAACGAAATAAATGCAAAAAGTAGAAGTGAAAAAGATTAACAATAAAAGCATATATATATCATCATCATCATCATCATTGGCCTCTTTGTCTCAGGAGACAATGCTCGCCATGCTTGCCTGTCTTATATATATATATATCATCATCATTGGCCTCTTTGTCTCAGGAGACAATGCTCGATGTGCCTGTCTTATATATATATATATCATCAGGTTTTAGACATTATGCTCTGCATATATTGCCTCTTGTCTTTGTCTCAGGAGACAGTGCTGCATATTGCCTGTCTTATATATATTATATCATCATCATTGGCCTCTTTGTCTCAGGAGACAGTGCTCGCCATGCTTGCCTGTCTTATATATATATATCATCATCATTGGCCTCTTTGTCTCAGGAGACAATGCTCGCCATGCTTGCCTGTCTTATATATATATATATCATCATCATTGGCCTCTTTGTCTCAGGAGACAATGCTCGCCATGTGCCTGTCTATATATATCATATATCATCATTGGCCTCTTTGTCTCAGGAAACAATGCTCGCATGCTGCCTGTCTTATATATATATATCATCATCATTGGCCTCTTTGTCTCAGGAAACAATGCTCGCCATGCGTGCCTGTCTTATATATATATATATATATATATATATATATATATATATATATATATATATATATATAACATATATACATTTAACACATACACATATAGAATATGGAGCCTGAGAAGAGAAAGTACTAAGAAACATAGGAATGTAGTATGTTGAGTCCATGAAGTAGCAAGGTACCATATAAAGATATAAAATTACTTTAGACAAAAACATTGTGATTGGCTGATGAAAATAGCTATGGTTTAAACGTAAAACACGTAATCACAAAGTACTGTAGTTTTACAAATTACAAAAACAATGACAAAATACAGCAAAGTTTCGACCAACAAGGCCTTTTATCCAGCAAACGAACAACAGGAGTGACAAATTTTAAAAAACAAATGGACGACCAAAACAAACGTTTCTAATGAAAATCTGGAAATAAAAACGAAAATCTGGGAATAAAAACGAATAACGAAATAAATGTAACACAAAAACACACATAAAAACTAGAAATAGAACGGAAGAGAAACAATGAAAAATCTAGTAAATATATAACTTGAATACATGCAATATATACCCATATAGATTACAAGGCATGGGAAGAGAAAGTACTAAGAAGCATAGGAATGTAATACGTTGAGCCCACGTGGTCGCAAGGTACCATACAAAGAAATCAACCGATTCTCCAGAGCAAATCGACTGCGATCATCCGAGGAACACGATCGGATGGCTGTGACCTGACATCGTGAGCTCCTAAATGGCCAGTATAATTGAAATGGGTGGCTACAGGGTCACAGAGCATTGGCGTATGTCGCGCAAGTGTTGGGCGAATCGGTCACTGAGCCTCTTGCCTGTCTCGCCGATATAAGCCTTGTTACATCGCTTACAGATAATGGCATAGATAAGATTACGGGACTCGCATGCGAAACCATCGTCACTAAGAAACGTGGATAAATGAAAAGATACAGTACGCGTCTGTATCACATAAGCACACGTGTTGCAACGCCGACAGCCACACTGAACAGTGCCAAAATGAGTCTGGATATTGGACTTAAGACGACTGTGTACCAACATATCCTTAAGACTTCTGTCCTTTTGTAAGTCACCAAAGGATAGTTGGGGAAGATAGAAAGGGTCTCACGATCTGACTTAAGGATAGACAGATGACGGAATAATTTTTTACTAGATTTGTCATTGTTTCTCTTCCGTTCTATTTCTAGTTTTTATGTGTGTTTTTGTGTTACATTTATTTCGTTATTCGTTTTTATTCCCAGAAATTCACTGTTCAGTGTGGCCGTCGGCGTCCTAAAATGAGAACAGAGTTGGCGCAATCACACAGCCTTGTTTGACTCCATTCAGGGTTGGAAAAGGCTCGGAAAGCTCGCCTTGGTCCTGCACTCTGGCGTGCATCTCCTCATGCAGTTGCTGCACAATCTTGATGAATTTTTCAGTACAGTCATATTTAGCCATGATTTTCCAGAGACCTTCTCTACTGACCGTATCAAACGCCTTGGTCAAGTCGATGAACGCTGTATATAGGTCACGATTTTGTTCTTGACATATTTCTTGCAGTTACCTTGCCGCAAATACCATGTCTGTGGTCACACGATCTTTACGGAATCCACACTGGCTTTCAGGCAAGAGTCCTCTGTCTAGATGAGCTGTGAGGCGGTTCAAAAGGATTCTGGCAAATATCTTTCCTGCAATAGATAGTAGGAAGATGCCTCGATGATTGTTACATTCATGTCTGTTTCCTTTTCGTTTATATAGGTGGATAATGGATACATCTTTCATTTCTTGTGGGATGATTCCACTCTGCCATATTTGTTGGAAGATAATATGGAGCTTCTCACTGAGAATTGTACCGCCCTCTTTGTAGATCTGAGCAGGTCTGAAGCAGGAGACGCCCATTACTGTTGCTGCGGCCAACACCATACTTTCCAATCGTACCATTCCAGGAGATGTTGTCTGAGCCTACCCTTGCATTAAAGTCACCAAGAATAATAAGCTTATCTGCTTTTGGAACTGATGCAATAACTGAGTGCAGTTCTTCGTAGAACTTATCTTTGACATCTTCTGGGTTGGTCATAGTAGGTGCATATGCACTAATGATCGTAGCATGCCTCTTGCCATACTGCAATGGAATCTTTACAGTCATTAGGCGGTCATTTAGACCCTTGGGAGACCCGGCCAGCTTTCCAACAAGTTCTGTCTTTATAGCGAAGCCCACCCCTGCTTCCCGTCTCTCTTCAGGACGTCTACCACTCCAGTAGAATGTATAGCCTGCACCAACCTCACACAATTGGCCCTCTCCAGTGAGTCGAGTCTCGCTCAATGCAGCTATGTCAATGTTGTATCTGGCTAATTCTCTTCCAATCAGGGCGGTACACCTTTCTAGTCTTTCTGTTTTGTCTCTGTCAAGCAGAGTGCGCACGTTCCATGCGCCTAGAATTAGTGGAAAGGATCTTGCCTTTCTTTTGTCCTTCTTTGTTTCGACCGCAGGAGTAGGGTACCAACCAGCCGCAGTAAGCTGGCTAGGTTGTGTTGGAACAGGCAATGTTTAGTAGGATACCCACCAGCCGCGGTAAGCTGGCTAGGTAGTGTTGGAACAGGCAATGTTTAGTAGGATACCCACCAGCCGCGGTAAGCTGGCTAGGTAGTGTTGGAACAGGCAATGTTTAGTAGGGTACCCACCAACCGCAGTAAGCTGGCTAGGTTGTGTTGGAACAGGCAATGTTTAGTAGGGTACCCACCAGCCGCAGTAAGCTGGCTAGGTAGTGTTGGAACATGCAATGTTTAGTAGGATACCCACCAGCCGTGGTAAGCTGGCTAGGTAGTGTTGGAACAGGCAATGTTTAGTAGGATACCCACCAGCCGCGGTAAGCTGGCTAGGTAGTGTTGGAACATGCAATGTTTAGTAGGATACCCACCAGCCGCGGTAAGCTGGCTAGGTAGTGCTGGAACAGGCAATGTTTAGTAGGGTACCCACCAGCCGTGGTAAGCTGGCTAGGTAGTGTTGGAACAGGCAATGTTTAGTAGGATACCCACCAGCCGTGGTAAGCTGGCTAGGTAGTGTTGGAACAGGCAATGTTTAGTAGGATACCCACCAGCCGTGGTAAGCTGGCTAGGTAGTGTTGGAACAGGCAATGTTTAGTAGGATACCCACCAGCCGCGGTAAGCTGGCTAGGTAGTGTTGGAACATGCAATGTTTAGTAGGATACCCACCAGCCGCGGTAAGCTGGCTAGGTAGTGCTGGAACAGGCAATGTTTAGTAGGGTACCCACCAGCCGCGGTAAGCTGGCTAGGTAGTGTTGGAACAGGCAATGTTTAGTAGGGTACCTACCAGCCGCGGTAAGCTGGCTAGGTAGTGTTGGAACAGGCAATGTTTAGGGCACCTTTTCTAGCCCCTTTCTCATGCCATGGAGGTGAGCAGTGCTTTCCTAGAGAGGGCTGCTCAGCCGCTCAGGGAGCTGCCGAATCCCACTGCTGCTCCGATCAGTAGAAGACGACCATATGGCCTGAGCCGCCTGTGTGCAAGTCTGCGACTACGGCTGCCAGCGTCCCCACGCCTGCCGCTTTTGCGCTCGCCCATCGCCACAGGACTTGGTGTGTGATGTATGTTTGATGGATGGATGAAATAGTGACTTGCGCGATGATTTGGTTTAAAGTGAGAAAGATTTGAGCAGTTCGTCGAACTCACTCTCTCGCCCAATTCCTTCTGTATACAGTGGCAGGACAAAGTCGAGACGGCTGGAGAAGGATCTGTTATTGTCTATATATGGGATGAATAACAAGCGGTGATAGTACTCAGCTGAACGCAAATGAACAAGCAGTTAGAAGACAGAATTGATGATTTGAGATGTGGATATATAGAAGAATAGGCAGAGTTTCATGGACAGAAAAACAGACAAATGAACAAGTTTTAGGAAAACTAGGCATGAAGAAACAATTATTAAGAGAAATAAAATTCAGACAAGTAAAGTATTTTGGGCACATAAAAGACATGACAACATGATAAAATCTTTACTAGAGGGAAAGTTGAGGGGAGGCAAGAGGAAGACCGAGAGATAAGTTGGGGGAAACTTTAAGAAATGGACAAGTTACAGTCTGGCAGTGTGCAACACAAAGGCGAAAGACAGAGGATGCTGGAGATTCATTGCAGCCAACCTTCGATGTGGAGACGGCACCTGATGATGATGATAGTACGCATTCTTGTCTTACTCTAGACTAGATCCAATGTAGAACTGTCTTGAGCGACCTGTGTTTGTTTTAATTGTACACTGCATGTTTATTGTTGTGACTCTTGTTTTCCTATTCAATACAAATGCAAGTCCTGTAAAAATATTATTATGCTGGAGAAAAAAGTTTATTGTTTATTTAAAAATAAAAAATTCCTTTCGACGAGGATGGGATTCGAACCCACGCGGGAAAACCCAATGGATTAGCAGTCCATCGCCTTAACCACTCGGCCACCTCGTCTACATTTTACATCGTAAAAAAACTAAATTATATATCTTAGAACATTTTACAATTACAACAATATTTTTGATTTGGAATCGGATAAATTTGCTCAGGCACCCCTTATTGTTTAATTTCCCTTTTGTATGTCATTATTAGCATTTCTGTTCTTTTATAAATTGAAAATGTATTGTTAAACTTAATCTGTTAATATTCTCAATCCAACTTTTTGTTATCGACGTATATGCCTGTTTGCCCTCAAATCTGCAAGAATACTAATAGCTTCCTTATGCTATCACTACGGCACTCCAGAAATATTCATATATATATATGTTATTCGATCCCCTCCGTAACATCTCCGTCCGAGTATAGCGGCTATCAGTTCTACATTGATAGCATTATAATTCTGTATATAAGTTGTGGTTGTTTTGACTGGTTTCGCCAAGCAGAATTTCCGTATTTTTTAAATGTTTGTATGATTACAATTGTTTGTGTGTATTTTAACAAAAGGACGATGGCACCACCCGTTCAGAAGTTTGCATGGCAAACTACTGAACGGAACGTAATAATGCCTAGAAAATCACAAACAGCGTTAAAAAGCTGGGGTTGATTCGCAAAGTCCTGTAACGGGTATGCAATTTAACTTTTAAAACTATGATTACAATGTTCGTAGATATTCCTGGAATAGCTGTGGGAGGACATATCATAAAAACCTGCGACACGCTGATAATACTGTCTTAATAGCAAGAAATGAAATGGAGCTACAGAAATTATTTGATAAGGTTGTGACAGAAAGTAACAACAAAGGACTCGGTTTGAATATTAAGAAGACAGAAGTTATGATCATATCAAAAAGCAGATTTTGCCAAAATGCACCATCACAGTAAATGGGACTGATCTAAGACAAGTGCAGCAATTTAAATACATCGGAGTCCTGGTAACATCAGATGGCAGATGCCGATCAGAAATAAAGAGCAGAATAGGACAAGCGAAAACATCGTTACTGAAAATGAGAAGCATTATCTACAAAAAGTCCTTATCAATCACGATCAGAATGCGAGTTATTCAGTGCTATATAGAACCAATACTGACATACGGATGCGAGTCAATGACAGTAAACAAACAGAAGGAAAAATTCCTGGAGGCTACAGGGATGTGGTTTGACAATCGAAGGATGAGAATCCCATGGACTTTCTAGAATCATTAATGTGGAGGTATTGAATGAGGCCAAGATGTAGAGAAAACTTATCAATATAAGAAAGGACCAGTCATCATTTTTCGGACATGTGATGAGAAGGAGAGGTTTAGAATACATTGTGACAACTGGTAAATTCGAATGGAGACAAGGCAAATGAAGACAGAGAAAGAAAATTGTAGACAGCCTGACTTAATGGCACGGAAGATCGTCAACATAGGAGATGCTAGTAAATACCAGGGACAGAGGTTTGTGGAGATCCATGACCGCCTATGCCAGCCGGCATGGTACCTGATGATGATGGTCAAAACGTCCTTATATAACTAAAACAAGACTTGTGCTTAGAGTGGAAATTGAAACATAAGTTTAGCTTCCTGTCACTACGTTCCCTCTGTTCTATCGTTCAAACTAAAGCACATAAGCTTGTGAGGCACGCAAGAAAACTAAACCACTTCCACACAAGCTGTCTACGCAGACTACTAAAAATAAACTAGCAGGACAAAATTCCAGATATCGAAGTCCTCATAAAAGCAAAGCTCCCAAACGTCAACACTGTTACAGAAGGCCCAAGTGAGATGGGCCGGTCACGTCGCTCGGATGCCTGATAAACGCACCCCAAAACAGTTGATGGTATGACGAGCTTGAAGAGGGTAGACGTTCAGATAGTGGACAGAAAAAACGCTTTAAATACACTATTAAAGTGTCTCTGAAATGCTTCGATATAGACATCGCGTGTTGGGAATCCCTGGCATACGCTCGCCAAATGTGACGCTGTAACAACACAAGGGGTGCTCGCATATCCGAGAATCGCGTACCGTTGAGGCACAGAGAAAATGAGCCACGCGAAAAAACAGCACACAACACCCACATGTCTAACCTTGATCATGTATGCCCACCAGTGGTAGGTGATTGTGTTCGAGGATTGGACTCTACAGTCACCTCCGTACACACCAGAGAGGTGCAATAGCACACGTCTGATGCTGTTATCATTATAACTTGCGATGGACGACTATTATATGCTAGTTACTGCGGACAGAGACACCCACTGCACAAGACTACTAATAATATTAATTGCACAAAAATAAAGCGTGCCATGTCGGGGAGGCTCACGCAAGCAGAACAGACAGCTGATCACAATTGCTACTGAAAAGAGAAGAATGTAGCCAGACAGATAATAGCTTGGCCAACTTCGACAAGGATGTTGGAATAAGCTGACTACACAGACTATTCAACCAAGTCTAGATCCCACAAGAATATTGGAGGAATGCAACAATATGTCCAATCTGGCAGAATAAAAGTAGCAAAAGGGATTTTACTAAATATAGAGGAATAGCGCTACAGAGTCCCATCGGACAAAATATTCAGTAAAATACTTGAAAAAAAGAGTCCGGGATACCATCGAGCCACAGCATACATTTGAAAGGAAATCTAGAGATTTGGATAATATAAAAGTTGAACTCGCAATTAAGCAGCTGATAGCAGATAATACAAATGAGGATGATGTTACTGTATATACTGATGGGTCTGTGCATCGTGGTGAGAAGTTAGACTGCAGTTTGATTGATTAATTGATTCATACATAGGACCATCATAATAGCACTTCGGTGAGTAACCATGTGTGCTCCGATCTCTTTCTTACACAGGAAGATCTCAACGGCAGTGCACGAACTCTGTAGCACTGGCGACGGTCCCCAATGTAATTTAGAAGACGTGGACTGTAGTTTCCTAGCTAACGTGCACAGTAGGGTGTTTCAGGGCGGAGTGTGGCATACATGGCAACTGTTTCCAGTATGAGGATGGCGGATGAGGACTTTACTGCTGTCCTCCAATAGTTCTCTGGGAGTCATCTACTTGTAAAGCCTTAGCATCTATGGGTCAGCGTGGAGTACTGCGAATGACGGCAATTCTGTCTCATCATCATCACATAGTTTGTCGTGGGCAGAACTTTGCCACATTGTCCGTTGGAATTTCTCTCTCTCTCTCTCTCTCATATGTCAGATGTCCTGCCTTTGTGGTTTTCCTCTTCTCCTCTTTGCCGGTATGCCTCCTTCCATGATGGTCTTCTCGGACCTTTGTTTCTCTTTATATGTCCAAAATACTTTAATTTTCTCATTCTTATTTGTAACAACAGCCAGTTTTCTTTGATTTTGAGTTCTTTCTAAATAGATTTATTTGTTCTCTTCTCTGTCCATGATATACGGAGGACTCTTCTGTATCATTTATATTCAAAAGCACATATGTTTTTCCACTGCCTTATTAAATGTCCTTGCTTCACACCCATAGTTGACACTTGGAATTGGCTGCATTGTTTAAATAGTAACCATTATACTTAACATTCGCAACCTGTATCGACATTGATTTTGTCAAATACTGTATATAGTAAAACTGTTGTTCTTTTTATTTTGTTAATGTCATCTGAATTTGAATGCGATGTTCATGTTGACATTAAAAAAAACAGAAACAAATTTATTGGGTTTTTTAAAAATTGGTTTTTGTTGTAATTTTGTTTGGCTTTTCTTTCAAATTATCTGGTAACATTGGATTACACGTAGCTTTAGAAGAGAAGAAGCGACAAGGAACAGATAATACTATCAACACAAAGTCCTCACCCAAAATGCATCTAACAGTGAAAATATTGAACGGGGAAGAATGTACATTAGCGGTAAGTTACACTAAGACTGTATTGAATAGTGTTACAGTAATAATAGAAGCCTTGAATGGATTGGATATACTGAAATACTGTGTCTGTTTTGAACGAGTCAAGTTTCTGAAACATGTTATAATCATGATTCATCACTCACTAGTCAGTCTAATACACTGACTTCACTTAGTAGACTAAAAGACTTACTACTAACTAATACTTAGCTTATCGGACTTGTCCTGAGCAGAACTTTGTCACCCTAACAGTCCTTCGGAATGTATCTCTCATAGGCCAGATGTCCCGCCTCTGAACCCATCATGTGATGAACGTTACAGTCATCTCACAGCCCGCCTGAAAAAACTTGTTCTCCCACCTCCTCCAGCGTCATTGCCGTCACTCTCATGTTCAAAGTTTCTCTGATGCCTTGCTGCTACGTTTATCTTGATCATCCCTAGTCTTGTACTCCAGGAACTATGCCTTCAATTACTGTTCATTCCAAACCGCTGTGACGTTTAACATGGCCAAAATATTTCATCTTCCAGGACGTGATGTTATTTATGTGCCAATGTCAGTTCTGTTATCATTCCCAGTTAGAGTTGGCTGTGGCCTGATACACTTCTATTCTCTCCTCCTAACCTGTGTCATCATAGGTTTCTACTCTGTTGTTATCCACAGGTCTGCATAGCAACACTCTCAGAACTTTCTTTCTTCATTCCTGTTTGCTACATAAATAGTGTCTCTTTTCGCCTCTGTTATCTCTGAGGTCCATCTTTTGCGTGGCCAGCCTTTTGCTTTGTAGCCATTGTATTGGAGCAACATCGCTCTTTGAGGTACCCTGTCTGTTGGTAATCTGCTTATGTGGCCGAACCATTTAATTTGTTGTTTCTTGATGAAGTCTAGTACTGTTTTGTACCCACTATTTTCCTGATATCTTCATTTCTCAACCAGTCTCTTCTGGTTACCCCCAGCATTCTGCATAGACACTTCATCTCTACTCCCAGAACACTGCTTCTATATATATATTTTAAGTTGTGTTTTAAGAGGTGCACTCATTGATGCAATTATATTGTTTAATTCTGTTGTATCATTGAAATACTTGACATTACATTTGTTACAGGCCTCTCCTAGTAGTCTAGTGCGAGATGTGAAGGAACAATTGGGGCCCCTCTTCTCTATACCAGTTGCAGATCAAAAACTCCTTTTCAAGGGAAAAGCTTTGATGGGTAAGTCGCACAGAGATTGCTCATTGTAGTTTTTTTTTTTTTTTTATAAATTAACTGTTAACCACTCTGTGGGATTTGTATGTGATTTGAGCCTAAGAGTATTGTACATTGTGCCAGTTATGCGCTTACAAGTAGGCCAGCACATCCGATTTCTGCAATGCTTTTATTTACTAGGGTAGCTTCTGTAAGTCCTACATCAGTCACCTCTTACGACAGTCCTTGTAGGATGCAGTGGTACTATTCTTTGTTTCCCCTTGCAGACCCCGCAAGAAGTAATATAAAACAGCCAATCACAAGTCAGGTTAAATTAAATCAGCCAATCATAAGTGAGATTAATATGACAAGGCGCTCACATACGCAACATTTGACAGTGTTAGTGTAAAATGAACAAAGATGTATCTCTCTCTCTTGCGATCACCGCTTAGACTGTTGTACCAGATTTCACATAAATTCTGCTGTTTTTAGGGACTCTGTTCCTCTATACAGCTTCTTGTTTAGCTCGTTATTTTCTGGCCAGGTATCGTTTCTCAGGCCTGCTAGCAGTGGGCAGTCTTGCAGTAGGTGCTCTGCCATCATGTCTACCTGCTCGCAGTGGCACAGGCTAGTTGTGCCAATTTAAAATTTGTTGCACATGTGGGACCGGAGTCTGTTATGGCCGGTACGGAGGCAGAATATTACAAGTGAACAAAGGTGTATAGGATTGTCTATGAAACTAATATATTTGTGCTTGTTTATATTTTCTTTTCAGATGTGAAACCACTCAAAGACTATGGTGTGCAAGACAATAGTAAGATCACGCTTGTTATAAAGAAATACTCAACTAAATTTTCAGGAGATTCTAGTTCAGTTCTTCCACAAAAGTCATGCTGTCTAGAAACAGAGAGGCCAGCATGGGAAATGATGAGAAGGTTTCTGCGTAGGCATTTCAGAGAACAAGATGTAGAATGTGTGCTTCAGGAATTCAAAAAGGTAAGAGATTTTCAAGTAGTGAGAGATACAATTGACAGTCACTAGAAGCTTGTGGTCGCTCATGTGCTGCCGGGCCCGAAAGGAGAAGAAAGAATATGCAGTAATGTGTACCTGCCAGGCATGTCGTAAGAGGCGACTAAGGAGGGCTAAAGTGGGGCTGGCTACCTCACCCTGTAGAAAAAATAAGCCAACAAATCTTCCCAAACATGAAACCACCAGAAAACTACAGACCTTCATAAATGGATGTTTACGTAGAATAGAGGGACTGAGATGGTATGATAAGATTACAAACGAGGAACTCAGAGAAAGAACTAAGCAGATACCTGTGGAGAAAGAGCTAAGGAAGAAACGCTGGCGATGGATAGGACACACTTTGAGAAGACCGATTGGAAGCATAGCAAGACAGGCACTGTTTTGGAACCCGCAGGAAAAGAGGTGTAGAGGAAGGCCTAGACATACCTGGACAAGAGAGCTCGAGACTGATATTAAAAGAAAAGGTAAAACATGGAAAGAATTGGAAGTATTGCAGGAGAGAGAAAGAGCTGGAAGAAGTTTGTTGAAGACCTGTGCTCCATTGGCAGTTGAAAGGTGAAGAAGAAGCTGTGGCACTACTTGGTATTTGACAGTGATAGTATGCTGGAATAGATTGAATGATTGATAGGACCATCATCATTGCACTTCGGTGAGTAACCATGTATGCTCCGATCTCTTTCTTAGACAGGGAGAACTCAGCGACAGTGCATTAACTCTGTAGCACAGTCGAAGGTCCCCGATGTAATTTCGTAGATGGTGAAAACATTTTAGTAGGAAATTTATGTTTTAATTTTGTTCTATTTTTACCCGGGCAACGACTTTCCAGGTTGCTATTCTCGATTTTTAAATGTCAAGGGTTCTTTTACTTACTTAACTTGAACATGGGACCTACATTTTATCGTCCATCTCCGATAGGACCTCAATCTCACCTACACTGAGATCAGGGATGACTGGGACCACATAGACAACATTCTGGAATAAATTATAGTGTAAGGGCTCTTTGTGGGTGTGAGTCTTGGGTAATGACAACAACTCTTGAAAATCAGCTTCAAACCTCTTCTTCTTCTTCGAACCCTTGCATGGACCCCTGTAGCGGTCAGCAACTCATAGCTAGCATCAGGGTCAGCATAAGAACAAAGCTGACCAAGACTCCACTTCGCCTCCCTGTGGCGGCCCCAGAAACAGGACTAGCACTATCAAGAAGTCTAGCTAAGTTTGGATGAGAGGAACTATTCAGAAGTAGCTAGTTTGTGAGATAAGAGCTAACCTGGTACACAAGAAGTCTAGCTAAGTTTGTGGAGATTGAAGAGGGAGAAGCTAACCTGGTACACAAGAAGTCTAGCTATTGTGTTAGCTGGAAGATTAGATTTTGGAGATTGAAGAGGAGAAGCTAACCTGGTACACAAGAAGTCTAGCTATGTCTTGTGGGAGATTGAAGAGGGAGAAGCTAACCTGGTACACAAGAAGTCTAGCTAAGTTTGTGGAGATTGAAGAGGGAGAAGCCAACCTGGTACCCAAAAAAGGCTATGCTGAAGTTGGTATGTATCAGGCCGAAAGGTACAGATAAAACAACTCATGCTGATAACTTTCGACACACCGCTTTGCGTTCTCTGGACTGCATCCTACTATAGCGAGCGGGAGTATGAGAACGAACGAGGAAGAAGTGTTATCATGTATTTGTTTTTAATGAAATTTTTTTTATTTTTAAACAGGAATTTGAGAGAAATTTGACAAATCTCAGCCTGGATGATATAGAGAGATTTGCAACAACAAAACTGCATGTATAGAGGTTTGCATTGAGAAAGTTGTGAGACGTAAGAGAGTTTTTGAACATCCTTCGAGGCAGCTTCAACACATGTAGACGACCTGCAAGATGAAGTGGGAGTAGTGATGCCGTACCTGACTTATTTAAACTGATGAGTTGATGGTTGATATGGAATATGGTCTGGCATGGCATGTGAAAGTATTGTGGGATATTGTTTGCAGTGCATATCTTCTTCTTCTGCGAACGCTCCATATCGACCACTTAATTAACCACTCTTTATGGTTTGTTTGTGATCTGAGCCTAAGAGCAATTGTGCGTTGTGCCAAGTTATGCGCCTATGGTGCCTAGGCCAGCACATTCGATTTCTTGCCACGCCTTTTTTTTTCTAGGAAGCTTTCCTAGAACTGAGGGACGGATGGGCTTGCCACTTGGAAGTCATCTTACTCGAATCGGATGTTCGGCGCCTGAAAAGTATCGCCCTTCGCCAATGTTTGGGTTTATTTGTAGTGGATATAGAAGGCGTGTAGAGTCTCTGAAGTCAGAGAAGGGCCCACCAGTATGGCGGGGACACTGATAAAAGGAAAAGCAGGCCTTCATGCAAAAATCATTCAGAAGCGCCATACCAGGTGCCTTGACTACGTCTGAATTCATAATGCAAGAAGAAAAAAGAGGTGTGTAGCGATTTTTGAACTGTGCGTTGTGTGCTTGATAACAAATGAGAGATAATCGTTACCATTTCTGATTCTTTCAGCACAGTTGATTAAGAAGATGTGTTAGGATTTCTGTAATATATCAAGTCTGTATCATGTAAGGGTAACCCCACGTTAATGTTGCTAAATGTGTGGTGGATGTGGGAGGATTTCTATAATATATCAAGTCTGTGCTGGCCTACTTGTGGACGCATAACTGGCACAACGTACAATTGCTATTAGTCTCAGATCACATACAAATCACACAGAGTGGTTGATAGTGGTCGATATGGAGCGTTCGAAGAAGAAGAAGAATGATGATATCCATCCTATTCTAGCATGTGTTGTTGTTGGTGTTACACTTGTGGATGATGTCTGTGGAATACAAAACACAATCAACTCCGCAGGCACAGGTATTCAAAATTCTTCTTCGAACGCTCCATCTTGACCACTTGTTAAACCACTCTTTGTGATCTGAGCCTAAGAGCGATTGTAAATTGGGCCAGTTATGCGTCTACAAGTAGGCCAGCACATCCGATGTCTGCGACGCTTTTTATTTACTTGGGTAGCTTTCCTAGGACCCTGCCTTTTACAACATGCCTTGTAGGTCGCAATGTTACTGTTCTTTGCTTCCCTTGTGAGCACCAGCAACACATGAGTGGTACAAAATTGAAGATTGATAATTCAACCATGTGTACAGACACCCCAAACTGCAGAGCACATACTTCAAGACTGTACAGGATGTGATATACTGAGGCACACCCACTAACCTAGTGAAGCAACACTTGTGAAGAAAATTTCTCTGAACTCTGTGTGAGCTACAAAAGACAGTAAAGTTTAAACAAGAGTCATCAGAACATATCGGCAATCAGTTATATGAGGATTCGTACATACACAAACGAAACATGGCCTCATGAACGAAGCTTACAGATCAAGCTATTGGGAACTCTCGAGGAACTCTAACTGACATGCAGCTTCATAGAGGTAACCCATCTCATGGATTAGACGAGCATACGAAACCGAACGCAAAGAAGAAATGAGGACTATCATCATATCACTCCTGACATGTCCATAGGTGCTCCGATCTCCGCCTTAACAAATCCAACACACCATTTCGATGTTGATTACTCAATTTTTTTTGCATATTTGGTATGTCTTTCTTTTCGGGCTGTACCAATATCGACATCCATCTCACTCAATCTGGTCAACTGGGATTCACAATCCTGAAAATTCTCTGTTCGGAAAGACTCCATGCGTTAAGAATATCATTTCAGTCCATTGCAGCTCCCACTGATATCGTAACCATGCCAGCCAATATTTCAAGGGAATGAACGGAAGGAAGGATGTCTAGGGAATGTGACACTGTGCATATTTAAATTGAATGTAATATTAACTGAAGACATTTTGATTAAATTGTTTTTGTACAACTTTTATTGTTAATGTTTTAAAAATGGTTTGAGTTCTACTTCTTTCTGTGTTCCTCTAGAACATAGATTCCCAAACTTTTTCGGTCCACTTTGCACAACATAAACTTTGTAACGCCCCTCCCCACATTATACCAGCTTGAATGTCCTTTCCCTCTTTCCCCTTCTCAATACATGCTTTGTCTTTGACATAGAAAATTGATATATATCTTTGTTATCATGTCAATTTTCAAAGACATATGACAAATAGAAGAATTGATAATTCAACCATGTGTTACAGACTACAAAATGTTTCAAGCAAAATACTTAATTATTTTAAATATTATATAATCTAGAGCCACCACTACCTAGTGAACAGATTCACTTATGAAGAAAATTTCTCTAACTCTGTTCTGACTACAAAGACAGTAAATTTAAAAAGTTCACTCTGAGACATATCAGGCTCCAGTATATTAGAGGATGGTCTACTAACAAACAAACATGGTCTCATGAGACAAGAAGACCGCTATTGGGAACTGAAATCAAACGACTGAGTTATAGAAGAACCGTCTCATGGATTAGCTGAGTATCAAGAAGAAAGTTAGAAATGAGACTATCAGAAAATACATGTCCATCAGTTCTGATTTCATCAAACAACAGCAACTAACACACCATTTCAGATTACCAAGCATTTTGGATGCTCTTAAGGCTGTCCCAATATCGAATCCATTCACTAATCTGGTCATCGGGATCAAACCTGAAAATTTCTGTTGAAAGACTCCTGTTCTATAAATCTTTCAGTTTTCCTATGATATGAGCAACAGCCAATATCAAGAAGAACAAGAAGGACAAATGGCCGGTGTTGTTTAATTAAATTTTATTAACTGAACCAATGGATTAAATTGTTTGTACAACTAATGAAAATGTTAAAAATGGGGCTCTTTCCTAGAACACAGACAAAGGTCACTGACAATAAATGTACAAGCCTACGCCACCCCCATCACTCATTATACCAGCTTGCATGTCTAATGGATCTCCACAAATCTCTGTCGTTGGTGTTTACTATCATCTCAGATTTTGACGCTCTACTGTGCTTTGAAGTCACGTTATCCAAAATGTTCTCTCTCCGTCTTTCTCTGTCTCCCCTCGATTTTACCAGTTGTCACAATGTGTTCTAAACCTCCCCTCCTCTTCACATGCCCGAAAAATGATGACTACATCTTTCTTATATTGATGATAAGCTTTCTCTGTGTCTTGATCTGTGTTTAGAGACATAGATCAACAATATACAGAACAGCTGGAGGAAGCTGCAGGAGATAGGAAAAGTTGGTTAAGGACCTATGCCCCAATCGACATGAGAATAAACTTCAATATAGGGATCCAACCTGGCAAACAAATAAGGGAAAACTCAGTTTTTGTTCTCAATTTCTATAAGTTCCTTAGTTTCGTATTTATCTTTCAAAATTAAATATTATAATTCTATGAATTCCAGTATGCAAGAGCTTGCATAAACTAAAGACGAAATTGAAAAAAAAAACACGAAGTAATATAACTTTAAAAAGCACAAAGTTAATTCAAGGCCTCAAGATCAAAATACTGTATCTTTATCAAGTAAACAAGGCACCGAGCTAAAAATATAAATTTAAAAAACCCCAGGTCTTTTGTTCTGTTTGTTCATGAACCACGCACTATATCCTATAGAATAACATAAGCAGAGATTTGAAACACAACTTCCTTTCTTCTGTCTCTAATCCAGTTTGAACTCGCTGAATCAGAATATGAAGAGACATAGAATTGTCTTGGATCTAACTAAAAGAGCGATATCTCAATGCAAATGTGACACTGTCTATAGAACGGGCTCTTGTGTTCTCTTCGTACGTGGGGTCTTTCACTGCCTCTGTTCTTTATGTAGTTCACATTTTGTGTGACGACATTTGTCGTGTATCCAGTGTATCTTAATAACATTCCTCTTTAGGGCATGTGTTGGTTATCTACTTATGTACAGTGTCGGATTAGCCATATAGCAGAGATAGCAAATGCTACGGGTCCGGCGTTTCTGGAGGCATAGAGCAGAAAATGTTTAGCTTGTAAAATTTCGGTTTAAATATTTTTTAAAAGACAAAACCTAGGGCCTCTTGGTAACATTTGCTACAGGCCCCGATCTGGCTTAATCCGGCACTGCTTATGTAACCGGTCAATTTAATTTCTTGTTTTTGATGAAGCTCAACTGAGCACTTTTTCCTCAATATCGTTCATTTCTAACCGTCTCTTCTTATGTAACTGTGTGACGACATTTGGCACATGCATTCCCATGTTCTCTGTCCTCCACTGCAATAGCCATCTAAAGTCCATTGCCCGTACCAAAAAGTGATCCAAATCTCGTTGACCTTGTCACTTTCCAATCAATGTCCAGGATCGCCCTACACCAGAGTCCAGTTGACTGCTCTGTAAGAGTCGATTCTGAAATCAGCTTGTCCACTCCCATCGGTGTCCTCGCAGAGACTCTGAATTCTCATCCGTTGAGACTTCGATCAATTCATTTACGAGTCTGATATGATAAGCGTATGGGTGGCCTGTTGCCAGTAACCCATCAGAAAGCCCTGGAGGCAGCCTCTTCTTGATACTCCCAGCATTCTTCGTAGACTGGTTGTGGTTTCTGTAGCTATCTTGGTTGTGTTTTTTAACCGGGTGGGGTAGCTAGCCCCACATCCTACTTCCTTAGTCACCTCTTACGACATGAATGGCAGGTAACAGTGGTTCCATTCATTACACCCCTAATTTAAAGACTGTACAGTGTGCATGTCAGACAGAAACACAGACCCCAGAGCACATCCTGTAATCATGCCATCAAACACACACCAACGAAACGAAACATGGCCTCATGAACGAAGCTTACAGAACAAGCTATGGGGAACTCTCGAGGAACTCCAACTGACATGCATCTTTATAGAGGCAACCCATCTCATGGTTTAGGCGAGCATACGAAACCGAACGCAAGAAGAAGACACCCATAATTTGCTTTCCCCGGTAACCACTCGGGCGGTCTAAGACAGGAATTAATTTCCAATTTGTTTAGCCTATAGGTGCGTAGTGTGTGTGATGATACATCCAAAGTGATATTACATTCTTTACACATAAATTGCAAACATTCATCAACTGGTGTCTGCGCAGAATAAGGGACTAAGATGGTATGATGGGTCACAAATGAGGAACTTATGAACAAGTCAGATTCCAGTGAACCAAGAGGTTAAAAAAAGACGCTGGCGCTGGATAGGACATACTTTGCGAAACCTGAAGGGGAAAATAACAAGAATGGTCCTTTCCTGGAATGCCCGGAACAGCGAAAGAAAGGGATGCCGAGAAATACATGGAGACAAGATTTGGAGGCAGAAATCAACAATAAAAAAATGCTGGAGTGAGCGGCATGAGATAACTAGACATAGGAAGACCTGGCATGAGTTGGTTGAGGGCATATGCCCTAAACCAGGTTAAAAAGCAGTGCGTTTGTTGTGTGTTAGTGTGTGTTCAGAAAATAGCGGACAGCGGTTATGACGAACAAGCTCAATCTGCCGTATGCAATTATATTGCGAGTGCAGAAAGATGGGATTTTGTCGTGATTGATGTTCCCTTCGACAAGAATTCCAATTCAAGTTGATGAACAAGTTTGTGTTGTTAGCCATTAGCGACGGACATATGCATTTTATGGCGGAAGCAGTTTGCTTTTTTGTGTGGGTACATTGCGGCTGTTTCATTCTGGAATTAGTTCACACAGGAAACATTTCACAGTTGTTAGCATTTCGTGTGATTTTCATTGGCACAGGAACGGAGCAATTATGGGGTGACCCGTTGCAGTGAAGTTGGAACCGTACTTATGAACTATGCCAGGTTAAAAGACACAGAAGAGTGAGAGATTTTACAATCTTTGTAATTACCAGTATTTTTCCTTATTAGAAAACACGTCATATATGACTGTATAATTCTGGTAAATAGACCATGTCAACAGAACAAGATTGTACCAGCTAAAACTGATCTTCATTGGCAGACAGAGTCGTCGTGGACAAAAGACAATATCGTAGACAAAAATGGAGAGAAATATATATTACATTAAGTTAGGGAATTCCCGATTAGCAAGTAATTACGTGTTAACTAGGTGAGGGAAATAGAAACCTTGAGATTTTGTTTCGGTTTGCTTAGGGTTGACGTGTAACTTATGTAACTTATGTAAAGACAAAACTTATATATGTAATGTTTGTATGTTTCTAATGGTAACGTAATGGCGATGAGGCATGGTGATAATATATATATATATATATACATATATATATATATTTTTTTTTCTGATCCAGAAGCACTTGAGCTTTTCAGCTTTTGGCTCGGTGCCATGGACATCGTAACCCTTCTGTTCGATGCCACGAACACCGTAAATCTGGGGAATCTGTGGCTTTTTCTGCCATCCCACGGAATTGAACCGCACACACAGAGGGATAGTCACCTGTAGTCCAACGCGCTACGAACACGCTGGGCAGACGGGCTATATATATATATATATACAGAAGGTCAAAACCTCTGAGTTTTCGCTTTACTGTCTTGTCTTTCAGCTCATACATAAGTCTTTTCTCAAGAGACTCTGCACCCTTGCGCAATATCACATGCCCGAAAATGATGACTGCCTCTTTCTTATATTGATGATAAGCTTTCTGTGTCTTGATCTTGTTCAACATCTCAACATTAGACATTTTAGCAGTCCATGGGATTCTCATCATTCTTCTGTAACATCACGTTATATTGTATCGTTTTCTCTCTTATTTACAACATTCTTCTTCTTTTCAGTTTAAGTGTGGAATACATACACCCGTGTGATGTCGTGGCTCGCAATGGAAGCACAGGCTAATACCACTGCGACCTACAAGGCATATCGTAAAAGGCGACTGATGTAGGAACACAGGGAAGCTCATCATCATTACCACCATCATCATCTTCATCACCACCATCATCATCATCTTCATCACCACCATCATCACCACCTTCATCATCATCATCACCACCATCATCATCTTCATCACCACCTTCATCATCATCACCATCATCATCACCACCTTCATCATCATCATCACCTTCATCATCACCATCATCATCACCACCTTCATCATCACCACCTTCATCATATCACCATTATCATCAAATTATCATCACCACCTTCATCATCACCACCTTCATCATCATCATCATCACCACCTTCATCATCATCACCATCATCATCACCACCATCATCATCATCACCACCTTCATCATCACCATCATCATCATCACCACCTTGATCATCATCATCACCACCTTCATCATCATCATCACCATCATCATCACCACCTTCATCATCATCATCACCACCTTCATCATCATCATCACCACCATCATCATCTTCATCACCACCTTCATCATCATCATCACCACCTTCATCATCATCACCATCATCATCACCATCTTCATCATCATCACCATCTTCATCATCATCATCACCACCATCTTCATCATCATCACCATCTTCATCATCATCATCACCACCATCTTCATCATCATCATCACTATTATCTTCATCATCATCATCATCACCACCTTCATCATCATCATCATCACCACCTTCATCATCACCACCTTCATCATCATCATCATCACCACCTTCATCATCACCACCTTCATCATCATCATCATCACCACCTTCATCATCACCACCTTCATCATCATCATCACCTTCATCATCACCATCATCATCACCACCTTCATCATCACCACCTTCATCATCATCACCATTATCATCATAATTATCATCACCACCTTCATCATCACCACCTTCATCATCATCATCATCACCACATCATCATCATCACCACCTTCATCATCACCACCTTCATCATCATCATCATCACCACCTTCATCATCATCACCATCATCATCACCACCTTCATCATCATCATCACCACCTTCATCATCACCATCATCATCACCACCTTGATCATCATCATCACCACCTTCATCATCATCATCACCATCATCATCACCACCTTCATCATCATCATCACCACCTTCATCATCATCATCACCACCATCATCATCTTCATCACCACCTTCATCATCATCATCACCACCTTCATCATCATCACCATCATCATCACCATCTTCATCATCATCACCATCTTCATCATCATCATCACCACCATCTTCATCATCATCATCACTATTATCTTCATCATCATCATCATCACCACCTTCATCATCATCATCATCACCACCTTCATCATCATCATCATCACCACCTTCATCATCATCACCACCTTCATCATCACCACCTTCATCATCATCATCATCACCACCATCATCACCATCTTCATCATCATCATCACCACCATCTTCATTACCACAATCATTAAAAACTCACACGCGCAAACAAAGCTGTCGTTACTGTTTGTTGTAGTACCACTTTTTTGGGCGGCGTAGGACAGGTGGGACGTGGGCCTGAAGAATTTTATGGCCGCATGGCTTGTGCAGTCGCCGCGAAGGCTGTTCATGTTGAAATTTTTCATTATGCCCACAACATAAAAAATCCGTGGCCTTACCATGTATTCAACACGGGTCTCCAGCATGAGATCCACGCTATAATCAATTCGCCAGATAATTATCACCACCATAACCATCACAATCAGCATCATCTAGCAGTAATTCTAGCTTGTCCCTGTCGGAACTTGACTCCCATGACAAAATTTCTAAATGTCTCACTGTCCTGTGTGAGATGTCCAGCGTCTGCGCAGTCGTACTCAACTCGTCTATAACATCCCTGTGCCTGTGCCATATCTTCTTTGCCTTCATTCACTTCGTCTGCCCAGTAACATATCATCTAGAGCAGCGGTTCCTAAACTTTGCATTACCGTGGACCTCCTTTAAATACATTTTGATGTCGCGGACTCTACAAATGTTTCTATATATGAAAATCTTCTAGCGATGGAGTTATTATTACACCACACCAACAGTCAAGCTGTCTCCAATTTCTCAGATTTCGCGTAACTTCAGATAATCTTTAATTTTGTTTTGTCAGATATTTAGACTACGGTCCGGGTTCTTTGATTTCACAGCGGAACTAGTTTACCACTGTTTTTGAAATTTATTTGTCTTTCTGTAATATCAATGATCATAATATTTCTTCAAGCGCTTGAGGGCCCACTCTGTGAGTACCTACTACTACCTACTACTACCTACTACTACCTACTATTACCTACTACTACCCTACTACTACCTACTACTAAACCCCACTACTACCTACTACTACCACTACTACCTACTACTACCTACTACCACCACTACTACCTACACTACTACTACCACTACTACCTACTACTACCTACTACTACCACTACTACCTACTCTACCTACTCACTCTACCTACTACACCTACTACCACCTACTACTACCATCTACACCTACTACTACCTACTACACCACACTACCTACTACTACCTACTACTACCACTACTACCTACTACTACCTACTACTCACTACCACTACCACCTACCCACCTACTACCACTACTCACTACCACCTACTACACTACCACTACCTACCACCACTACTACCTACTACACCTACTACTACCACTACTACTACACTACCTCATCCACCTACTACCACCTACTACTACCTACTACTACCTACTACTACCTACTACTACTACCTACTACACCTACTACTACCACTACTACCACTACTACCTACTACTACCACTACTACCTACTACTACCTACTACTCCACTACTACCTACTCACTACCTACTACTACCACTACCACTACACTACCACTCACTACTCACACTACCTACTCACCACCACTACTACCACTACCACCACTACTACCACTACTACTACTACCACTACTACCACTACTACCTACTACTACCACTCATATGGAGCGATCTCTCTACGCTAATATATTAATCACGCGTAATTAACCTTCATTAAACATCAAACCTAATTCTGTATTTCAATCTTTATTATATGCATATATTTCACCTATATAGCACCTTTACATCTACAACACATATATCATATTCATACATATATATATAACATACAATATAGTCCCAACATGATTACCTCACTCTGAAAATGATATATCACCTTACAATATAAGATGCTAAACTATAACCACTTGATTATATAAGCACAAATCTTCACTATTCAAGTCCTACACTCTATTGAATATCTAATACAAGTTCATCACATAATTGTATTGTACAGGTTAGTCTGAAGTCCTTAGAATGCCTGTCTATTTTAAAATGTTAATAGTTTTCTGTGGAACAGCTGTTCAGTTGAGTGTTCCATGGGTCTGTTACTTGTGACTTCAAAGATATATATTTCTTCAAAGTGTCTATTTTCTGTCTCTTGATGAAAGTTTGCTTTTATACATTAAGATCATATCTGTAAAACGAGGCTCTGATAACTTGGTCACTTTTCTACAAATGGCAATTTAGAAGATATATATTTCCAGTTGAACAGGTAAGGCTTTCTCTAGTGCTGTCTGTCTCTATAAGATGCTACTTCTATTCTCTATCAGATTTGTCTATAGGTCTGATCGTGGCTACTCTGCTGTGTGGATCTATTTATGAATCTGCTGTCCACACTACACATGTCTAGTTATACTACATATCCCAAGTCAGCGTTGGTCGTCTCTTCAACTCAGCACACTGGGCCATTCCGTCTGCCCTTTGGGAGTTTTGCAAGACTCTCTCCATGTTCGGCAAATCTCTATCCGAGTTCTAAAGTCTTCTGCTAAGTCTCTTCTGCTAAGTTGCTACTGCTAAGTTGTTTCTCTCTATATGTGTCCTATCGGCTGTCGGAGGTTCTAGCCATACTCACATATTCGAACTCAATTTCAGTCTCTTCAACGCAGCACACTGGGCCATTCCGTCTGCCCTTTGCGAGCTCTGCAAGTTTCTCTACGTTCTGCACGTCTCTTCCCTTTTTCTACTCTCCTGAATTTCCGTCACCGTCTATTTATATGGGACTAAAACCCACCTTTGTCTTGCCCCAAAATATCTCCATTTCGTTTCATTATCATACTAATGATTACTGACTCTACCGGTGTCTATCTTCCTGAGAAATCGTCCATAAATCTGTCCGGCATCCCTGCTTAAATTTCCAATCTCAGTCTTTAACAAATGAGGTCATCCTACTTATCTTTCGGAAATTCATGTAGTATTTCCATAATGGCTTCGTCTGCCTAATTTATTTTGGGGAAACCTAGCCATTGCATTTTTAAACAGCTTCGTGGGGTCGCCCTACTTAATTAAACTTTTGAACTTTTGACTTGTTTATCTGTGGCCTATTGGAATTTGATACATTTTTGTCCTTCTCACCCACGAACACTATTACACTACTACTACCTACTACTACCACTACTACCTACTACTACCTACTACCACTACTACCTACTACTACCTACTACTACTACTACCTACTACTACCACTACTACCTACTCACCTACTCACTACCACTACTCACCTACTACTACCTACTACTACCCTACTACCTACACTCCACTCTCCTCTACACCTACTCACCACTACTCCCTACTCACTCAGCCTCTACTCCACTACTACCACTACTACCTACTACTACCACTACTACCACTCACTACCACTCACTACCACTACTACCTCTACTACCACTACTACTCACTCCACTACTACCACTACTACCTACACTACCACTACTACCTACTACTACCACTACTACTCTACTCCACTACTACACTCCACTACTACCTACCTACTCTCACTACTACCACTACTACTACTACTACTACCACTAATAGTAATAATAATAACAAGAGTAATGTTAATATAGTTGAGATCAGTGGCGGCTCGTCATTAAGGGCCAGAGAGGCCGGGCCCAACCAAAAATAATGTGTAACGTGTATTTATTATGTAATGGATTAAAATATAACCTAACCTAAAACCATGATTGTCCCGAAAATGTGTGTCTGGCCCCACCAACAGAAACGATCACGAGCCGCCACTGCTTGAGATGCAGACGATTTCTCCTTGTGAAAAAAGCAACGGTTGGGGTCAATGGACAGTAGAATGGTTGCAAAATAAAACAATACTGTAAAAGCGGAAGACAGTATTTATGGGAGTGATACGAAAAAGATAATTTTAAAAAATTACAAATCTGATCAACGTTCTTCTTCATCGAACGCTCTATATCGACCACTTGTTAACCACTCTGTGTGATTTGTATGTGATCTGAGCCTAAGAGTGATTGTACGTTGTGCCAGTTATTGCCTACGAGTAGGTCTGCACATCCGATTTCTGTGATGCTTTTTATTTACTAGGGTATCTTCCCTAGTAAGAAAAGGTAGAGGCAGACCAAGAAGAAGATGGCTACAATATATTAAAGAAACCATGAACATGACCATCGACAAAGTGGGTGAACTGGCTAGAGACAGAGTGAATTTAGATGTGCTGCAAGAGGCAACGTCCATTTAGATATGCACCTTGATGATGATGACAAAATATTAAAGAAACCATGAATTTGACCATCGACGAAGTGGGTGAACTGGCTAGAGACAGAGTGGTGAATTTCAGATGTCGCAAAGAGAGCAACGTCCTGTTAGGATATGTCATTGGCTCTCTTGTTCCTACATCAGTCGCCTTTTACGAAATGCCTTGTAGGTCCAGTGGTATTATTCTTTGCTCCTTTAGGAGCCCCGCCACCACATGGGCGTGATCAACGTTAAAGTCAGCAGAGTAAAATAGGACAGCATAAATGTATGACAAGTAAGTAATAGCTCCCACGGACACTGCCTGGAGAGCGCTGCTCAAGAATGATGATGATAACAGGTGGGATGATGATAAAGGTGGTGATGATGATGGTGATGATGATGAAGGTAATGATGATGATGATAATGATGATGAAGGTAATGGTGATGAAGGTGATAATGATGATGATGATGATGGTGGTAATGATGATGAAGGTGAATGATGATGATGATAAGGATGATGATAGGTGATGATGATGATGATGAAGGTAATGATGATGAAGGTGGTGATAAAGGTGGGGATGATGATGATGGTGGTGATGATGATGATGATGGTGATGAAGTGTGGTGATAAAGGTGGGGATGATGATGATGGTGGTGATGATGATGGTGGTGATGATGATGAAGGTGGTGATGATGATGATAGTGATTATGATCAGATAGTAACGAACAGCGTGTCAAAATATGGACATGTTCGGAGTGCAATGAAGACATTCGAAACTGAAACTGAAACTGACCTAACGGTAAGCGTTACAACTCCTCTCTACCCCAACTGTAACCCTTCACCCCTCGTCTTGCCACGACATAGATGTATCTGCACTGTTACCCGAAGTAGTTTCTATTTTTAGCACAATTTGACCACGTCATAACGAATGGGTATTTCCGCAGCCAACTCCAGATAACTTTATAGATAAGTTTATAGTTGGTTCTGGTATTTCTTAGTTATAATCATCATCAGGTGCCGTTAATACTGCTGTTGACGAACGTACTGGTTATGTCCGTTATTCTTCTTCTTCTTCTAACGCTCCATATCGACCACTTGTTAACCACTATTTGTGATTTGTATGTGATCTGAGCTTTAAGAGCGATTGTACGTTGTGCCAGTTATGCCAGCACATCCGATCTCTGCGACGCTTTTTATTTACTAGGATAGCTTCCTAGGTCCTACATCAGTCGCCTCTTACGACATGCCTTGTAGGTCGCAGTCGTACTATTCTTTGCTTCCCTTGCGCGCCCCGGCACCACACAGGTGGAAGTATTTCGAACATATTAAAGACGTAAAGCTTACAGAAGATAATTATGGAACAATCTATCCCTACAAATAGGAGAAAGGAAGATCACAAAGAAAATGGATTAAGGATGTTACTGATGATTTGAGCATGACGGCTGCAGAGACGGGACTTCTGGCATATGAGAGAGAGAAATTCTGAAGGACTGTAAGAGTGATGGAGTAGAGTACTGCTCAGGACAAGGGTGATAAGGACTACAACCAGAAGGATAGAGGACAAATGAAGTCGTGGAAGACAGATAGATGTTATGTCACGCTAAGTTTATCCGTGGTCTCCGACAACATAAGGCCGACTAGCTCAGACAATCCCTCGTTTAATGGGGGTTGGTTTGTGTATATGTTTGATAGAACACTGTAAGCTTTGTTTGCAAGTTTATTCAATTCTATGCGTTCTTGGTTATGTATTGATGAAAAATGTTAATATTACTGATATTACTTAGTGGTAAAATTTAATTTGTACCATAATATAACCTTGTTTTAGCATCGCCCGAGTGGTTACCAGGGCCCAAATTAGAGTGTAAAGAATAGAACCACTGTTACCTGCGACGTATGTCGTTGGAGGCGACTAATGAGGTTGGTGGTGAGCCAGCTACCCTATACCGTAAAAACACTAGATGGCTACAGAACGGAGAGCGAACCAAGTAAACGCTGGCTGAAACCGGACACATCGCCGAAGGATAAGTACCAGAGCTCCAAATGGTGCTGAATATGTGACGTAAAACACACCAATGCTAAGGCTGCATGAATCAGATTTCGACATGAATAGAATTATGGGGAAATCTGGTACATCGGTCTGGGCGGTAATCGTGATAGAGAGAGAACCCCATATGTTCTTCAGAATGGCAAAGGCGTATCTTGCCTTTTATATTCTACCCAACATCTTCATCTGAGCCACCTTGAATGTTGATAACACTTCCCAGATATGTAGATGTGCCCACCTCCTTTAATGGTGCTCCTCTCATTATGATCAGGTCTCTGGAATTAGCATTTAATCTCATAATCTTTGTTTTTCCCCCATGAATAGTCAGACCTAGTTGTTGTGAGATTGTTTCCAGTTTAGTTGTTTTCTCTGGCATCTGTTGATGGCTGTGGGAGAGGAGTGCTAGATTGTCCTGCAAAATCTAAATCCTCCAATTGACTCATCATGACTGTTGTTGATCTCGTTATCCAGTCAATAGCAAGTAGGAAGAGGAAGGGTGATAAAAGGCAGCACTGTCTCACACCTGTCTTTATTTCAAAGGCCTCTGTCAGCTTGCCTTCATGCAGTACTCTACCCAATATCTCCTCATACATTTTCTTTATTAGGTTGGTTAGCTTCTGGGGACGCCATAATGCCGTTGCAGTTCCCAGATTGTTTCCCTGTCTAGACTATCAAATGCATTTTTCATAATCGATAAAGTTGATATAGAGGGATGAGTTCACTCGATGCTCTGCTCCACTATGATACACAGCGTTGACATTTGATCCATGCAGGATCTGATTTGTCTAAATCCTGCATGTTCATCTCTTAATACTGCATCTGTACCTTTCTTGAGTCTCTCTAGTATGATTCAGCTTAGTATTTTACTTGGTACAGACAGGAGCATTATTCCTCTATAGTTCGAGCATTCTTGCAGATCATCCTTTTTGGTAATTTGACTATATAACCTTCTCTCTAGTCGTTTGGTTTTTCTTCCCACTTCCAAATTTTTCTTAGCAAGCCATGTAGCATGTCTGTTGAGATGTCAGCATTTGCCTTTATGGCCTCTGCAGGATTATCATCTAGGCCTGTAGCTTTACCATTTCGTAGTTGAAAATGGCTTTCTTATTTCCGCTTTGCTTGGCTTGTTACAGTCGATTGCTAGATCTTTTGTGATTGGATCTATGTCTGATTGGCTTTGGGGGACTGGCCTGTTTAGTAGGTCTTTGAAGTATTCTGCCCATCTCTGCATCTGTTCTTGAGTATTGCCCAGTAATCTTCCAGCCTTTTCCTTAATCGGTTTATTTGTTTGTTGGTATTTCGTTGCCAATTTCCTTGTGTTGTATAAATCTTTCAGGTTCAGTATAAATCTTAGCTGTTTCCTCTTCTGCTTCTCTTGCAAAGGTCGTCTATGTACCTTCTTTTATCCGCTTTTATACTTCTTTTCACCTCTTTGTTGGTTTTTGTGTATTTCTCTTGTGCTGTGGCCTTTGCTGATCTTCTTATGCTATTACAGAGGTCAGCCTTTCTGCATCTTCTCTCTGTTATATCTAATATTGACTCTGATAGCCATTCTTTGTGATGGTATATATTTTTTCCAAGGTTAGTCTCACATGTGCTAGTCCAGGCTTCTTTAACTTTGTGCCATTGATCTTCAATACTTCCTTCATAGATTTCTTCTAAGGTCTCGAGTTTGTTAAAAATCATGAGACAATATATATCTTTTCCATTCTCCTCCTTCAGATGTCCCACATTGTATCACACCCTGGTACTGTGTGTGGTCGACTTGAATATCTTTCATTCTCACCTTAGCTATTACAAGGTGGTGATCAGAGGCCATATCTGCTCCTCTATAGGCTTTTACATCATAAAGTGACCTTCTGAACTTCCTGCAATCCAGATGTGGTCGATTTGATTTTCTGTCCTGTTATCTGGTGATATCCATGTAGCTGTGTGGATTCTTTTGTGCTGAAAAAGGCTACCTCCTATAACCAACTGGTTTGCTGCGCAAAGATCCACGAACATCTCTCCATTTTTATTTATCTCCCCCAGTCCATGTCTGCCCATCTCTCTCTCTTTGCCTTTTTACCCGGGTTGGGGCATAGGCCCTCAACCAACTCATGCCAAGTCTTCCTATCTCTAGCTATCTCCTGCAGCTCCCTCCAGCTCTTCTTTATATTGTTGATCTCCGCCTCCAAATCTCGTCTCCATGTATTTCTCGGCCTCCTTTTCTTTCGCTGTCCCTGCGGGTTCCAGGAAAGGATCCTTCTTGTTATATTCCTCTCCGGTTTTCGCAAAGTGTGTCCTATCCAGCGCCAGCGTCTTTTTAACCTGTTCGTTCACTGGAATCTGTCTTGTTCTCTCCATAAGCTCCTCATTTGTGACCCTATCATACCATCTTATTCCTCTATTCTGCGCAGACACCAGTTGATGAATGTTTGCAATTTATGCGCTATTGTTTTAGTTGTTCTCCATGTTTCTGACCCATACAGTAGAACTGCTTTAACATTAGAGTTAAATATCCGAATTTTGTTCTAGATTTGATTTCTTTGGACTTCCAAATGTTTCCCAGTGCAATGAAAGCTCCTCTTGCCTTCTGTATTCTTATTTTAACATCTCTATCTGTTCCACCTTCTTTGTCTACGTTGCTGCCCAAATATGTGTATGATTCTACCTCTTGAAGTGGATTTCCAGGAGATCGAGTTGTCGTTTGTTTGGTTAATTCTCAATATCTTTGTCTTTCCCTTATGAATGTTCAGCCCTAGTTGCTGGGACCTTTGATTCAATGTGTTTAGCTTATCCTGCATCTGATTTCGTGTATGTGACAGAAGGGCTATATCATCAGCGAAGTCCAGATCATCTAGTTGCTCTGTCAGAGTCCATTGGATTCCATTTCTGGTGTTAGTTACTGTGGTCTTCATAATCCAGTCTATTGTCAGTAAGAACAACAAAGGTGATAGAAGACATCCCTGACGCACTCCTGTTTCTATTCCGAAAGTATCTGTTAGTTTACCTTCATGAAGAACTCTACATTTCATATCTGTATATGTTGCTTTTATTAGGTTAATAATTTTTTTGTGGGATTCCATAATGCCTCATTAATTTCCAAAGGGTTTCCTTATCAATACTGTCAAAAGCCTTCTCATAATCAACAAATCCGATATAAAGTGGGAATTTCCATTCAATACTTTGCTCTATTATTATACGTAATGTGGCTATCTGGTCAGCACAGGATCTATTTGGTCGGAAGCCTGCCTGTTCATCTCTTAGCTTTATATCGATGGCATCTCTCAGTCTCTCCAGGATGACTCTGCTTAGTATTTTCCCAGGTACTGACAACAGCATTATTCCCCTATAGTTTTCACACTTCTGAAGGTCCCCTTCTTTGGTAGCTTCACCAGGTATCCTTCTCTCCAGTTTGCTGGTATTTCTTCGGTCTCCCAGATTCTGCTAAATAATTTATACAGTATTTCTGTGGATGTGTTTATGTTGGCTTTAACCGCCTCGCTGGAATACCATCTGGACCGGCCGCTTTTCCATCTTTTAAAAGTTTAATGGCTTTACTAATCTCCTCCTGGATGGTTTCTCACAGTTGATGTCCAAGTCAATTTCTGCCGGTTGGATATCTGGGGGTTTGTAGGTGCTGGTCTGTTCAGGAGTTCCTTGAAGTATTCCATCCATCTTTCCATTTGGTCTCTAACATTAGTGATAGTTTCCCACTACTATTTTTGATCAACCCATTTGATGGTCTGTATTTTCCTGCTAGCTTTCTAGTGATGTTGTAAAGATCCCTAAGGTTTCTTTTTCCTGCAGCTACCTCTGCTTCTCTTGCTAGATCTTCTATGTATTGTCTTTTATCTAACTTTATTTGTTTCTTCACTTTCTTGCTAGCTTCTGTGTACTTTTCCTAGGCTATGGCTTTGGCAGTTCTAGTTTTGCTATTATTTAAATCTGCTTTCCTCTTTTTCCTTTCTTCTATTTCCTTGAGAGTTTCTGGAGTTATCCATGCCTTATATGTCTGCCCATAGTTTCCCCGAAACCCCAGTTGTCTCTACCTATTTTTGCATTAAAGTCTCCTATCAAGATAGTAAGATCCTTACTTTTAAATTTGCCTAATACACCCTGTAACTTGTAAAACTCTTCTTTTATTTGTTCTTTGCTGTCCTTTGTTGGGGCGTAGCATTGGACTATGTTCAGTTGAATATTAGCGTCTGAGGTCTTGAAAGTTGCCCAGATCATTCTAGGTCCTCACGGCTCCCATTCAATTAATGCCTTTTGTGCTTGTTTATTCAACATTAATGCTACTTCCTCCTTGTGTGGTTCATCTTCATCCTTTCTTCTGGAGTACAGTATTGTTTCCCCCGTTGCAAGTCTAGTGTGTCCTGCATTTGTCCATCTGGTTTCGCCAGTTCTAGGATGGCCAGTCCATATGTCCTCATTTCCTGTGGCATCTGTGCTGTCTTCCCAGTTTCGAACATCGTGCGGACATTCCAGGTGTCAATCCTGGAGATTTTCCGGGCTGGAAAAAGGTGAATCGGCAGCCCGATTTCCTTTCGAATTTCACCGGGTCGCTTCATGAGTTCCTCCTTGTGGTGTCCTTCTTCTTCCTCGGGTAGCAAGCTACGAATTCTACACGTTTAGGACACGTGTATCCAATTTCATCCTGACCTCCTTAGTCGCCTCTTGCAACACGCGTGGCAGGTAGTCTTTACACCCCAAATTTGAACCCCGGTAACCACTCGGGCGTCCCAGAGTGGGAAAGCTCTTCTGTCTTCTTTATGCTTATTCGGAGATATATATTCTCATTCAGACATTATTGAATCATGTTTGATATTGTTCTATTGTTTATTCTTCTTCTTCTTCTTTGCGTTCGTTCTTTATGACCAATTTTAATCACTCTTTGTGATATGTTTGATCTTTGCCAAGAACGTGTATACGTTGCACATTGGTTTGGTAGGCCCCTTAATGCATAGACTTCTACACGTTTAGGACACATGCATCCAATTTCAGCAAAACCTCCTTAGTCGCTCTTACGACATGTGTGGCAAGTAACAGTAGTTCTATTCTTTACACCCCAAATTTGGGCCCCGGTAACTACTCGGCGCTTCTTCTTCTAACCAGGGCTGCGAGTTTTCACTCTTGGGCATCTTTTTCTTCTTCACCTTCAACTCCCAACGGAGCACATGTCTTCAACAAACTTCTTCCATCTCTTCCTCTCTCCTACCATCCCTTCCAATTCTTTCCCATGTTTTACCTTTCTTTTAATCTGTCCCAGTTCTCTTCGCCAGTATGTCTAGGCCTTCACTACTCTTCTTTCCCTGCGTGCTCCAAAACAGTGCCTGTATTGCAATGCTTCCGGTCGGTCTTTTTAATGTGTGCTCTATCCATCGCCATGTCTCTTCCTTAGCTCTTTCTCCTCTAGTATCTGCTTAGTTCTTTCTCTGAGTTCCTCGTTTATAATCTTATCATGCCCGTCTGCCCAGCGTGTTCGTATCGCGTTGGACTACGGGTGACTATCCTCTGTGTGCGCGGGTTCAATTCCGCGGGATGGCAGAAAAAGCCACAGATTCCCAGATTTACGGTGTTCGTGGCACCGAACCGAAGGGTTACGATGTCCATGGCACCGAGCCGAAGAACTGAAAAGCTCAAGTGCTTCTGGATCGGGAAAAAATTATAAAAAAATCTTATCATACCATCTCAGTTCCTCTATTCTACGTAAACATCCATTTATGAAAGTCTGTCGTTTTCTTGTGGTTTGTTTTGTGGTCTTGAAATCTGAGTAAGACTCGCCTGAATGGCAAAGGAACACTGGTGATAAGGAAAGCAAGCCTTCACGCAAAATCAGCCAGAGTAACCATGACTGAAATAAGTAAATAAATAAGCTAGGTGGGGCGCAAGAAATTTGTCATTTTAAATGTGTATCCCTGTAGTAAATGTTTGAAAAGCCCTGATAAAAGAAAAAAAAACAGTATTGCATGCATACAGCGTCTACAGTTTTGAAGAACGATGCACATATATTTTTCGTTGTTCCACCTTGCAAAGTTCCATGCACACACACACACACACACACGCGCACGTGTGCAAACACACACACACAAACATGGATGCACACACACACACACACACACACACACAAGCATGGATGCACACACACACACACGCACACACAAACATGGATGCACACACATATTCCTGGTATTTCCGTTATACCTCCCCTTAAGGAGATGAACCAACACCAACAATTATGCATATTTGTAACGGTAAGGGAAATTTCCTGATCTACATTTTATGGTGCTATATATATAGGCTTAACAGTACAGTATGTGCCAAGTTGGTTAGTGAGCTTTTGTGACGACTAACTAATTCTGTGAACCAGGGTAAGTTAGTTACTTTATAGTTTATGATAATTATTTGTTCTTTTAGCTGTGGTTTATCTAAATCATCATCATCATCACCATCATCATCATCATCACCATCATCATCATGCATCATCATCAATATCATCTTCATCATCATCTTTCATCAATCATCATCATCATCATCATCCATCATCACATCATCATCATCATCATCATCATCACCATCATCATACCATCATCAACTCAACATCATCACTCATCATATCATCATCATCATTCAATAGCGTATCATGTGCAGAACTTTGCAATCATAACGCTTTTTCTTGATTCTTCTTCACTCTCATAGAGCAGATTCCCACCTCTGCAGTCGTCATGCTCAAATCATTAATTACATTCTTAATCCATCTTCTCCGTTGTTTTCTCCTATTTGCATCGTTACTTTCTTCTATAATCGTCTGTTTCAACCCTTCATGTCTTCACAAGCTCAAAATACTTTAATTTTCTAATTCTTGTTTATGACATCAGCCAGTTTTCATAGATTCTGAGTTCCTCTGATAGATCTATTTGTTCTCTTCTCTGTCCGTGGTATACGGAGGACTCTTCTGTAACGCCTTATATTCAAAAACACATATATGTTTTTCCACGGCCTAGCTAAATGTCTACGCTTCACACCCATACGCTGCCACTGTGAATATGTACGCTCATAGTATTCTAATTGTTGTTTTCCTATCAGTTCCATTACATACTGTTTTCAGCAATTTCACTTTTTAAGGCAGAGACCCAGCCAGAAAAAGGGTTGTCTCTTTTAAAAATTAACAGAAAACAAACTAACAAACTAATTGTGCCATATGTTGCAAAAGACATTGATTAGTTTCAGTTTCAGTTTCAGTTTGGAATATCTTCATTGCACTCCGGACATGTCCATATGTGCTCCGATCTCCTTCGCAATATCTCCAACAGCGTCCAGCGACTGACCGTACCAGTTCTATTTTGATTGATGAGCCGACTCGCATACCTGTTGTACCGTTCTTTTCTTGCCACACCAATCTCAAACCCAGTTCTCGCAATCTAGTAGTTGACGTGGATTGTTTTAGATGAAGGTCTTCTTTTGCAGCCACGCTCTATGAGAGCGTTCACGATGTCAGCTCTGTCCATTGATTTTGATGATAAACAACGTTTAGTGAATGTATTCTGATTATTTATGTTAAAAATAATAAATTACCTTGACAAAAATTAAACGATAACCCCGTGGATCGGGAGTGGATTTGACTAACAAAAAGAAATGTAAAGAATGTCAAACCAGCATGTGATCTACATATCATCCAGTGGCGGCTTGTGATTATTTTTGTTGGTGGGGCCAGATTCAAATTTTCGGGGAAAATCATGGTTTTGGGTTAGGTTATATTTTAATTTATTAACTAATAAATACACGTTACACATTAGTTTTGGTGGGGCCTGGCCCCACTGGTCCTTAATGACGAGCCGCCACTGATATCTTCCATAATTATAGCGTGAACCACCAAAAAATGCCTAACCCACATGATTTTGTAAATATGGCTCTTGCAATATAACCATTCCCCCCCAAAAATATAAATTCCAAATTAGAACAGCAATATCTCTGCTTATATACAGTTTAGAAAAAGTGGAGGTTCATGTTAAAACAAGTATTCACAAAGTACTGTAGTTTTACAAATTACAAAAACAATGACAAAATACAGCAACGTTTCGACCAACAAGGCCTTTATCAAGCAAACGAACAACAGGAGTGACAAATTTAAAAAAACAAATGGACGACCACAAACAAACGTTTCTAATGAAAATCTGGAAATAAAAACGAAAATCTGGGAATAAAACGAATAACGAAATAAATGTAACACAAAAAACACACATAAAAACTAGAAATAGAACGGAAGAGAAACAATGAAAATCTAGTAAATATATAATTTGAATACTGTATTCAAGTTATATATTTACTAGATTTTTCATTGTAAACCCACGACCCTACGACCCTCGACCCACAAGGCAAAGGGCTTAACCACTTAGCCACAGAGACCCTCTTACTCACTACTACTACTATTCTACTACATATACTATTGCTGCTACTACTACCACCACTACTAACCACCTACTACTACTATTATTACTACTACTACCCCTACCACCACACCACTAACCCCACCACCACTACTACTACTACTACCACCACTACCACAACCATCACTAACCACCACCACCCTACTACAACTACCACCACTACCACTAGCTAGCACACCACCACTACCACCACTACTACCACTACTACCACTACTACTACCATTACTGCTATGTTGTACTAAACCTTCCTGATCCCAGTGGAGCATAGAACATCAACCGCCGTTTTTCATCGAATTATCTATTCTGGATCATCTTCATTAGTTGTGCCAACAAGGCCCCGAGCTCTCTAAATTCCTTCTCTACTATTCTATGCCACATACTTTAGCCTGTCTCTTTCATATGTTTTCCCACTGGATAGTTAAATGTCCATGCTTCACACTCAATGTTTAAAGGCAGTGTTCTACTTTTTTCTTCGACGCTATTATCGACAACTTGTTAACACTCTGTGTGAATTTTATGTATCTGAGCCTAAGAGCGATTGTACGTTGTGCCAGTTATACGCCTACAAGTAGTCCAGCATATCCGATTTCTGCGATGCTTTTTATTTACTAGGCTAGCTTCCCTAGGTCCTACATCAGTCGCCTCTACGACATGCCTTGTAGGTCGCAAAGGTACTATTCTTTGCTATATAGTAATAGTAACACTGCGACCTACAAAGCATGTCGTAAGAGGCGACTGAGGTAGGGCATAGGAAGCTGCCATAGTAAATAAAAGCATCACAGAAATCGGATGTGCTAGCCTACTTGTATGCGCATAACTGGCACAATGTACAATCACTATTAGGCTCAGATTACATACAAATCACACAGAGTGGCTAACAAGTTGTCGATATGGAGCGCTCGAAGAAGGAGAAGAAGAAGAAGAAGAAGGAGGAGGGTGAAGAAGAAGAAGAAGAAGGAGAAGAAGAAGAAGGAGAAGAAGAAGAAGGAAAAGAAGAAGAAGAAGGATTACATAGATATTTATTTGTTGTCTTATTTTGTATTTATCTAGGTCAAAATGGCTGCCAGAATGTTTGGAAATCTACTTGCATTTTTTGTCCTTTTCGGTGCTTTCCGGGTGAGTTTTCAAGTGTATTTATTATTAGACCGTACATCTCGCCAGAGTGGTTATCTGGGTCCAAATTTGGGGTGTAAAGAATAGAACCACTGTTACCTGCCACGCATGTCGTAAGAGGTGACTAAGGAGGTCTGGATGAAATCGGATGCATGTGTCCGCTAGGGAATGCTAACCCGAAACAAATGCTTGCAGAAAACGGATGCACCAGGCCATAAGGCGCATAACATGGTGCAACGACCCTCACAATGAGGAATGGGATAACGGATTCTACGGCCGCCAATCTGCCTCGGAGATTTCGCTACGCAGTAAGAATGTCAGACCCACCATCACGAGGGTGGCCAAAACTTACTGCTGGAAGAGGTCGGCACAAACGGGAAGCAGAAATCATAGGAATTATATCCTACAGAACTGCCCTCAGTGTGCAGACTTAGAAGAAAGAGGTGGCCCACTTACACTAGTGTCCAAGACAAACTGTATGCGTGGCTGATAATCTGAGGCAGATGGCTGCATTTATTAGAGAATCTGAAATCCCAATCTAGTGAGAACGCAGGAGAAGAAGAAGACCGTACATCTATGTGGTACAAAGTAATGCTTGATTGTTTCATTGATTGATAGATTGATAGAACCATCACCGTTGCACTTTGGTGAGTAACTGTGTGTGCTACCGGGGCATGCAGGAGTCAGGGGTAATGAACGTACTGACAGATTTACTGGCATGGCTACGGTATCAGAGGGAGGGAGCTGCAATGGACCGAAATGACATTCTTAACGCACTGAGAGAGTCTTTTCGAACAGAAGAGTTTCAGGGTTGCGTGTCCCACTCGCTGACCAGATTGAGAGAGATGGGTGTCAATATTGGTGCAGCTCGCAAAGATCGAGCAAAGAGACTGATTAATCAACATCGAACTGGCGTGTTGGGCCGCTGGACGCTGCTGGATTTGTAGAGGCGGAGATCGGAGCACCAATGGAACATGTTCAGAGTGCTATGATGATAGTCCTCTGATAATTGATAGCCTTGTGTGCTCTGATTTCTTTCTTACACATACATATCTCAGTGACAGAGCACAAACTCCGTAGCACCGGTGAGAGCCCCCGGTGTAATTTAGAAGATAGTGAAGATATTTTGTAGGAATGTAATATTTCTAATGAATTTTGCCCAGGCAGTGGCTTTCCAGCCTGCTCTTCTCGGGTTTGAAATGCCAATGGCTCTTTTACATTCTCAACTTGAACACGGGACCTACGTTTTATCTTCCGTCTCCGATAGGACTAGGAACACGATCTCACCTACACTGCAATCAGGGATCTCTTGAATAATTGCAAGCTAAAATAAGTATAGGTTTTATACGAAACATGAATGAATATTACAAAATAGTTACAATTTCTATACGAATCAAAAGTATTTTGGATATAAAAAAGACACGAAGGGTTGGAGAAGACCATTATGGAAGGAGACATCTCGGCAAAGAGGAGACGAGGAAGACCACGGAAAAGATGTATTCAAGATGGGATTGATGATTTGAGCATGATATTTGAAGAGGCAGGACATCTAACCTATGTGAGAGAGAAATCTACCTCTGATGTCAGCGAAGGCTCGCCTGCATAGCGGAGAAAATCAGTCAAATTGTAGAAGCAGGCATTCACGCAAAAACCAGTCAGAGGCGCCATACCAGACGTCATAGCTAACGCCTGAATTTACAGTGAGCGAACGCAGAAGAAGAAGAAGAAGAGGGAAATTCAGAAGAACTGTTAAAATGACAAAATTCTGCTTTTGAAGTTGACCACATCACCCATCGTGTGCCGACTGTCATGGCAAAAATATGAGCCTAACACTTCATTGCTTAATGTACATCAAGAAATGAAAAAGGGGTTTTTAAACTTAGTTTTACATTGAATGCGTTTTGAAAATATTTTAAACGGACTCTTGCACTGCATAATGAATTTTTGTTGAAATGTTTACCAAAATCTTGCACATTGAAGAGGCAGCTCATTGTTTAGCTAACGTTCAAGCGTTGCCGAGTCTAGACCTCGCAAACATTTGATATAAACACAGCAGAAATGTCAAGCGATTGCTGCGCAAGGTCGAATGATTCAGAGTATACTTGATACGTGTGCAACGGTGCAGTGATATGTGGGGCAGTAAAAGCAGCAGTTGCAGAATAAAGGAGGCTAGTTCATAATCATGTTTCATGCCGGCTTGCGTAGGCGACGGTAAATCTCCACATACGTCTGTTATGAGCTCTGATTTTCAGTTTGGATTTGACATTTTTCCGTGTCATGAAGCTAGGATGTCTAGACTTTCCTCTGTCTCGTCTCCCATTGAGAAATGTTATGTTATGTTATACGATCGATGTCACGGCATATTGGGCATTCCCATGCATGCTCTGTCCTCCGCTGCAGCAGCCATCCTAAAGTCCATTTGCTCACAGTACCCATGAGAAGTTTATTACTATATCTTCTCTCTACCACGAAGACGACACTGTCTGGCATGTCCACACTTAACGCCTAATTCTCGAACTCGTTCCAGTGTCTAAGACGTGCCCATGTCACATAATTGAGAGCGTACCGCATTGATGATATCGGCTCTGTCCATGCTTCTGCCCGTCTGAGACGAGGGCATTGTTTGCAAGAAAGTCCGCACGCTCATTACCCTGCATGTCCAGGTGTGTACAGCCAAGTCATTTTCTTGAGATGTGATCTCCGAATGATGTCCACCCATTCCACACGCATACTTCCAGATTCAATCAGTTGAAGCATATTCATCGAGTCTGATATGATGAGCAACAGGTTGCCCATTGAGAAATGCATTGACGGTCTCATCTCAATGAAGAAAAACTCTCAACTGGACCTTCCCTTTTGTAAAGACAGGCAACGCACTTGTACGGCAAATGCAGCTCTGGGGAACTGTGTATTCCCGGGGTAAACGTACATCACTGCAGTCGGTCAGAGATGGGAATTCACTTGTCCTTACAACCAGAACGGGTTATCAAGACGGAGACTATGTCTCCCCCTTTTGGATGGGGAAGTCAAGTAGAAACAACTACATTACATGCCCAAGAAAATGTATGGAGGCAAGTTAGACACATACAAATAATACAACATCCAATTAAATGATATTTGCCTTTAGGCGTCGCATGTTTAACTGATGAGCGGTTTCCGAGATAGTGCACGCTCGGTCGCTTGATATGTGGAGTTTTTAGATGTGTGCAACACCATCAATCCATCTTTTTCTTGGTCTGCCCTTCCTCTTGATGATTACATTTTCAGGTTGCATGTTCTTGTAACTGGTGTATTCTTGTCCATGTTCACCAAGTGGCCAAACCATTTGAGTCTCTGTTTTTCAATGAATCTAACAGGCAGATGTTGTCCTGACTGTTTTTCTAGCTTCCTCATTTCTTATATGGTCTCTTCTTGTTTTATTTACTGCTTTCCTCAGGCATCTCATTTCGCATGTGGTAATTTTCCTTTCGTGTTCTTTTGTCAATGCCCATGTTTGGCTCTGGTAGCACAGTGTTGGTATAAAGATTGCATTTATAATTTGTCTTTTAGTCTTTACTGGAATTGCTGGGTGTTTCAAGATTGGGGTAAGTTGGTATGTGCTATTGTTGGATTGCTGAATTCTAGTTTCAGTCTCTGTCCAGTCTACTATCAGATGTGAAGATACTTCCGAGGTATTTGAATTCTTTCACCTGCTTTAGCGTTTGGTCATTTATTTGTATGTTGATATCTCTACGTTCTCTGCTTATAGTCATGACTTCTGTCTTTTGAATGTTGATCTTCATGTTGTATTTGAGGCAGCTATTGTTGAGTAAGTTTATGTGTTCTTGAAGCTGTTCAATATTATTATGGAATAAACACTGGTCGTCAGCAAAGAGCAGTTCATTTTGTTGGTCTGCGTTGAGTGATGCTTCATCTATTTTGGTGATACTATCCATGTGTATAATGAAGAGGAGGTGATAAAACACATCCTTGCCGTACTCCTGATGTTACTGGAAACCAATTTGTGAGTCCGGCGCTTGTTCGTATGGCACTTTCACTTTCTCTATAAATGGCTCTAACAATGTCTAACAGCGTTTCTTTTAGTTCATAATTCTCAAGGGCACCCCATAATATTGCTCTGTTTATAGTCATGACTTCTGTATTTTGAATGTTGATCTTCGTGTTGTATTTGAAGCAGTTTAGCTTATCGTTGAGTAAGTTTATGTGTTCTTGAAGCTGCTCAATATTATTATGGACATCTGTAAGAACACAAACACTTACTAAATTTAATCATAATAATTCCTCTCGTACCGTTATACGTTACATAGGTTATTCGCATGCAATTTCTCCATACCGCTCTATCCTGGGCAACTCGTTCAATCTCCTCCATGGAACCGAGACCGATATTTCCTGCCTCTCTCAGCAAAGTTTGTTTCAAGGTCTCTTTATGACGTCCTTTTTTTGCTTGAACCTCTGCATCCCGCTTCAATGTTTGCTTTGATATTCTTTGATCATTTCTTCTCAAGGTGTTCAACATGTCTCCATCTTCTCCTTCTTATAACAGTTGTTACTAGTGGTTGACCAGACATTTCTCTGAATTTACTACTAAGTTAACCATTTAATCTACAGAAAATTACAATAATAAATATGAATTATACTTTAAATCAACAGCTGATGCTAGGAAGTGCAGTGATAGAGATGAAATTTATGCAATACTCATCAAATTGTAAAGAAGATTTATTCTCTGAATGCGATCCTAAATTTACATTTTGTTTAGACATACCAAGATCTGAGTAAGTACTGTAGATAGTTTTCTTTCTCTTTCTCTCTCTTTTCTCTAACCTGTTTTGATGTGGTAGGATAGAGTTGCAAAGAGTAGCCAACGATAAACTCATATGGCCTGCGGACTCACGTAAAAGTTACGGGAAATCAGACTCCAACCGGTCACGTAACCTAGCATTCCAGTATTGTTGTATATAGACGATTTCATTTTAAAATCAATACAAAATGCTAAATCAAAGTTATATTATGCAACAAGTTAATTTTAACAATTAGGAATATCAATATCATGAATATTTTTCCCCAAGAAATAACCATAGACTCACAGAATTGAGTAAATTGCAATAAAGCTTGGAGTGTTCTATCAATCATATATAAATTCCACCTTTACTTCGCAGTGCTTTTCCTGGTACTCAATTGAGGCTAGGTTGACCTGAGAGCCGTTACAGTCGAAGAAATTCAACGCTTACTTGTGGAATTGAACCTGGACCACTAACTTAAGAAGCGAGTTCACTAACAACTATGCTACTGCTGCTTTCAGTATTCTTGTAATTAGTTGTATTCTTGTAGATCTTCTTGGTGCAGTCAACCTTCGAGGAAGCGACAGCAGGTTATTGATTGTATGACTGAATGAAGCAGACTGTTACCAGGGTCACTACATGAGTAGGGTCAGCTCTGGTTTACTAACTTTTTCATTGTATTTTAGTATCCAGGATATATTGATTGATTGATTGATTGATTGATTGGCATCATCGTTGCGCTTCGGTGAATAACAACATGTGTTCCGATCTCTTTCCTACACAAGAAGATCTCTGCAAAGAGATCGAACACCGTAGCGCCGACAAGGGTCTCTGGTGTAATTTTGAAGATAGTAAAATGTTTTAGGAATATTTAGTTTAATCTGTTAATGAAGTTTACCACGGCAGCAGCTTTGTACTCTACTCTTAACGATTGTCAACTCTCAATGTTTTTTTTTTACATGTTCAACTTGAATTCATCATCATCATCACCTTTCAACTCCTATCGGAGCACAGGTCTTCAACAAACTTCTTCCATCTCTTCCTCTCTCTTGCCATCCCTTCCAATTCTTTCCATGTTTTGCCTATCCTCTTTATATCCGCCTCCAGCTCTCTTCTCCAGGTCTGCCTAGGCCTTCCCTACTCCTCTTTCCCTGCGGGTTCCAAAACAATGCCTGTCTTGCGATGCTTCGGGTCGGTCTTCTCAATGTATGTCCTATCCATCGCCAGCGTCTCTTCCTGAGCTTCCTCTCCACTGGTATCTGCTTTGTTCTCTCCCTGAGTGCCTCGTTTGTAATCTTATCACACCATCTCAATCCCTCTATCCTGCGTAAACATCCATTTACGAAGGTCTGCAGTTTTCTGATAGTTTCCTTTGTGGTCTTCCATGTTTCAGAGCCATAGAACAGCACTGACTTCACATTTGACTGGAAAATTCTCAGTTTTGTGTTTGTTTTGATCTCCCTTGCCTTCCATATCTTACTCAATGCAATAAAGTTCCCTCTTGCTTTTTGTGGGAACTCGATCTCACCTACAGAAAGATCAGGAATCTCTGGAGTAGAGAGAGTGGGGGTGGGGGGTCCCAAATATTCCAGGCTATGACCGAACCGCGTATCTTTGGGGCGATATGCATGTAGCTTCCTCCCACCACATAGACCTCCAACCTATATTTGAAGTAGCTATGCCCAACGGCGGCTTAGTAACAGGACGCTCAAGTAACGTGACGTCTGCATAGGCGGGACATCTGGCCTATGAGAGAGAGAAATTAAGAAAGACTGTTGGGGCGGCAAAGTTCTGCTCAGGACATGCTATCTTTGGACATTCCTGCTCCCTCTTTAGCCAGTCTGTCAGAATTTTCATTTCCCTTGATCTTGCAATGTGAGGGTATCCACTAGATTACAGACTGAACTGAAACTAGATTACAGATTGAACTGAAACTAGATTACAGACTGAACTGAAACTAGATTACAGACTGAACTGAAACTAGATTACAGATTGAACTGAAACTAGATTACAGACTGAACTGAAACTAGATTACAGACTGAACTGAAACTAGATTACAGACTGAACTGAAACTAGATTACAGACTGAACTGAAACTAGATTACAGACTGAACTGAAACTAGATTACAGACTGAACTGAAACTAGATTACAGACTGAACTGAAACTAGATTACAGACTGAACTAAAAACCTAACTTGTATTTACACAATATTCTTAAAATTTGTTTTACAAAAATCTTTATTTTCAGAATGGAGATCAGCCCATGTTACTACAAATCTGATGGAGAGAGTGGCTACTTTCATGATCAAAATAACATAGACCTCAGTGCATTGACAAGCATCCAGGGCATTGCTAATCCTTGGATTGTACACGTTAACCAACTCATTGTTAGTTTATTATTCAATTTATGTTTTCAGACGTCTTCTTCTTCTTCAAACGCTCCCTATCCATCACTTGTTAACCACTCTTTGTGATTTGTATGTGATCCGAGCCTAAGAGCGATTGTACGGTGTGCCAGTTATGCGCCTTCAAGTAGGCCAGCATATCCGATTTCTGCGACGCTTTTATTTACTAGGAAGTTTCCTATGCCCTAGGCCTCTACCTCTCTCGCCTCTTACGACATGCCTTGTAGGTTGCAGTGTTACTATTATTTGCTCCTTTGCAGCCCCTGCTACACACTGCATGCTTTCAGATTATACTAACTCATAATATTTCAGTAATTTCATCTTTCAGATTAACTCAGATTTCAGTAATTTCATCTTTCAGATTAACTCAGATTTCAGCAATTTCATCTTTCAGACCCGTATTTCAATAATTTCATCTTTCAGATTAACTCCTTTTTCAGTAATTTTATCTTTCATACTATCTCATATTTCAGTAATTTCATCTTTTAGATTAACTCATATTTCCAGTAATTTCATCTTTCAGATAAACTCAGATTTCAGTAATTTCATCTTTCAGACTAACCTAACTCATAATGTTTCAGTAATTTCATCTTTCAGGCTAACTCATATTTTAGTAATTTCATCGTGTGGAGGTGGAGTCAAGTCTTGGTCAGTGCCAGTTCACTGACCCTGGCACATCGTTGTCACTTGTTTCATTGTTCGAAACTCTTGTAAATGTTAAACCATTGATAATTAGCACAGTCAATCACATATTTCTAACTATCTTGTGGTGCTAGTAAGAAGAAAACTAACAATAATGCACCCCCCCCCAACTTAACGTATAGACGCTCACAGTGGCGGCTCGTAATCATTTTTGTTGGTGGGACCAGACTATTTTTGGAAAAATCATGGTTTCGGTTAGGTTATATTTTAATGTATAAAATAATAAATACACGTACACCTTATTTTTGGTGGGGCCCGGCCCCACTGGCCCTTAATGACGAGCCGCCACTGGACGCCCATGCTCTTGATATATCTGTCCCGTGTTGTTTCGGTCTTACTCCTGCCTGTCGTCCCTCAACATTTAATTATTAGTGGCTGTAAAACAAACAAATATCTTCTGTTAATCGCTTGAATAACTTTCCATTTAACATGCGCAAATTAGTTAGGCATATTCCTTGTTCTTGGGCTAGCCTTGTCGATTTTCAAGCCGGTTTGTGACCTGCTATATTTTATGTACAGTAAATAACCAAATTAAATTTAATATTTTATCTGCGAATCAAAAGGTTCACCCTATTAACTGCGGAATAGCTTGCTACTATGTTTATAATCTGCGCTGACATTTGCAAAAGTACAAATAAACATTTCGTCAATGGAATCAAATGAATTGGAAAATTCTTTTCAATATAGTTTGTCAGTTTTACATCTATTTTACGTTTTCACGTATAGCATAACCAATCAAATCAAAATCGTGTATAGTTGACGAGTCATAAAATTTCGAAAACCTTTGCATGGAGTTGACATATAAAAAACGGTTTAGGGTTCTCAACATTTTCCAGATGGCTCTTGAAGATGAGACAAAACTCCAACGATCACTCTCCCGGCTTTCCCTCCTTATTTTCTTCCACTTCTTCTTCTTCTTCTAACGCTCCATATCGACCACTTGTTAAAATTAACTGTTTAATTACTTGAACGGAAAAAAGATCAATATGTATCCCATTACCTAAAAAGGGAGACACAAAAGTATGTACCAACTATAGAACAGTGGCATTGATTAACCACGCAAGTAAAATCTTATTAAAAATAATTAGGGGAGGACTTTGTAGGGAAATGGAAGAAAACGTCACCATAAGACAAGTTGGGTTTAGATGGAATAGAAGTACACGTGACTATATATTTAACATGAGAAGAATCATAGAAAAATCTAGAGAGTATTATGTAGATCTATACTCATGCTTTATTGACTACTCAAAGGTATTTTATTATGTAGAACATCAGGAATTGTGGAAAATAATGGGAGAAATGGGATTTCCGTCACATTTAATACAGATCATAGGAGAACTTTATAGTGATCAAATGGCGGCTGTAAGAACATGTGATGATACATCAGATTGGTTTGACATAAAGCAGGGAGTCAGACAAGGCTGCACTTTGTCGCATTGTCTGTTTAACATGTATGCTGAAAACATCAGGAATGTTACAGAAGATAGCGGAAAAGAACAATACGATCCTTTCATAATCGGAGGACGAGAAATACATGAACTAATAAATGCTGATGATACAGTGTTACTGTCAACATTGCAAAAAGGGATTTATAAATTAATAGGGGGTGCAAAAGAAAAGCGAAAAACAAAACCAGTATCATATTGAGGCAAAAAGAAAAATAATGACAACAGATAAAACAAGCATGATAAAATTTATTTTATCAACGGAAAAATATAAAATGTGAAAAGTTTTGAAAATCTCGTTTTATTGCTAACAATCATGGTTTCGGTCACCAACTGTCACCACTATTAAAACATCCAAGCATTAACATGGCAGTCAAACGACAACTGATAAACTGCATATTTATTTCAACTCTCTGCTATCAGTGCCAAACATGGCCCCTGACTAAGACACAAGAAAGAAAGATTACAACATGTGAAATGAGATGTCTACGAAAAGCTGTCAATTCAAATATCTCGAGGAGATATTCACAGAGATGGACAGAGAAATCGGGACTAGATGCCAGAAGCAAATGCAGTGACATACCAACTGTCACCACTATTAAAACATCCAAGCATTAACATGGCAGTCAAACCACAACTGATAAACTGCATATTTATTCCAACTCTCTGCTATCAGTGCCAAACATGGCCCTGACTAAGACACAAGAAAGAAAGATTACAACATGTGAAATGAGATGTCTACGAAAATCTGTCAAAGTTACAAGGCGAGATAGAGTGAGAAAGGATAATATCAGAAGCATCGTTGGTACTATACCATGCATACAGTACATCGAGAAGCAAAGAATAAAGTGGTTCGGCCATCTAATGAGAATGGAACCACATTTACTACCATCACGTGCCTATAATAATCGACACTCAGGGTGCAGAGCACGAGGCAAGCCAAGAACACGATGGATAGATAATATCTCAGAGTCCCTGCGAAAGCATGGGCTGACAACGTCAAGCGCAACACACCTGACACAAGATAGGAAACTAACTCTCCCAACGACGCTTCACGGCAAATGTGGTTAAGATAAGATAAGATTGCTAACAAGAGATGGAAATGGAATAAAACGAAATTAAAAGAAGAACAAGTATATATTTACAAAACAATTAAGCAACTAAAAACAGGTGGGAAAGGAACTGATAGGAAAACAAAGACTCGAAGGGCTGCAGAAGACGCCGCATGGAAGCTTTGATCCAGCAAAGACTCGAAGGCTGCAGAAGACCGCCATGGAAGCTTTGATCCGGCAAAGACTCGAAGGGCTGCAAAAAGACCGTCGAATGAAGCTTTGATCCGGCAAAGACTCGAAGGCTGCAGAAGACGGTCATGGAAGCTTTATCCGGCAAAGACTCGAAGGGCTGCAGAAGACCGTCATGGAAGCTTTGATCCGGCAAAGACGAGAAGAGGAAGACCATGGAGAAAATGGATTCAGGATGTTACTGATTGTTTGAGAATGATGGCTGCAGAGGGGGACATCTGGAATATGAGAGAGAAATTTCGAAGGACCTTTAGGGGGAAGTTCTACTCAGGACAAGCTATTGAATGATGATGAAATTAACTGTAATTTCCAATGTTACTGATGTGTGAAGTAGATGTAATGACATGTACATTAGATGTAACGACGCATACAGTAAATGCAGGGTCGTGCGGTTTATTTTCTCAATGTGATCAAGCCTTCGAAATGCCGCCCCTTAACCCTTTAGCTGCTAAGGACGTATATATACGTTTTTCCCATTCACTTCTAAAGACGCATTAACACGTCTGTTATTATCTCTCCTCTGTGGGCTAAAGACGTGTTAACACGTTATGCATTGCTACTGTCACTGCTATAGCGTACATTCACGTTTGTGACCTAGAAACAAAGAGTAGCTATTTTTAGCTCAGCCTTCAGAAAGTATGTAGCAGCAAAAGGGTTAAATGTTTTTTTCTTTAAATTGTTATTTTGATTTCGCTTCTCATGTCGCCCCCTTACGGTTACAACTGGTGCGGCTGCCTCACTATATCATAGCACGGCACGGCTCTGCATAGATATAATGACGTGTACACGATGTATACAATTGATATGTTCAACTAACCCCATGTAGGTTGATTAGTAATACATGTTTCTGTTTTTACTTTAGGATACGTCATTTGTGTTTGTTGCCAAAGTTCGCGACGACGACGATGGCTTCTGGAATCTTGATGATGACCTTGTCACATTTGGCATAACCTTGAAGGAAAAGGTATACCCTTCCTTGAATCAAGCGTGGTGGTCAAGCAGAGAAATGTCCAGGGATTCGTACACGTACGTGCAAGTGTTATGCCCTTTGTGTTTTCGACTTCTCCAGCGGCTTTTAAGGCCGAGGAGCTTTCATTGGGAAATATAAGAAAGTCTAAATCAATCAGATTTAGAACAAAAATTGGGATATTTAACCTAATGTTAAAGCGTGTTATGCTGTATGGTCAGAGACATGAAGAACTACTCAAATAATAACGCATAAATTGCAAACATTTATCAACTGGTGTCTGCAGCAGAGTAGAGGACTAAGATGGTATGATAGGGTCACAAATGAGAAACTTATGGAGAGAACACGACAGATTCCAGGGAACCAAGAAGTTAAGAAAAGACGCTGGCGCTGGATAGGACACACTTTGGGAAAACCTAAGGGGAATATAGCAAGAAAGGTCCTTTCCTGGAACCCGCAGGGACAGCAAAAGAAGGGAGGCTGAGGTATTCATCGAGACGAGATTTGGAGGCAGAGATCAACAATATAAAAAAGAGCTGGAGGGAGCTGCAGGAGATAGCTAGAGATAGGAAAACTTGGCATGAGTTGGATGAGGGCCCATGCCTCAATCTGGGTTTAAAAGTCAGAGAGAGAGAGAGAGGGACGGAGAGAGAGAATATTAACTTCTTTTTCTCCGATCAACTTCTGATGTGGGACTATTCCGGTCAGTGTTATAAACGTAGGGTTGCCATGCCACACGTCCTCAATTTTACGGACACCTCCTAATTTCACGAGTAAATCTAAGCGTCTGCAAACAATTTTGGAAATTCGTAGATTTTTCCGCAATTTTACAAGCCCAGACAGGATAAACAATGCCAGCAACATCTTGTGGTAACCACGTGGCAACTGATGAAATGTACGTTGAAGACACTCTGTCAGCAACATCACGTGGTAACTAATGAAATGTACGTTGAAGATAGCACAGTTCTCCTTTGCTATTCCCGCACACAATAGAGAAACTATTGTCTTTAATCCAGGTCAAATGTACCAATGAGAGAGATCAACTTAGTGTGAATTCAGTCAAGTCAATTTCAGTTGTAAAATTCTATTTCAAACATTTCACATGCAGGCAATTTTATGGACATTTGATGCAAAAGAAAGACATTCGAAAAAAGATCAGATCATCAGAAAAATATACATGGAATCACAATTATATGGAATTTAATGTTAGAGAGGTTCTCATTTTGGAAGATCAAAATATGTCAACCTGAGAAGTGTCCTATTTTGGAAGATCAAAATATGGCACCCTAGAGAAGTGTCCTCATTTTGGAAGATCAAAATATGTCAACCCTAGAGAAGTGTCCTCATTTTGGAAGATCAAAATATGGCAACCCTAGAGAAGTGTCCTCATTTTGGAAGATCAAAATATAGCAACCCTGAATGTCCTCATTGGAAGATCAAATTCAACTAGAAGTGTCCATTTTGGAAGATCAAAATAGCCTAAGTGTCCTAATTTTGAAGATCAAATTAGAACTGAAGTGATCTCCTTTTGAAAGATCAAATTATGGCAACACTAGAGAAGTGTCCTCCTTTTGAAAGATCAAAATATGGCCACCTTATTACTATATAAACTGGGCAGTGCGTTTGAGCCTTGATCGCCAACAGTTTGTTCCGGAAGAGAAGTTTCTGCAGTGTTTGAGGGACTTGCGTGCGCCTACCTGGCCACGTTATGTAAAATTGATGGGTTGATTGATTGATAGGATCATCATCATTGAACTTCGGTGAGTAACCATGCGTGCTCCGATCTCTTTCTTATACAGGAAGATCTCAGCGGCATTGCACGAACTTCGTAGCACTAACGATGGTACCCGATGTAATTTAGAAGATGATAAACACTGTAGGAATTTTTGTTAACCTTTCTAATGATTTTTATCTGGACAGTGGCTTTTCTAGTCTGCTTTTCTCGATTTTTAACTGCCAACGGTTCGTTTGAGCGCTCAACTTGAAGACATGACCTACGTTTTATCGTCTGTCTCCGATAGGACTAGGAACTCTATCTCACCTACACTGTGATCAGGGATCTATGGAAAAATATCCCGATGGCTCCACGAGGGAGCGAACCGAGTATCTTTGGAGCGACAAGCAAGGACCTAACTTTTACGCCACCTAACTATACCTTTAATATTAACAATAGTGATGTATGCAAACTGCTGTATGGATGTAGTTGACACTTCTTCATCTTTTTCGGACGCTCCATTTCGACCACTTTTTAAACCACTCTTTGTGACTTGTATGTGATCTGAGCCTAAGAACGATTGTACGTTGTGCCAGTTATGCGACTACAAATAGGACATCACATCCTATTTCTGCGACGATTTTTATTTACTAGGATAGCTTCCCTAGGCACCTTCAGTCGCCTTGTAAGTCGCAGTGTTATTATTTTTCTCCTTGAAAGCCCCAGAAACACACGGGCGGTAGTTGGTGCACTTGCTCCCTAGGCGGTGGGTTTATGATCACCGGCTGAGGTGCGATGTTTTTATAAGAACACAAGGTGTCCACAGATTGAATCAACCTCAGATTTGTACCAGAGAAACAATAAGAAGTAAAGGTGGCCATGGATACGCCGACTACTTAGCCCATGTTGAAGTCATTGGTCAGTGAAAATGACCAGCCTAACACTTTATATCCAAAGTAGCCAGCCTGCCCAGCGTGTTCGTAGCGCGTTGGACTGCGGGTGACTAGCCCTCTGTGAGTTCGCGTTCAATTCTGCGGGCTCGCAGAAAAACCACAGGTTCCCCAGATTTACGGTGTTCGTGGCACCGAACGAAGGGTTACGATGTCCATGGCACCGAGCCGAAGAGCTGAAAGTGCTTCTGGATCGGAAAAAAGGTGGCCGAGGATACGATGACTACTTTGCCCATGTTGAAGTCATTGGTCAGTGAAAATGACCAGCCTAATATCTTATATCCAAACTAAAACGCAAAGTATGACACACCGTTTTTGTTACATTTTATATTTAATAAATAAAGTTCTCACTCGATTCTACATCTCTCTCCCTCTCTCTCTCTCTTTTCTCTTCTCTCTCTTCTTTTATCTTTCTCTCTATCTTTTTCTCTCTTTATCTTTCTCTGTCTCTTTCTCTCCCTCTCTCTTCCTCTCTTTTTCTCTCTTCTCCCTTTTCTTTCTCTTTTTATCCCTCTTTCTCTTTTATCTCTTTTTTTTCTCCTCTCTTTCCTATTTATCTTTATTCTCTCTTCTTTCTCTCTTCTTTTTCTTCTTTTATCTCTAATTCTCCTCTTCTCTGTTTCTCTCTCTTTCTCTCTCTCTCTCTCTTCTCTCTCTTTCTTTCTCTTTCCATAAGCGAGCTCTATCTTTCTGTAAGAATATCATTTGTATATTTCCATTTCCCTCAGGATCACATTTCAAATACGTGTCTACTGTGATGCTAATTATTACACTGAGGACTGCTCTAAGTATTGCAAAGCTACCGAACCAACATACGGACATTATACCTGTAAAGAATTGACGGGGAGAAGATCTGCATGGCAGGTAGTTAAATACACATTATCTGATCCACATTTTCTAATCCACATTATCTAATCCACATTATCTGATACACAGTACTGAACTTCATCAAGAAACAATAAATTAAATGGTTCAACCACAAAAGCAGATTACCAACAGACAGTGTGCCTCAAAGAGTAATGCTACTCCGATGTAGTTGATACAAATCAAAAGGCCGGCCACGCAAAAGGTGGACATCAGAGATAACAGAAGCGACGACATACACTGTCTATGAATCGCACATAAGGGCTCGTTCTGGAAATCTCTTCTTATTCTGACGCTGGGAGGCAAAACAGTATTGGAGACAAGCAGTGGCGGCTCGTGATATTTTTTGTTTGTGGGGCCAGACACACATTTTCGAAAAAAATCATGGTTTTGGGTTAGGTTATATTTCAATATATAAAATAATATATACATGATACACATTATTTTTGGAGGGCCTGGCCCCAATGGCCCCTAATGACGAGCCGCCACTGGAGACAAGTAAGAATTAACAGTCACAAAGGTATTCCCCGTGTTCAAGTTGAGCACATAAAAGAACCCTTGACGGCTGAACATCCATACTAGTAGGCTGTAAAGTCGCTGCCCGAGCAAAGTTATATACAAATATTTTTTTCTTGTTCTATAAAAAAACGATTTAAAAAGATTCCTACATTGTCATCATCTTCAAAATTACATCGGGTGCCCTCGACAGTGCTACGGAGTACGTGCACTGTCGTTGAGATCTTCCTGTGTAAGAACGAGATCGGATTACTCATAATTATTCACCTCTTCTTCTTCTTCTCTTCCACCGTTTACTTCTTTATAGAAGTCTGTGGGAGGGGGCGTAGGGATCTGGTGTGTGCTTGTTTTAAGGCACTTTGTAAGCTGATATTCATTGTCGTAAGGCTGTTCTTGATGCAGTCGCTCCACCTTTTGCGTGGTCTTCCTCTTGCTTTGTATGAACCTATCAATCAATCAAGAGATTTGTACTGTTATAGTTCTACAATCTTTCTATCACTTGTATCTAACTTCAGTTCATTATCTTTCAATTCTTTTTTCAACAGTTCCTATCCGTATTTTATCAACATCTTCACCTCTGAAGACGGAAAAGGCGCACCTGTATGGCAAGGAACACTGATAGTAAGGAAAGCAGACTTCACGCAAAAATCAGTCAGAAGGTCCCTACCAGGCGTTCTGACTACGTCTGAATTCATAACGGGCGAACCACTCGAGTGGTTACCGGGGTCCAAATTTGGGTTGTAAAGAATAGAACCAATGTTACTTGCCACGCATGTCGTAAGAGGCGACTAAGGAGGTTTGGTTGAAATCGGATGCACATGTCCTAACGTGTAGAAGTCTATGCGTTTAGGGGCCTACTAAACCAATGTGAAACGTATACACGTTCTTGGCAAAAATCAAACATATCACATAGTGATTAAAATTGGTCGTAAAGAACGAACGCAAAGAAGAAGAAGAAGATAGCGGGCGAACGCAATACGAAGATCAACATCATCTTCATACTCATCATCTTCATCATCAAGTAGCTTGTCCCTTCCGGAACTTGGCTCCCATGCCCGCAGTCCTGAAAAACTATCTGTTCTGTGCAAGTTGTCCGGCGTCAGCAGCAGTCATTCTCAGATCCTCAATGGCATCCTCATACCATTAATGCAAGTAATAACAGTTACACTTTGTTAATACTTGATTGTATCATATTTCTTGTTGTATCACTCTCATAAAGGTTGGACAGGGCAGGAATGTACTTCAGACATTGATGAATGTACACAGAACCCATGTGGAAGAGGACACTGCCAGAACTTTCCTGGTAGTTACGTTTGTTATTGTCCTGCAGGTAACACAGGTACGCACAAAAATGTTGAAAATATTTCAAGTTTAAGTTATTTTTGATATCTTCTTCTTTGCGTTCGTTCTTCACGACCAATTTTAATCAATCTTTGTGATATATTTGATCTTTGCCAAGAACGTGTATACGTTGCATATTGGTTTGATAGGCCCCTAAACGCATAGACTTCACACGCTTAGGACACATGCATCCGATTTCAGCCAAACTTCCTTAGACGCCTCTTACGACATGCGTGGCAGGTAACAGTGGTTCTATTCTTTACACCCCAAATTTGGGCCCCGGTAACCACTCGGACGATTTTTGATATATTTACTCTTGATAGATGTACTCTTTTTGAGATGGTATGACAGGGGTTTTTATACTCAGTGATTTGACCGCGTGCCCAGCGTGTTCGTAGCGCGTTGGACTACGGGTGACAAGTCCTCTGTAAGTGGGGTTCAACTCTGCGGACTGGCAGAAAAGCTACAGGTTCCCCAGATTTACGGTGTTCGTGCACCGAACCGAAGGGTTACAATGTCCATGGCACGAGCCGAAGAGCTGTAAAGCTCAAGTGCTTCTGAATCGAAAAAGAACAAAATACTCAGTGATTCCATGAGTATGGTTCGTAAAGTCGAAACAGGAATGATGAGACGAAATTGGGTGGAGGTGCCGGTACAGGCAGGGATCAGAGAAATCACCTTCATTTTTGACCCACCGCACCCTGGAGGAATCAGAGATAATGAACGAGGTGATAGATAAGCTGGCATCCCACGATATCAGAGTGAGCTGCAATTGACCGAAATGACATTCTTAACACATTAAAATACAGCCTTTCCGAACGGATGAGTTTTAGGGTGGTAGATCCCAGCCACTTATCAGGTTGAGAAAGATGGGTGTCGATATTGGTGCAGTCCGAAAAGAATGTCATACCAAATGTGCAAAGAGATTGATTCTTCTTCTTCTTCTTTGCGTTTGTTCTTTACAACCAATTCCAATCAATCTTTGTGATTTGTTTGATCCTTGCCAAGAACGTGTATACGTTGCACATTAGTTTGGTAGGCCCTAAACGCATAGACTTCTACACGCTTAGGACATATGCATCCGATTTCAGCCAAACCCCCCTAGTCGCCTCTTACGACATGCATGGCAGGTAACAGGGTTCTATTCTTTACACCCCAAATTTGGGCCCCGGTAACCACTGGGGCGAAAAGAAAGAGATTGATTAATTAACATCGAACTGGCGTGTTGGGTCGCTGGACGCTGCTGGATTTGCTGAGGCGGAGATCGGAGCATTTATTGACATGTCCGGAGTACTATGATGATAGTCCTCATAAAACTGATAACTATGAAATGCGAACAAACAGGGAACTGTGGGATAGAGCGGGACAACGGAAGGTGGAACAAGAGGTAAGGGGCAGGAGGTGGCGATATATAGAACACACACTGAGGAAACCCCCTTACTGCATCTCGAGACAGAGCTTACGATGGAACCCCCAGGGTAATAGAGGTAAGGGAAAAGGTAACATCTGGAGAATGGAGTTGGAGACGGATTGCAAGAAAATGGGAAGCGAGTGGGGAGATCTGGAAAATATGTATAGGCCGGCTTGGAAGACCTTGGTTGCGGACCTATGTCACTCCACTCTCTTTAGCCTGTTACGCACTTGGCGTTTAGGGCAGCAACAAACGCACACCATTCTTCTCTATTCATGGCCTTCCTCTGTATTGTGTTCCAGCTATGATTCATTTCTTTCAGTTTTTGCTCTATCGTTCTCCTCCAGGTTGCCTTGGGTCTTCCACGTTTTCGTTTACCCTCTGGAGTCCATCTCAGTGCAGTTTTCGTGCCAGAGCCAGTCTCCAATTCGCACCACATACCCGATCCATCTCCATCGTCGTCTTAGGATGATGGTGCTCATATTTTCTTGTTAACATAGTACGAGCAGTTCTTGGTTAGAGATAGTATTTGACCAGAACACACGTAAGATTTCTCGCAGACAAGTTGTATAAAAGGTGGAGAGTTTGGATATATCTTGTTCTGTCATTCTCCAGCATTCCGATCCGTATAGCAAAGTTGATAGCACGCAGCTGCGATATATATTAGTCTTGGTTCTAATGCTATATTGGGCATATTTCCAGGCTGTCTGAAGGGTCATGAACGCACTCCATGCCCTAATCAGCCCGATTTTAATGTCAGATCCAGCGCCTCCTTCGTTGCTGATAAGATTATGTCCCACCACAGTCAACTCTAATATTGGGCCGCATAACTCACCGGGGTACACTGACCTAGTTTGAGTTGAGGGTCTGAATATTATATATGTTTGATGGAACTGCAAGCTTTTTTGCAATTTTACTAAATTCTATGAGTTGATGGTTATATATTGAAGAAAAATATTAATAATACTGATATTCCTTATTCTTAAACTGAACTTGTCACATAATATAACCTTGATTTAGCATGGTGTGTTGATTTTAAATCGAATTCGTCTATATACAACAATACTGGAATGCGAGGTCACGTGACGGTTGGGGTCTTATTTCCTAGAATATTTACCGAGTCCGCTGGCCGTATGAGTTTATAGTTGGCTGTGGTCTCACTAGGGGCGAGGGTTGAAGAAGAGGAAGAACAACGTATTATCAATATGCCTAAAAGGTATAAAAAGAGTTACTTTGCTGTTTATTTGTATAATCATGATGTCCATTCTTGTTTATTGATTTTATTCCAGGCTTTCGAATATAAGTGTTACAGGCGGGTACTACGTATTAGTTACATAGAACATAAGACAAACATTTATGTAAGATACCAAATAATCAACCTTGCAGGTCGACAAGTGCCACTCTTGACAATCGTGAAAAGGCCTAAACTTGCGTGGTTCGGGCATGTGATGAGACATGGCTCACTCTCCAAGATTATCCTACAGGGAACAGTTGAGGGTGGAAGAGGGAAAGGAGGGCAGAGAAAATCCTGGTTTGACAACATCAAGAGCTGGTCAGGACAGAGTTTCTCCACACTCGCTCGAGGAGTTGAAGACAGAGACTCATGGCATGCTTTTTGTGCTGATGTCTCCACAGTGACGAACCTAACGGGTTATGGGCGTTATTATTATTATTATTATTATTATTATTATATATATATATATTGATTTTATATTAGTATCAAGACAAGATTTTTCCGAATACATTCCAGGCAAGAATTGTGAGATCACAAGTGACCCGTGTGAGAATCGCCCATGCAGTAACAATGCAGCCTGCATTAGTGATCCGAATAGAAATTACATCTGCAAGTGTGTTGATGGCTGGGAGGGGGAACGGTGTGATATTAAAAGTAACCCATGCAACTCTGCACCATGTCAACATGGGATGCCGTGTATACCAAGGTATGGTATATATAAGCGACCCAAGTGGGTCGTTTACCCCAACAAGATTGGTGTGTAAGATGGTAGTAGTAGTAATAGTTGTGGTAGAAGTGGTGGTGATAGGTGTTATGGTAGTAGTAGCATGAGTTGTAGTGGTGGTGGGGTGGTGGTTATAGTAGTTGTAGTATTGGTGGTGGTGGTATTAGTGGTGGTGGTATTAGTATTAGTAGTAGCAGTATTAGTAGCAGAAGTAGTAGTAGTAGTAGCAGTAGTAGTAGTAGTAGTAGTAGTAGTGTAGTAGCAGTAGTAGTAGTAGTAGCAGTAGTAGTAGTAGTATCAGTAGCAGTAGTGGTAGTAGTAGTAATTGTAGTAGTAGTAATTGTAGTAGTAGTATTAGTAGTAGTAGTATTGGTAGTACCAGAAGTAACAGTATTAGTAGTAGTAGTAGTAGTAGTAGTAGTAGCAGTAGCAGTAGTAGTAGTAGTAGCAGTAACAGTAGTAGCAGTAGTAGTAGTAGTAGTAGTAGTAGTAGCAGCAGCAGCAGCAGCAGCAGCAGTAGTAGTAGTAGTAGTAGTAGTAGTCTTCTTCTTCTTCTGCGATCAACTTCTGCTATACGATTAATCCGGTATGTATCATAAACGGGGCGGTGCGCTTGAGGTCTTCACAGGTCCACCGTAGTTTGTCTAGTAGGGTTGTTTCTGTTGGCAAGATCTCCATTCTCACACTACTCAGACTGGGGCAGTTTTGCAGGATGTGCTCTGGGGACTGCTTATGTGCTACACAGGGGCAGGTTGCCGAGTCCCTGAGACCCATTCTGTGGAGGTGTGCTCTGAGACGGCAGTGTCCCGTTCTAAGTCTGAAGACTGTACTTTTCTGGGTAGTAGTAGTAATTGTAGTAGTAGTAGTAGTAATTGTAGTAGTATTAGTAGTAGTAGGAGTAGTAGTAATTGTAGTAGTAGTAGTAATTGTAGTAGTAATAGTAATTGTAGTAGTAGTAGTAGTAGGAGTAGTAGCAATAGAGGTAGTAGTACTAGTAGTAGTAGTGGTAGTACAAGTAACAAGTAGTAGCAGTAGTAGTAGTAGTAGTAGTAGCAGCAGCAACAGTAGTAGTAGTAGTAGTAGTAGTAGTAGTAGCAGCAGCAGTAGTAGCAGCATGGGTAGTAGTAGTAGTGCTAGTCGTATTTGTAGCAGTAATAGTTTAATTTATTATCAAGGAAGAAACAAATTTAACAATTTCTTTGTCTTGTTCTCAGAAACGATAACAGCTACTTTTGCAAGTGTCAGTACCCACTCTATACGGGCATTAACTGTGAACAAAACGTCATTGGTATGTTGATATTAAGACTTATTACCCATGTTGCCATAGCAACGCTCACTTGTTTGTTTTAGAAGATTAATTTCTAGTGTACGAAGGTTAGAACTACGTTTTCAAGCTGTGTTTTTTAAATAAAATGTTGATGTCATTCATCATCATCATCAAATAGCTTGTCCTGAGCAGGACTTTGCCACCCCAACAGTCCACCGGAATTTATCTCTCTCATAGGACATTTGTCCTGTCTCTGCAGCCGTCATGTTCAAATCATCAGTTACATCCTGAATCCATCTTCTACGTGGTCTTCCTATTCTTCTCTTTGCCGGTATACATCCTTCCATGATGGTCTTCTCCAGCCCTTCATGACTTTTTATATGTCCAAAATATCTCAATGTTCTCTTTCTTATTTGTAGCATCAGCCAGTTTTCTTTGATTTTGAGTTCTTTCTGAATATATCTGTTCTCTTCTCTGTCCAAGATATACGGAAGAGGGCATTACAAAAACAATATTAATAAGTTTTAGAGGAAACATCAGAGCAATATTTAACATATTTTAACACAGTAATTTAATGGTTTACTATTTAATAATTTACACAATTGAAATGTATATTTTATAAATTAATCTACCGTATTCAGTAAAGAACTATACACACTAATTTCTTTAAAGTAAAACATTTTGACTTGTGTACTAGCTTATCGGAGAACTGGTACTGTTATAACGGGTTGTCAGGTGGCGTATCGTATTGTGAGAGTTAAGGCCTCATAAAGCCGAGGTACGAACTTTCAAGCTAAGGGCAAACCTTGTTTTTGTTTATATGATGAGACAATGAGTGTTTTACAAGAACCCCAGAGGAAGCAGCGGAAGCGAAGAATATGATCAACAAATAAACAATGTACAGGTATTAAGAGCTTCCGAAAAAGCAAATAGACAAACACAGGATTCGAACCACTTACCCTCATTTCTTACGACACCCATCGCCTAGCTTAGCAATACGAGCATCCTTAGAAACACAAGTGATGCTCTTCCCGCAGTAAGTTTTGGCCACCCTCGTGATGGTAAGTCTTACATTCTTACTGCGCGTGGCTAAATCTCCGAGGCAGATTGACGACCGTAGAATCCGTTATCCCGTTCCTCATTGTGAGGGATCGTTGCACCATGTGCCTTACGGCCTGGTGCATCCATTTTCTGCAATCATTTGTTTCGGGTTAGCATTCCCTAGCTGACACGTGCATCCGATTTCAGCCAAACCTCCTTAGTCGCCTCTTACGACATGCGTGGCAGGTAACAGTGGTTCTATTCTTTACACCCCAAATTTGAGCCCCGATAACCACTCGGACGGGGTAATGATTCTGTATTATTTCTTCTCTTATTATTTTGAAACTACTAACTTTCATTCTTAACTATTTCTATGTTTCTTTTTTACATACAACAATGGAATATTTACCAATGACAACAACAATATCTCTAACAACATTGTGGACGATACAACAATATTTCTAACAACATAGTCGAAGATACAACAACAGAAGGAAACAACACGAACCACCATAATGAAACGGTAAGTAGTCTTAGTAAAAAAAAAAGTAAAGTAACGGAACCCTTTTTATACCATGCGATATACAGAGTAATACGGTGTTAGTCCGTATTTTTATTGACCGTCGTCATCATCACGCCGACTGCTTTACTTCCCAGTGCTTTTCTTGGTACCCAATTGAGTCTGGGTCGTGGCTTCTGATAACAAAAGACTGGCTGGCTCGGGTTAACATTCTAGGAAATTAGACCACAATCGTCGCGTGACCTCGCATTCTAGTATTGTTAAATATATACGACTTCATTTTAAAATCAACAAAAAATGTTAAATCAAAGTTATATTATGCAACAAGTTAAGTTTAACAATAAGGAATATCAATATTATGAATATTTTCATCAATAAATAACCATAGACTCACAGAATTGAGTAAAATGGCAAAAAGTTTGCAGTGTTCTATCAAACATATATAAAATCCAGCCCCCAACTGAAACTATGTCAGGGGTTTTCCCGTCAGCTATGCGTCCCGTGATCTAGAGTTGGTTGTGATATAACACAACAAGGGTGACTCATCTGACCCTGGAACGCAAATTAAAGCGCTCACCCCTACGCTTAACGGCAAGAGTGGACAACCAATTCCGTCATCTACCTGGGTTTGATTGATTGATTGATTGATTGATTGATAGAACAATCGTCAATGCACCTCGGTGAGTACCCATGTGTGCTCCGATCTCTTTCTTACACAGGAAGATCTCAGCTGCAGTGTACGAGCTCCGTTGCACTGGCGACTGTTCCCGATATAATTTTGAAGATAGTGAAGATATTTTTTTAGGAATTTTACTTTTAATATTTTATAATGAATTGTGCCCAGGCAGCGGCTTTCCAGCCTGCTCTTCTCGATTGTGAACTGGTAACGGTTCTTTTACGTTCTCAAATTGAACACGTGACCTAGTTTTATCCTCCGTATCCGATGTTACTAAATTATCCGATGTTACTGTAACTCGATCTCACCTACACTGAAATCAGGGATCTCTGGAAAAATATCCAGATGACTCCACGAGGAGCGAACCTGGCACATTTGGCACTAGAGGCGATCACCTAACCTCTACGTCACAGAAACCCCCTCACAGCCACATTCTTACAGCACACCTCTTGTCTAACCACGTCTCCTCCACCTAGTCATTCCCTCTCCCTTTTTACAGAGAGAAGATAGATAATTTAACAGAATAAAATTTGCAACCGCACAGAAAATCCTGAGAGGAAATATAACAAGAAAGGCTCTTTTCTGGAACTCTCAGGGATAACGAAAGAAAGGAAGGCATAAAAATACATGGAGAATAAATTTGGAGGCAGAGATTAATAATCTTTCTTTCTTTTTCTTTTTTATTCTCCAATTCTGTTTGACCTCCCAGCGTCAGGTTAAGAAGAGATTTCTAGAACAGGCTTTTGTGTGTGCTTTATAAACATGTCTTTCGTCGCCTCTGTCATCTCTGAGGTCCACCTTCTGCGTTGCCGTCCTTTTGCTTTCTATACACTGTATCGGAGTAACTTTGCTCTTTGAGGCACATTGGTAATCTGCTTACGTGGTCGAACAATTCAATTTGTTGTTTCTTGATGAAGTTCAGTATCGATGTCGTACCCACTTTTTTTTCTAGATGTCTTCATTTCGAAACTTGTCTCTTCTTGTTACCCCCAGCATTCTTCGTAGACACTTAATCTCTGTCGTGACTAGTTTTCTTCTGTCATTTGTTGTAAGCGTTCAGGTTTGGCATTGATATCATAATGTTGGAAGAAAGATTGTTGAACATTGCTCTTCTTGTGTTCATGGTGACATGTTTGCATTTCAAAATTGGCGGAAGTTGTCCTATACTAATGATTAATAATGATATATGGAAAAGCTGGAAGGAGATGTAAAAGATAGAGGCTAAAGGTAGAAAGACGGATGATGTGGATGAGAACATATGGCCCAACCAGATCCACAAAGGCCTAATTGAGATAGAGAGAAAGTATCAACCAAATGGACTTTATCAGGGGAAACAATATTCATAGGAAAATTAGGACAACGCTTCTGCTAAAGATAAGAAGACTTGGCATGAGTTGGTTGAGGGGCTGAGCCCTAATCGGGATTACAAATGCTTAAGAGAGAGAGAAAGTATCAACCACAAGGACTTCTTCAGAGACAACAAGATTCAAAAAAAAGTCAAAGTTTGTGAGAATAAATGTTTTTCAACTGCAATTAATTTTCAAATAAATCGTTTATTCTTTATTACAGACAACCAACGAAGTGTTTGAATATTGGTATATCATTCTAATAGTTGCTCTAGTCATTGCTGCAGCAGTAATCATAGTTGTGGTTCTGCTACTGAGACGCAGGTTAGTCTTGTATTGTTTATGTATGCCACGTCTTCTTATCACTTATTTTTGTTTTTGTTCGCCTGCTGTTAATTCAGGTTATGACCTCGGATAATATGTGACCTGCGGGCTCAGGTAGAAAATCAAGGAAATAAGACCAGAACTGTCGCGTGATCCTCGCATTCCAGTGATATTGTTAGATATAGACTAATTCATTTTAATAACAACACAACAGACTAAATCAATGTTATATTATGTAACAAATTAAGTTGAACCAGTGGCGGCTCGTGGTAATTTTTTTTGATGGGGCCCGGCATACATTTCGGAAAAATTGGGGTTATTGGAGTATTTACTATTTCTTATCTATTCCGGGAAGTTATCACCCCTTTCTCTCTCTCTTTCTCTATCACTCTCTCTCTCTCTTTATTTCTCTCTCTCTCTCTCTCTCTCGTGGGTGTGATCACCGCTTAGTCTGATGTACCATATTTCTCCATAAATTCTGCTTTCATGTGGAAATCTGATTCATGCAGCATTAGCATGGGTGTATTTCGTCACACCTTTAGCGCCATTTGGAGCTCTGGTGCTTATCCTTCGGCGATGTGTCCGGTTTTAGCCAGCGTTTACTGGGTTCGCTCTCCGTCGCCTCGGGCTGTCACCAGCCAACCTGCAAGGCAGCAGGTTGCTATTTTCTTTAGGGTAGCTACCCTTAGACAACCTTCCTCCCGGGTTGTTGAGCGTCATCTGCCCAGTTTACCAGTCTTTTTTGGACTGCTTGGTTTACCTGCCGTTCAGTTTTGTGTACGGTTTGCTCCACTAGACTTTGATTGTCCCCAATCAACTACAAGGCAGTAGTAGTTATCTGCGAGGGAAACGCGGTTATTGCTCTCTGGATGGAGACCCCATCTTCGACGCTCGCCACCTCGCGTTTCTTTTTGGTGCCCATTTCTGCTTGTGCCCTCGCCCACCGACTGGGCCCATCCCTTTTTTCCCGTCACTTGTGCTCATTGTTCTACTGGGTTATATGTTATCCATTTCTATCTCACTGTGCACAGTGCACAGTTTATCACCATTCGGTAGGAACTTTTACACTGGATTCAGGCCTCTGCTATGCTTTCCCGTTTTTCTACACTATTGGGTCATCCGCTCACCACTACGTTTGCCACGCCATATCATCGCTCTGTCATCAGCACCGTGCATGTCTGTCCCCACTGGTGGGCTTCCCTGTCTATCGTCTGTGTGTGTGTTCGCTCTACTTTAGTGCCTGCTCACCATGTTCAACTGTTTTCTCACCGTGCTCACATTTACTATGCCTCAATACTGTCATGACACGCAATTCAATTCGAGCTCCTACCTCGTGGCTCCGAGTTTCGCCCGATATGGGCCCAGTCTCTTCTCTGGATGCACCCTTCATACCTTTATGTTTATTTGTTCAGTTTTTCCCATTGGCCGGGAGAGATGTGCATTAATAGTCACTTTGGGATTCTGCTTGTCTGTGTTGCGAGCGGATCTCATCCAATGTAACTGCGTCTGCATCACTACTTATAGCAGAGTAGCTCTGCCTCGATCCCTACGCTCTTAGCCAGAAAAGAACCGTTGTCTGTTTCCAGGGTCACCACGTGGAGGTGGGGTAGGATCTCGGTTCACTAGTCCAGCTCACTAGTCCTGGCGCGACGTTGTCCCTATGTGCGTTAGACCCCATTACCCCGTTTAGGAAAAGAACAAACGCTTCTGTTCTGCCACAGCTTGATACTAAAGAGAGTTGGTTATTAAATAATATAAAATCAAGGACAATTAAATATTTCGGACACATCAAATGACAGGAGCGCCTAGAGAATTTTTTTAACTTGTCTGGAACGCAAATTGAAAATACGGCGCCCACATGGCAACAAACCACGAACTTGGGAATTATCAGGGCATCGTAAACATATTGCCAGTATGTCTCCGTATGTAGTCGTCCATATGTGAGTGGTTTTTTAAATTCGTCACTCCTGTTGTTCGTTTGCTTGGTAAAGGCCATGTTGGTCGAAACGTTGCCGTATATTGTCATTGTTTTTGTAATTTGTAAAACTGCAGTACTTTGTTTTTACGTGTTTCGCCATTAAAAAGGGTAAACTAGCTAAACTAGATCAAGTTTTGTTTGTTTAGTAGGGGATTAAAGCCTCTTTAAGCCGAGGCGCCCTTTCAACCTAAGGCGAACCTTTTATTGGTTATATCAGAGCGTGTAGACCAACAAACATGAAAAATAAGAGTTCAACTCCGAGAATCCAAGAATAATACTAGATCAAGTAACGTCAGTCGACCGGTAATAGTTCACGGAAGCGGACGTACAGGGAAACCAAGCTCAAAGGTCAGGAATGTCGTTTCATTTATTGCTGTAGAGTAGATGTATTAATGCAAGGGCCAATTCCATAACACTAATATTAGTATAAGAAGGTTTGTTATTTAATAGCATTAATTTCTATAATTTTATACTATTTTTATATAAAATTGGGGATTCAATCGATAATTAAACGAACTATTTGAGCTAGAGTCCCCGTTTATCTGAGAAGTAGTTTGACTGCGTAAGAATGAATATGTCTTCCGGCGAATGAAAATGACATTGTTTTGGCAATATCATTGCAATAGCGATCAAAGGTCAGAGGTCGCAATGTAGGCACTTGTAAACTAGCCACAAACTAGCCCAAATAGTGCACGACACAATGCTTGAAGTATTAAAGGCTTCAGTATATATATTTTAATAAGGAGATATTATATAAATAACAGGATTGTTATATTATTCTGATATAATATTTATATTTTAGTGTTATATATTCAACTGTCAAAGCTAATCAGTGTCAAATTAAAAGTAATAATTACGAAAAATAATTTCTAAAATAATAAGTACACGTTAATTCTTTTTGGTTTGGTAGGACGGTTTTTACTGGCCCCTAATGACTAGAGGCGTATACTAATTAGGGGTAAAAGATTATGAATTTCAAATCTCAGACTGTGTATGATATTTTAGCGTTATATATCAACTTTCAAAGCTAATTGGTAGCTCGTTGAAAGTAATAATTATGAACAAATAATGTCTGAAATAATAAGTACAGGTACAAGTACAAATATAAGTACTCAATATTTTTGGTGGGGCCAGGCCCCACTTGCCCTTAATGACGAGCCGCCCCTGAGTTGAACACTAAGGAATATCACTATTGTTAATATTTTTCATCAATAAATAATCATGAATGAATAGAACTGAGCAAAGTTTTAAAAAAACGTACACTATTCTATGAAACATATACATACCAGCCCCCATTAAACATACATTTTCTATTTCCCCGTCTGAGCTAGTTCTGCCTTATGTTGCCGGGGACCACGCTCAGGCGTAGTTATGGATGTTTGATGCAGAGCTAAAAGACACGCATAGGACTAGATTTGAGGTACAAAATTGAAATGAGTGAGCAATTTTGGTCTTCGTCTTATGTACTCTGCTAAAACAGCTTCATTCCAATCTGGCCTTCTCCATCTCCGTGGTAAACAACCAACTAAAAAATTTTTAATTAATTTTAATTCCCGTGGAATATTTTCTGTGGACGCCCATGCTAATCTCATTGAAATGTTTAGCTAAATAAACTGCTACCATGCTTGCCAAGTTTAGAATAGTAAGATGTGATAATCTTTTTTTTTTCCATTTTGATTTATATTTAAAACAGAAGAGTTCAAAGACGAAATACAGATCATGGATTCTTTGATAACATAGCATGCAACGTGAGCACAGTGGACAAGCTGGGGGATACAGAAAGTGGCAAGATGGTAATTGTCTTATCATTCAATTTGCACAATTGAAAAATAATTTCGCTTCCCTGCTATTAATTAAGGCATAGTCATGGTGTCTAATATGCGGAGTCTGACTGATTTTTGCTTGAAGGCTTTTTCCCCTTATCACCAGTGTCTCTTACCATTTAGGCGAACCTTACTTCAACTTTAGAGGTACTTGTAGTTTAGATCTCCAAGTAAAGGAGAAGGGTTTCATGTAGTCCAACCGCGTAATGTGGACACATGACAATATTTGGTAAAAGCTGGCCTCAAACCCCGGCACTAGTGCAGCGTGTTATCAATTTCGCTATGGACGACCCCCACAAATGCTATTTTTCTGTATTCAATGAGAATTTATCATCAAGTTTGTTTCGTGAAGAAATAGTGTTTAGTTTTGTTCATGGTTGTTCTCTCATGTCACAACCGACATGCAGACACACTCACCAACAGATATCTATCTTCACGGTGTGCTCCCCATCAGATGGATAGAAGTGCACATGTCTTGATTAAGGAAGGCAGTGCCAAACAACATATTTACTAACCAGTCTTTTCAAGAGGTCAAAACCCTCATACAGAGAAAATCTGCATTAGACTGGACGACAAACACTGGATATAATTATGGAAAAGACTTCCTCAATGACCTAAGCAGAACAGATCAGAAAGGATAGTGTTGGAAGACTGAACGTGTCTCAGGATCCGACTGAAGAATGGAGAGATGACGGAATAAGACTTTCTTCACAAGGGAACTATGAGGGTGGAAAGTTAAAACAAGTTTCACCCTGTCAGAATTGGAAGTTCTATGCTGGTTAGAAGAGCCTCCTGGTAGAAATTTGCTGAACGCGCCGCATAGCAGAAGCAAGCACCTTATCCGGGTATAAGCGCTTACGAAAGAAATCCAGCATCTCGTGAGCTCTATCGAGAACATCGTCGTCCTCGCTACAGAGGCGACGAAGGCGTAAGAGTTGAGAGAATGGTAAAGAGTCACGACAAGCCTGGGAATGGGAAGAGGTATAAAGAAGAAAACTATGTGCATCAGTAGGCTTGTAGTATACTGATGTAGTGATGGTGGATAGGCTGATAGTGATAGTGATGTCAAGAAAGTTGACACAAGAGGTAGAGATGTGAGATGTAAACCGAATAGCCGGATTGAAGACATTAATGAAATTAATGAAGCGTGACAAATCGGCTTCAGGCATATCGGTAATGCCAATTCAATCATCAATGTATCTATGATACACAGACGGAAGAGGGCCATCATAGGAATTCCATACTAGGTGCTCAAGATGACCCATGAATAGACAAGCATAACTGGGTCCCATTTTAGTACCCATGGCGACCCAACTGATCTGCTCAAAGAACTGGTCATTGAACTGAAAGGAGTTGAGAGTTAGAACTAGTTCTGCAAGACGAAGGAGAGCCGAGGTGGAGACAAGTGGGTTAGTTCTCCTGTCGAGAAAGAACTGGAGAGCTTGAAGTCCGTCGGAATGAGGTATGGAGTGTACAATGACAATTTTACTTTGTTTGTACGTGTTTCGCTATTTACCAAGTTTTACTGTAGTCTTCCCCCTATTTAGAAGTAAAGATCAGAGCAGAAATTGGAACCTCATGGATAAGGCTTAAGACTGCGGCCATATGTGCCACATTGCACAAGGAACATAAAGATTAAGTAGTAGCAGTAGTAGAAGTTAATGGAATTGCGGAGGCGGACAATTAATTTATCGATAAATTTTAAAAATATATCAATAATTTTTATCAAATATTGTATACTTTACTGATTGACTACCGAATTGATAAAAACCGGTTGTGGCTAAATTGAATGTATGTACTATTTTCCCATCGCACGTGTATGTACAAATTCAGCTGCAGTTTCCTTAAATATTAACCGATTTTGACGAGTAATATACCATTTTGTAGGTAAATTAATTTACTTTAAAAGATATCTAAAAGAAATATACAGTGGCGCTTCCAGCGATCATGGACAAATCAGTTAAGCAACTTAACGGCGTCATAAATTTGGTTGCAATTAAAAAGTAAACCAAAGATGGGGAAAACCGGAAACGGTTTCACTGTGAAATATGTTGTGAAGAACTTGGTCGTTTGAAGGCGGGAGAGAAAATTTCTACTACTGTAGTGAAAGACAAATGAACATAGGTATACTAGAATGGCAATATTTATACGAAGATCACGAAAAAGATGATTACGTGGCATAGCAGAATCTTGTCAAAAAACAAAAATTAGAGCAGCACAAGACAAAAACACTATGGCTTGGCACACAACCAGGTAACAATTTTGCAGACAAAAGCAGAAGCCAATATGGTAAGATATGTTATTAAAATTTTACTTATTTTGTAGACCTATTCTATAAATGAGTAATTGTATTATGTTGCTCTTGTTGATTCCAGTGTGTTCAAGCTAAATTCGTACCAACAACGATGAAGAGTTCTCATACTGATCCTATGGTAACAGATAACATGATGGGAAGAGGGAAGTAAGGTACTGCTGGATGATTCATATTTATTTTTAGGTCCCGCCTTGACGTTCCGCATCAGGTGGACCCAGTACTAGAGAATGATCAAACGTTTTAAACTATCAAGCACCTTCGATCGAGGGTCCTTGAGTTTTTAAGGGGGTATTTCGCAGTTAATGAAGGCTCCAATTTCGGCTTCATCAAGTGAGCATACTCTGTAACACAGGCTAAAATCTTGATGACCCATTAGACCACTATCAGATATTAAGCCATACATATACTACACTTTGATCTTAGCCAAAGGCCAAAAGCCATCTTCTCAAGGGAGCAAGATTAGTAACACTGCGACCTGCAAGGCATGTTGTAAAGGCAACTGAGGTCTAGAAGCTACCTAGTAAATAAAGCGTCGACATATCGATGTGCTGGCCTACTGTAGAGCATAACTTAGCACATTTACAATCGCTCTTAGGCTTGGTTCACTACAAATCCAAAGATGGTTAACAAGTGGTCGATAGGAGCTTTGAAGAAGAAATAATTTCTATAAATGAGGGTCTCTGTGATGCTAGAGGTTAGGTGCTCGCTCTCGTTGCAAGGTACTTGCATCGCTCTCATGGACTTCCAGGATATTTGCCAGAGATCCCATCTCAGTGAGTGAATTAAGTTCTTAGTGCTATCGGAGATGGAAGATAAAGCGTAGGTCCCTTGTTCAAATTAAGCATGTAAAAGAATCATCGGCAGTTCAAAATCAGCAGGCAAGCTGAGGCCGATGCTCTGGTAAATTAATTAGAAGATTAAATAATAAAATTAAGAATATAAATTAAACAAATATTTTACCATCTTCGAAATTACATCGGACGCTCAACGATGCTCGGGTTGTGCACTGCTGCTGAGATCTTCCTGTGTAAAAGAGATTGGAGACACATGGTTACTCACCAAAGTGCAATGATGATGGTCAATCAACTCTCATAACAGCTTGATAGGAAGATTATTAGTCTATAGCCAGTTTTCTCGCCTCATCTTTAGGATTTTAAAATTGTATTTTTACTGCATTATCTTTGTCATCCCCTGCCTCGTCTTCCAGAAACTATGCTCTCCCAGCTTTATCTAAACCAGCTGACATGACACATGATAATGATGACTCTTAAATAAAACACATTAACCCTTTCAACCTTCTGAACCGGTTTACTGGCTTGGGGTATTTTTTAAGTTGACGCAAAGCCAGTATATTGGCTAATTCAATGTACATTGCAATATTCTTCTTTAACCCTAGGGAGACATAGGTCCGAAACAAAGGCATTCCAAGCCTTCCTGTCCAAGACCATCTTATCCAGATCCTCCACTCTCTCACCATTTTCTTGCAGGTCCTTCTTTCTCGGGTGGTGAGCTATGAATTTCTTTGATTGTGGTTTCTGTAGCTATCCAGTGTGTTTTTATGGGGTGTGGTAGCTAGACCCACACCATACCTCCTTAGTCGCCTTTTACGACATGTGTGGCAGTTAACAGTGGTGCTTTTTTCCCCCATAGTTTGGGCCCTGCTAACCACTCGGATGAAATTGCGATATAAAAGCGTTCAAAGGTGAAAAAAGTTGCGGAGCGAAAGGGACTTATCGGATGTTGAACAAAATAAGTTTATCTGATGTTGAGAGTCTTTCCAAACAGATGAGCTTCAGGGCTGTCAATCCCAGACACTGACCAAATTGAGAGAGATTGATGTTGATATTGGTACATCCCGAAAAGAGCGGCATACTAAATATGCAAAAGATTGATTAATCAACATCGAAATGGTGTGTTGGGCCGCTGGATGCTACTGGATTTGTTGAGGCAGAGATCAGAGCAGATATGGACATGTCAAGGGTGCTATGATGATAGTCCTCATATAACTGATGCTGAGAAAATTATATTAATTTTATTTAATATTGAACAAATGAAAATCAGCACTTTTAAAAATCTTATTTTCTTTCATTTGTCCTTCTCTGCTTTTTGCCATTAGGCGTTGCAGCTTTAACTGATGGTCAGTTTCCGAGATAGTACACGCTCGGCCACTTGATATGCTAGGATATTGTGGAGCTTCAAAATGTCTATAACTCCATCATTCATCTTTTGCTTGGTCTGCCCTGCTTCTTGATGGTTCCATTTTCAGGTTATAAGCTTTTGCAACTTGTGTAGTCAGGTTCATTCTCACCAAGTGGCCAAACCCTTTGAGTCTCTGTTTTTCACTGATTCTAACAACAGGTGTTGTTCCAACTATTCTTCTAATTTCTTCATTTCTTAAATGGTCTCTTCTTGTTTTATTTACCACTTTCCTCAAACATCTCATTTCACAGTTGGTAGTTTTCCTTTTTTTAAATTCTTTTGTCAGTGCCCAAGTTTGGCACTGGTAGCATAGTGTTGGTATGAAGATTGCATTTATAAACTTTTTAAATAATTGTTGCCAAATTGTTTTTCAGGCGCAATAAACCCATGTCTAACAAAAACAAGGGTATTGCAAGTATTTCTGAATTACTTGCAGAAAAGGAGCGGGCTAACGATAACGTTTATTCAAGTATGGGCAATGTTTATAACGAGCAGTGGCCGGAAGGTAAGAAAACGTACATGTTAATTAATGCATATCTTCTTTTTCTTCTATTCTTTCATTGTACCTCAGCGTACAGAGGTGATGACTTGGTTGGCATTTCATAACTACTCTCATGTTTTCATATTCAGTTTCCCCCCTGAATATGATTCGTAAAACAGAAACAGGAATGCGCCCATGTGTTGCCAGGGCCCAAAGGGAAGCAAATAATAGTAACACTGCGATCTACAAAGTATATAGTGAGAGGCGACTGAGGTAGGGGTCTAGGGAAGCTACACTAGTGAATAAAAAGCATCACAGAAACGGTATGTGCTGGCCTACTTGTATGGGCATAACTGGCACAACGTACAATCGCTCTTAAGTTCAGGTAACATATAAATCACAAAGAGTGGTTTAACACATGGTTGATATGGAAAGTTTGGTGAAGAAGAAGCAAAAGAAATGGTGAGACAGAACTGGGTGGAGGTACTGTACAGATAGGGATAAGATAAATCACCTTCATTTTTGTCACTGGGCACACAGGAGTCAGGGGTAATGAAAGAACTGATGTATTGATTGACATGGCTGTGATAGCAGAGGGAGCTGCAATGGACCGAAATGATATTCTTGATGCATTTAGAGAGTCTTTTTGAACAGATGAGTTTCAGGGTTATGAATCCAGGTTGAGAGGGATGGTTGGCGATATTGGTACAGCCTGAAAAAAACGACATACCAAATATGCAAAATGATGGATTAATCAACATCAAACTGGCATGTTTGGCCGCTGGACGCTGCTGGGTTTGTTGTTGCGGAGATTGGAATGCATATGGATGTTTCCTGAGTGCTATGATGATAGTCCTCATGTAACTGATGTACCTCAATGAGGTGTTGAGAGAGATGTGAGAATCTTCCTCTGTGCACCTTGTCTAATGCACTTTGTAAATTGGTATTAATTTCTCCAAAGCTATTCTTGATGTTGGCACTTCATCTTTAGTGCGGTCTTCCTCTTGCTCTGTATTCGTTATATTTGTTCACTGTGGTAAACGATACCAGGACATTCTTGTCAGATGACCAAATCATTTAATCTGTTGTTCTTTTATGAATTGAATGACTGGTTTCATTCGTAGTTTTCTTAATTTCTAATTTTATATCTCATTGTTACTCCTGCAGCTATTCTAAAACATCTCATCTCTGTTGCTACGGTTGTCCCCTCATAAGCTATTGTCATTATATTTATAAATAATGAATAGTCTCGCTGGTCTTGTCTTATCTACATGTGCCGTGAAGCGTTGGGGGAAGTTTCAGTTTTCATTCCTGTGCCAGGTGTGTTGTATCTGTAGCTGTTAGTCTTTAATGTCACAGCATATCTGTGATATATATGTATGGTGATGATGCTAAAAGTCACTCTAGCTGTTGTGTTGCAGTTATGTGAACACTTGTATGTGTAAAAACACTCAATATCTCCATCGACAAACACCCATTTAAACAAATAAAGATTTTACAAAGCTTCACAGAAGCAAAGACTCTCCTGAAACAATCCAGAAAAATGACATAGAACAAACAGTGGATACAATACAGAGCATGACAACACAAATACATAAACAGAAAAGCGTAGATAACAGTATTCAGACTCGCCGAGTGGTTACCGGGGCCCAAATTTGGGGTGTAAAGAATAGAACCACTGTTACCTGCCCCGCATGTCGTAAGAGCGACTAAGGAGGTTTGGCTGAAATCGGATGCGCGTGTCCTAAACGTGTAGAAGTCTATGCGTTTATGGGCCTACCAAACCAATGTGCAATGTATACACGTTTTTGGCAAAGATCAAACATATCACAAAGAGTGATTAAAATTGGTTGTAAAGAACGAACGCAAAGAATAAGAAGTATTCAGACTTAGAACGGGGCAATACAGTCTCAGAACATACCTCTATAGAATGGGTCTCAGGGACTCATGCACATGTGGAGCACCAAAGCAGACCCTAGAGCACATCTTGCAAGACTGTCCCAGCCTGATAATGGAAATCTGGTCAATAGTAACAACCCTTCAGAACAAACTATGGAGGACCAGGGAAGACCTCAAGCACACCACCTTGTTTATATCTGGCCAACAGTAACAACCCTTCAGAACAAACTATGGAGCACCAGTGAAGACCTCAAGCACACCACCTTGTTTATATCTGGCCAACAGTAACAACCCTTCAGAACAAACTATGGAGCACCAGTGAAGACCTCAAGCACACCACCATATTTATGACACTGGAGCAGAAGTTGATAGCAGAAGATTTCCATGTCTACGTTTATTGGTTTGTTTGTGAGAAGAAAGAAGAAGCATTGACATCCAACAGTGTCGCTAACAATTTACTTGATGATATTTCTCTACTTTCAGTGGAGGAAAATCCATACAGTGATTTGGATGAAATAACTCGATCTGTGAATAAGATTAATGAAGAAAATGAACGGGCAACATCCTGTGGTGACTATACAGGTAAATTTAACATCTCAATCCTTCTTATTTGTTTCAGTTTGGAGAATCTTCATTGCACTCCTGACATGTCCATAGGTGCTCTGATCTCATCTGCAATATCTCCAACAGCGTCTAGCGACTACCCATACCAGTTTGATGTTGATTGATGATCCTACTCATATACCTGTTGTGCTGTTCTTTTCTCTCCACTTCAATCCAAACTCTTACATTCTAGCAGTTGACGTAGATTGGTTTAAATGAAAATCCTTTTTGCGGCCACGCTCTATGAAGGTGTTCAGAATGTCAGCTCTATCCATTGGCTGTCTCTCAACATTCTTCTTTTTTATCTTTTGATACAGACCAACAATGAAGCCAGAAGCTGGTGCACCTTGTGGTGTCTTGTAGTGCTAAAAAAATGTCTCCTTCATGCTCAGTCCATATTCATCCTTAGCAGGAAACCCTATGCACCTCTGATCAAACCACAGAACATATCCTGCAAGACTGTTCCCTGTATGTCCTCCCTAGAAAAGAATGCTGGCCCTACAACTCAACACTTCATTCAAAACTAAATGACACCAGAGATGATCTCCAGACAAAAGTCGACTTCATCAGAAGAACGTGTCTGGCGGTATAATCTCCAAAATAGTGATCGCAAAGAAAAAGGAACCCTATGACTTATCTACACTGGAATAAAATAATCACTTTCCAGCAAAAGAAAAACTCATCAAGGCCATTAGAAAAGAAAACCAGAAAAGAAACAATTACCACAATCTAGATAGAGCAAGACAGGTGATATTGTTTCAACTCAGAACTGGACACAATAGACTGAATAGACATATACACAGACTAAAACTAGTTCCATTATCCACATGTGCATGTGGACAGACAGCCAAACACATCCTGCAAGATTGTCACTTGATGAATCAACTGCACAAATAACACTGGCCAACAGAGACAGACATCCACACAAAACTGTTTAGAAACCTTGATGAACTAACAAACACAACAACATACATCCAGAGAACCGGACTCTTTGTGTAGACATTGAACATCAGCGAAAAAGAAGAACTGCCCTGTGTATCTCACTGGAGAGAGGGAAATGAACTGACGTATGGCCAACAATGATCCTACTCACCAGCAGGCCCAAATAGAGTATCCATGTGTGCACCGATCTCTTTCTTACACATGAAGATCTCAGCTGCAGTACATGAATTCAGTAGAACAGAGGAGGGTCCGCGATGTAATTTTGAAGATATTTTTGTAGGAATTTTAATCTTTTCTAATGAACTTTCCCTGAGCAGCGGCTTTCCAGCCTGCTCTTCTTGATTTTGAACTGCCAAGGGTTCTTTTACGTGGTCAAATTGTACACGGGATGAATGTTTTATCATCCATCTCCGATAGGACTAGGAACTCAATCTCACCTACAATGAGATCAGGGATCTCTGGAAAAATATCCAAATGGCTCTACTAGGGAACAAACCTGGTAACTTTGGCATGAGAGACGAGCACCGAACCTCTACGCCACAGAGATGTAAAGATATATGCTCTTAGTATTCTGATCTTTGTTTTCCTATCAGTTGCAATCTATACTGTCCTATCAGTTGCAATCTATACTGTCCTATCAGTTGCAATCTATACTGTCCTATCAGTTGCAATCTATACTGTCCTATCAGTTGCAATCTATACTGTCCTATCAGTTGCAATCTATAATGTCCTATCAGTTGCAATCTATACTGTCCTATCAGTTGCAATCTATACTGTCCTATCAGTTGCAATCTATACTGTCCTATCAGTTGTAATCTATACTGTCCTATCAGTTGCAATCTATACTGTCCTATCAGTTGCAATCTATACTGTCCTATCAGTTGCAATCTGTACTGTCCTATCAGTTGCAATCTGTACTGTCTATAGTGCAAATCTGTACTGTCCTATCAGTTGCAATCTGTACTGTCCATCAGTTGCAATCTGTATTCTGTCTCCCATCAGTTTGCAATCTGTACTGTCCTATCAGTTTGCAATCTGTACTGTCCTATCAGTTTGCAATCTGTACTGTCCTATCAGTTTGCAATCTGTACTGTCCTATCAGTTTGCAATCTGTACTGTCCTATCAGTTTGCAATCTGTACTGTCCTATCAGTTTGCAATCTGTACTGTCCTATCAGTTTGCAATCTGTACTGTCCTATCAGTTTGCAATCTGTACTGTCCTATCAGTTTGCAATCTGTACTGTCCTATCAGTTTGCAATCTGTACTGTCCTATCAGTTTGCAATCTGTACTGTCCTATCAGTTTGCAATCTGTACTGTCCTATCAGTTTGCAATCTGTACTGTCCTATCAGTTTGCAATCTGTACTGTCCTATCAGTTTGCAATCTGTACTGTCCTATCAGTTGCAATCTGTACTGTCCTATCAGTTGCAATCTGTACTGTCCTATCAGTTGCAATCTGTACTGTCCTATCAGTTGCAATCTATACTGTCCTATCAGTTGCAATCTACGTCCTATCAGTTGCAATCTATACGTCCTATCAGTTGCACATCGCCATCAGTTGCAACATACTGTCTATCGTTGCAATCTATACGTCCTATCAGTTGCAATCTATACTGTCCTATCAGTTGCAATCTATACTGTCCTATCAGTTGCAATCTATACTGTCCTATCAGTTGCAATCTATACTGTCCTATCAGTTGCAATCTATACTGTTTTTAGTTCTTTAATTTTTGTATATGTCTATGTTTGTTCTTCGTTTAATTTCCAATTTCCGTAAACATATTTCAGCTTTACTATTGGATGATCCAACAAGCTTTCATTCTTCAAGCTAGAAACTTGGTCAACAAGATTCCGAAACCAAGTCCTTGTGAAAATGCCTTTTTGTGCCTTTTGATCACTGTGTGACATATCTCAAAATACAGATGGACAACAATCAAACCAGTTGTGGATCAAACTACTCAACAGAAATAAACTTTTTAGCAAAATGTTGAGAGAATGAAATCAAATCAGCAGAATGATGAGATAGTAAGAGATCTTGTTAACTACTCCTGTAATGTTTAGTTTTTCTTTATGTATATTGAGTTGTTAGCTCGGTACTTCAGCCACCAACCTGGAAGACTGAGGTGCTATTTTAGACTGTATCCTCAAGACTTGTCTGGTTTGGTTCAACCTGTTAGGAACACACATCACTCCTGCCTGTATAACTCTGAGATTTACTGAAGTACTCAAGCACTCCTTCCACGGCGTTAGCCCTGTGGGAGGAATGTAACTTAATCTGTGTAGTTTTAGTTTAATGTATACAGCATAATATTATATAGTTTAATGTATGTTAAATTAGCTTCTACTTTTTAACTTAATTTATGTTCTTTTAATGTATATATGTAGCCTTAATTTTTCCGAACTCTTTCACCATTATGAGCCAATATAATGACTTGATGGATTTTTTAAAGATGTACAAAGCCACTTAATCAGTCTATATGTTGCCGGGCACAGAAGCAAGAATAGTAACACGCAAAGAATGTCATAGAGTCCTGATAGGGCCTAGAGGCACTACAAATAAAGTGTCCAGCAATCGGATGTGCTGACCTACTAGGAGCATAACTGGCACAGCATACAATCGCTCTTAGGTTTGGATCACCAAAAAATCACAAGGATTGGTTAACAAGTGGTCGATATGGAGCGTTCACAGAAGAAGTCTGTATACATTACAGAATAAAACATCTCAAATGTAAAAAGATATATTTAAAAATTACGGAGTGAAAGAGCTAACAGATTAACTACTGAATTGAAACAAGCATATTTTCATTCTATGAATGTTTGTATAAATTACGCTGTAGTTTTCTAAGTTTTTCAACAGATTGTTACGAATTATATGTTATTTTTGTAGATCAATAAATTGACTATTATCAAATACTAACAGATTTTGTACATGCAGATGCTGTACTATTTTTATTTAATAATTGATTTTGATTTCGTTCAATCAAGTGCCATGCCTGCCGCTGTAGGCGATCATGTCTCTTTCCACAACTCTCTCTGCTTGGTGCATGTAATCAGTTCTGACCTTGATTGCCTTATTCTTTTGATAAGATTTCTTTGTGTGCATGCCTGATTTAAAACCTATTCATTTTTTTTCTTCGCTGTCCATGGAAATTTCAGCAGTCTTCTGTAAAACCACATCTCTGTCGCTTTAAATGATCGTATTGATTGTTTGTTCATTGTCCATGATTTGCTGTCATACAGCAGTTTTTTATCAATATAGCACTGGTGTATTCCTTTTCACAGTGTCATTGGTAGGGAATTGACGCATTGTGTGTTTTTCATAAAAGTTGCTTTTGTTTCAGCTCTTCTGCTCCTAATATCTGTTTTACATCTTCCATCTGATGTTAGGTTTTAGAGATACATATTATGTTAAAAATTGTATTTAAAAATTGAACTGACCATCAAATTTTGATCATGTCTAATACATGTTAGGGATTTATTGTTTAACTGTATATGTTATGTCTGCTGTCCAATTCTAAGGATGTGTGATCTGAGATAGCAGTGACCCATTCTAAGTCTGAAGACTGTGGTCTGAGCTTTTCTGTTTAGTTTATTTAGTTTATCGTGTTCAGGCTTGTATCCTGTTTTTCTAAATGCTTTCACTGAATGAAATAGTAAATTATTTGCTAGGATTTGGTAGACAGCTGGAGAAAATATCTCAAATTGATAAAATTCTGACAAAAATATCTTCACCATCTTCAAAATTACATCAGGACTCTTACTGGTGCTACGGACTTCGTGCACTGCAGCTGAGATCTTCCTGTGTAAGAGAGAGATCAGAGCACACATAGTTACTCACCGAAGTGCAATGATGATGGTTCTATCATATACATTTTATCAAATTAACAAATATTTTACCAAAATCTCGATTGGATCACAATGTTGCAATAGATAATTTTTCTTCTTTAGACTTCAACGCCCAACGGAGCACAGGTCTTCAACAAACTTCTTCCAGCCCTTCCTCTCTCTTGCCATCTCTTCCTCTCTCTTGCCATCTCTTCCTCTCTCTTGCCATCTCTTCTTCTCTTGCCATCTTCTCTCTTGCCATCTCACCCAATTCTTTCCACATCTTGTCTATCCTTTTAATATCAGTCTACATCTCTCTTCTCTGGGTATGTCTAGATCTTCACCATCTCCTCTTTCCTGCGGTTCCAAACAAATTCCTGTCCTGCAATGCTTCCGGTTGGTCTTATCAATGTGTGAATTATCCATCACCAGCGTCTCTTCCTTAGCTCTTTCTCCACTGGTATCTGCTTAGTTCTTTCTTTGAGTTCATCGTTCATAATCTTATCATACCATCTCAGTCCCCTCTATTTTACATAAACATCCATTTCTGAAAGTCTGTAGTTTTCTAGTGGTTTCTTTAATAGATAGCTTTGATGTAAATTAAAAACTGGAAAAATTGAAACAGAATATGTTGATGTAAATTTTGCATGAAACAATACTTTGCGAAGTGTTCGGCTGTTAGGTTATTTTACTAAACAATCTTGGTTCGAAATCTGTTAATGTATGTTAATTTTGTTTTGGTTATGTTAACTTATGTTAGCTTTTTTGTACTTAATCTGAATATGATGACAGAAATGGTGAGAAGAAACTGGGTGGAGATACTGGTACAGACAGGGATCAGAGAAATCACCTTCATTTTTTTCCCTGGACATGCAGGAGTCAGGGATAATGAATGAGCTGATAGATGTCACAACTATGATGCAGAAATTCAGGCAATCAAGGTGACAACTGAAAAACTGTTGAATACCAGACCTGATCCTCAACCTGTTGTATTTTTGACTGATGTAAAATCAGCACTCCAAGCACTTCAGTCCAGAAAATTGCCAGGTCTACAGACCCTACTGTCTAAATTGTCCAAGCATCGCAGGGTCGTCTTGCAGTGGATACCCTCTCACTGTGGAATACCAGGAAATGAAACAGCAGACCGATTGGCCAAAGAAGGTGCTGCAGGAGAGCAACCGGATGTGCCAGTTACCTACCACCAAAAGAAAAGGATGATTAAATCAATGAGAAAGCCACAAATACCAACACAAGACGATTACTATAGTATGAGCAGATTGGAACAAGATGTTCAATTTTGCGCCTTAGAACAGGACACAATCGGCTCCGCAGCCACATGTATACAAAATTCAAGATTGGCAATTCAGCCATGTGTACATGTGGACAGGCAAACCAGACTGCAGAGAACATACTTCAAGACTTCCCCGAATATGATACACTGAGGCAAACTCACTGGCCTAACGAAACAACACTCGACATAAAACTACACGGAGCTCTGTGTGAGCTACAAAAGACAGTGAAGTTCATGCAAGAGACAACATTGAATATATAGACAATATTTCAAGCGAACGAAAGGAAGGAAGGAAGCTGATAGATTGGCTGGCACGGCTACGATATCAGAGGGAGCCCAATGGACCGAAATGGCATTCTTAACACACTGAGAGTCTTTTCGAACAGAAGAGTTTCAGAGTTGGGAGTTCCACTCGCTGACCAGACTGAGAGAGATGGGTATCAAAATTGGTACAGATGAAAAGAACGACATAGCGAATATGCAAAGAGATTGATAAATCAACATCGAACTGGCGTGTTGGTTGTTTGCTGGATTTGTTGAGGTGGAGATCGGAGCACCTATGGACATGTCCGGAGTGCTATGATGATAGTCAATTGATAATGACAAACTATTTTTTACAATTATTATTATCTGTAGACTTAGATAAGTTTTTTTAACTAGAAATTGTATTTATTTTTCTTAGTTTTTATCATTTCTGTTTCTTTTACAAACTCTTGTATTATCTTCTATAATTTCCAGTTGTTTGCCATTTGTTGAAGTCACTGACAAGGTCTAGGCTGACAAAAATCAGTTTTATTTTTGTGCCAGAGCATCTTAGAGGAAATGAACGCGCTGATATGCTTGCACGTATAGGAACAAGCCATTCCTGCGGCTGTAAAAAGCGAGCAAGCAATGGATCAGATTGATATTCTATATTCCATTAGGGAGAATGCTTAGATGATTCAAGTAATTGTGGTGAATCTACAACTGTAGCCAGACTGCAAGAATACCAAGTAAAATTTGGTGTAGCTAGAGCGCTGTACTGGAAACGAAAGAAGAATAGGAAATGAACATGGAACCAGTGTCGTTAGTCGCCACATGCTGAAAGACATACTGACGAGGAGATCGGAGCACTTACAGACTAATTGGTTTGATGTGCAGTGATGATGATCCGATGATTAAACTAAATTTCCAGTCTTTAATTATTTTCAGTTTTCGTTAATAATTTATCGGTTCTCTCCATAATTTCCTGTTTTATTCCGTAATTTCAAATTCCATTCTCTGCTTCTAGTTGTAACTGATTGGTTCTGATCGATACATGATTGGTGAACGTTTGAAAATTCATTTACCTACAAAATGGTATATTACTCATAGAAATCGGTTTATTATTAAAAAGCTGAATTTGTACACACACCTGCTACGGAAACATCATCATCATCAAGTAGCTTGTCTATTCTGGAACTTGGCTCCCATGACAGCAGTCCTGAAAAACTCTCTGTTCTGTGCAAGTTTGCTTGTGTCAGCAGCAGTCATTCTCAGATCGTCAATGACATCCTGCACCCATGGTCTTCTAGATCTTCCTCTCGTTCTTCTTCCAGGCACCATTCCTTCCAAAATAATTTTCTCTAGGCACTCATGTCGTTTGATGTGTCCAAAATGTTTAATTTTCCTTGTTTTTATGCTTTGTAATAGCCAACTCTCTTTAATATCAAGCTGTTGAAAACAGAAGCGTTTGTTCTTTTCTCTGTCCATAATATTCTAACTACTCTTCTGTAGCATTTGCATTCAAAGGTATTAATGATCTTCTCCGCCACTTTGTCAATGCTACATGTCTCACAACCATATGTTGCCAAGGGAAAAAAGCAGACTCTTAAACACATGATTTTTGTTTTTATGTCAGTTCCCTTCCATAGGTTAATTAGTTCTTTTAGTTTTTGCAAAGCAATGCTCAATGCGGGAAAATAGGACCTAAATTTCATTCAGTCACAACCAGTTCTTCAATTCAGTAGCTGATCAGTTAAGTTCTCTTCACCACTTCTTATTTCAAGTTCCATAATTTCAAGTTTTTCATTTCTAGTTTGTTTTCTACTATAATTTTCAGCTTCCATTCATCAGATCCAATTTTTATAACTTACTTCATCATTTCTAGTTTATGTCTGAAAATGAAAATCGTGGCATATTCTAAAGGACGTAGCCATCAATTACAGTAAACGAGTCGTTGATTTTCTAGGCACCACTTATACGTTCAGTAGTTTGCCATTGCTTTCTGAACGGGTGGCGCCATCGTCCTTTGTTAAAATCAACGGAAACAATTTGCAAGCATACTGTCCGCAGCGTGATTAGAACTCAGAACGTCGGGGTTAATAGACCGAGTCACTAACCCCTAGGCCACAGTTTATGTCTACCATCATTATTTAATGGGTTGAACTGCATCTTGTGACTGTTCAACTGTATTTGTTTGTGACTGTTTCTCTATTGCAGAAGTCATGCTCTGTGGTTTAGTAGTAGAGTCACAGCACCATGTACCACTTGGAGCAAATAGATTTTGTAGTAATAGGAGGAGAGAGACAGCTGTAGCCCTATGCTCTACTGAGAACAAAGTTTAGTGCTAGTAGTAGTGGTAGTAGTAGTAGTAATACCAGTAGTAGTGAGAGATGTGACCCCATGTTCAAATTAATACAAGGTTTAGTAGTGGTTGTAGTAGTACTAGCAGAAGTAGTGGTGGTGGTAGTCTTAGTAGTAGTAGCAGAAGTAGTAGTGGTAGTAGTAGTAGTACTAGCAGAAGTAGTAGTGGTGGTGGTAGTCTTAGTAGTAGTAGCAGAAGTAGTGGTGGTGGTGGTAGTAGAAGTAGTAGTAGCAGAAGTAGTGGTGGGGTAAGTAGTGGTGGGAAGATGGAGACAGCTGTAGCCCAATGTTCCTCTGAGAACAAGGTATGGTGGTAGTTGTAGTAGTAAAGAGCAGGAGGCCATATGGTTAAATGATGTTGGGTTTCCTAATGGAAAGATCCTGTGTTTGACCCCTCGGTAAACTCAAAAGTTTTTTTTACATTATGGAGAAAATTAAACCGATGACCTGGCTTGGAGACAGCCCAGGTCAAGCGGCATTAGTTTCTCAGCCCAATAGTATCCCGCAGCATACACTCAAAAAGTGAGAGAGAAAAATACTGTAAGAAAAATAAATTAGTAGTAGTAAGAGAGAACAGGCTGTAGCCCTATGCTCTGCTCATTTTTCAGTTGCAAGTCTGAAAGTGAGCAAAGAAAAAATGGCACGATCTGATGGAAGCTATATCTGAATGTCTTCTTTGCTATTGGTTACTGAACTGATGTCATTGCACTCCAGGCAGAACCATACGGGTTCAGTCTCTTCCAACAGATATCGAAGGGTATGCATACTAATGGTTCCTGTAGCTCGCTGGTTAAACACGCTTCTCTCTCTCTGCCCCTCAAGGTTCCAGTCTTGTACAACGTTTAATTCCGGATAGATTCAACATCAATTTTGAAGATTATGAAAATATCATCACTGTCTTCTAAATTACATCGAGACCCTCGACGTTGCTACAGAGTTAGTGCTCTGCCACTGAGATCTTCTTGTGTAGGAAAGAGATCGGATCACACATGATTACTCACCGAAGTACAATGATAATGGTCCTATCAATTTTAAATGTCCTCGTCAACAAGAGATCTCTAGGAGACTGGAGAACATCCATCATCAGCTCCAGATATCAATGTTGTTGATTCCCGCAAACACCCGCGTGCTAAGACAGTTGATCCACACAAGCATCTGGAGGTTGAAAACCTCAATAGATGACATCAACCCATACCTGCCATTTTGAATGTTCCAAAGCATCGGATTATAATCAGACACAACAATGACCCCAGTCAACGGAGTCCTAGAGAACAGCTCCTTTGTTATCGTTATAGTACCAAATCACCCTGTGTTGCTGGGGCTTACTAGGGGAGCAAGGATTAGTAACAATGTGAAATACAAGGCATGTCGTAAGAGGCAACTGAGGTAGGGACCTAGGGAAGCTACCTAGTATCAACGTCAGAAATTGTATGTGCTGGCCTACTTGTAGTCGCATAATTGCCACAATCGCTCTTAAGCTCAGATCACATACAAATCACAGAAAGTGGTTTAACAAGTGGTTGATATGGAGCGTTCGAAGAAGAACTACTTTTTTTTTTTTTTCTTTCGTCCGCTTTCAACTCAGACGAAGTTCCATCTCTGAAACTGATTTTTGCGTGAAAATCTGTTTTTCCAATTTCTAACAATGGCAGCAGCGTGCACATTGTAAATTACTTTACACTGGCAGCCGTGTGATCAATGTACTCGTAATTAGTATTCCCTCGCCATACAGGCAGATTTTCTCCGACTTCAGAGGTACTCACGTTATCGTCCTGAGTAAGACCAGGGACTCGAACATATGCCGGACAGTAGGTTCGAACCCGAGCTATGAGGCGTCTCACAGCTAGCAGGCCGAGCTACTATCAACTACTCTAGGCAGTCCCCCAGAAGAACTACTAAATGTGGACATCTAATAAATGAAAATGTGACAGTGTCAACAGAGCAAAGCTTCTTCTTTGCGATTGCTATTTTGATGATTATATCGTTAGACGCGTTCTAATGATAAAGTCGACTGATGTCTGGAACTCATCTCTGGTGTCATGTAGTTTTGAATGTAGTGTTGGGTTCTAGGGCCAGCATTCATTTCTAGGGAGGACATACTTCCCGGGACAGTCTTGCAGGACATATTATGTGGTTTGCTCAGCGGTGCCACAAGGACACAGAAGGACAAAGCTGACTTTTCAAGAGATTAATGTAGAAGTCTGAGCATGAACAGATAAGAATATCATCTATGTCAATTCTGTCTATAAATTAATTAGCTGATAAAATTTAGGTTTTGTCCCTATATGACGAGTCTTGCGAGTTTTTCTTATCTAGGTCAATTGTTTGTCTGTCTAGCTGTATATTTCATTGTTGGTTAGTTACACATTTCTGCTACTAACAAAAGAATCTAAAATGATAAAAATAACAGAGCAGTTCACCTATTTGGGTAGCAATTTTGATTGCACATTAAATGTTAAAAAATAAATTATGATACGAATTGGCAAAGCAACATCAGCTTTTAAAAGTCTAAATAAAATATGGAACTGCAAGTTATATAGTATTAAAACTAAATTACGAATTTTCAATTCAAATGTTGTATCAATCCTAACATATGCCAGCGAGAGTTGGAAAATGACTAAAGATATGAAAGCAAGATGAATGCATTTGAAAATAGATGTCTGTGAAAAATAATGAATATAAAATGGAACGAGTTCAGGAGAAGTGATGAAATCAGAGACATGTCTGGTCAACCACTAGTGACAACTGTTATAAGAAGAGAAGATGGAGATATGTTGGGCACACCTTGAGGAGAAATGATGAACGAATATCAAAGCAGGCATTGAAGTGGGATGCAAAGGGTTCAAGAAAGAGAGGTCGACCTAAGGAGACCCTGAAACGAACTTTGCTGAGAGAGGCAGGAAATATCGGTCTCAGTTCCATGGAGGAGATTGAGCGAGTTTAGTTTAGTTTAGTCGTCGGATCACCATCACTGCAGTCGAACAAATTAGTCCATAAGTGCTCCGATCTCTCCCTCAGTATGTCCATCAGCGTGTGGCGACTAACGACACCGGTTCTTTGTTGGTTTACAATTCTTCTTTGTCTGCCAGCATAGCGTTCTTGTCGAGCTACACCACACTTAACTTTGAGTTCTTGCAGTCTGGTTAGTGTTGTGGATGCACCGCTATTACGTGAATCATGTACACGCCCTCTCTCCCTTAAGGAATTTATAATATCAGCCTGGTCCATTGCTCGTCCGCTTTGGACAGCAGCCATACCTGCAAGCCTATCCGCACGTTCATTCCCCTTACACCTGCATGCCCTGGTACAAAAATAAACTGATCTTTGTCAGCTTAGACCTCCCCAGCGATTCTATCCAATGTCTCCTAGCCCATCCTGTTTCAATCTTCCTGAGCATACTCATTGAGTCACTGAGAAAACATGCATGGATAAAAGTCTGTGATTCTAGCCAAATCATCGCTTTGGTAACCGCCATGATTTCCATAGTGAGACTGCTTGTAGTCACGGCAAAACCACCACTGTCTTCCTTCACAACATCACCTCCGACCTGAGCAGTGAAAGCCCACGAGCTCCGCACATGTCGAATCACCGAACCATCCGTATAAATGATTACATCATGCTCAGATGCGTTCTCAGAAATTAATGCCTGAACCTCTGCCTCCACAACAAGTGGGTTGTGTTGCCTGCATTCTTTATCAAGTTCGATGCATTCAGAAAAGGATGTAGCGATTGCTCTTGGCACTGGTATCCATTCTTCACCGGGATCAATGTCTTCAAGTGTACACACCTGTTCAATACAGTCCTCGCCCTGACCCATCCAAGATTTTCCTCTTTTAACCTATTTCCTTTTTGTCTCTTTATTTCCAAGTGCAGAGGATGTTGTGTGTCAGCATTGACTCGAAGGTATGCTCGTGCACGGCTCATCAGTATTCTATACTCCATAGTAGGATAGTCAAGGAGATAGCGCATCGCCCTGCACGACGTGTCTTTAGTGATTGAGCGAGTTGCCCAGGATAGAGCGGTATGGAGAAACTACTTGCAGGCCCTATATAACGGTACGAGAGGAATTATTATTATTATTCTGAGCTGATATACTGACTTGCTGCACGCCCGTGTGGTGCCGGGTCCCGCAAGGGAAGCAAAGAATAGAACCACTGCAATCTACAAGGCAACTGATGTAAGAAGCGACTGATGTAGGACCTAGGAAGCTACCTAGTAAATAAAAAGCATCGCAGAAATCAGATGTGCTGACCTACTTGTATGCGCATAACTGGTACAACGTACAATCGCTCTTAGACTCAGATCACATACAAATCACAAAGAGTGGTTAACAAGTGGTCGATATGGAGCGTTCGAAGAGAAGAGAACACAAAACCAGTCTACTTGCTAATTCGATGTACATTACAATATACATGTAAATACGTCCGAATGTAAACAAACAAATAATTGGAATGAAAGAGTTATGGTTACATTAAGTTATGTAGAAATGCATCATTATCTACAAGATTTTGTACAAGTACTCTGAGATCTCTGTGGTGTCAAAAGTCCTCACTTCACATTCCAAAACTATATGGGTTTGTATCTTACATGGAGCGAACGTGTTATTTTCCAGCAAACTCTGATCTCAGGGTTGGTGATGTTTAACACAGTACAAGATATGCCCTATTCATGTATGCACATGTTCTTGGTTACTAAACTGACGTCATTGCACTTCGGGCAGACCCATAGGTGCTCAGTCTCCCCAACAAATATCGAAGAGTATACATACTGATGGTTCCCGTGGCTCGCTGATTAAACACACTTCTCACTCTGCCTCTCAGGCATCCAGTTCGATTTGTACAACCGGTAACTCCAAACTACCTAAATCGCTTGATCGATTCAACATCGATTTTAGTGTCCTCATCAACAGACAGTCGCGAAGAGACCGAAGAACATCCCCTTATTCATCTTCAACTCCCCAACAATCGATGCTGTTGATGCAAGTCTGTCCGCTCTCTCATTACCGTAAACACCCGCATCAGTATATCCACGTAAGCCTCTGGACGTATGTACATATGGTGCCAGCAAGTTAACAGAGACAAATATACTGCAAGAATGTCCAACATACATTGAACAAAAAAAACATATATGACCAACCCCACATATCAATCAAAGAAAAGTGATATATGGAGATATACATAGACTCCAGTTGACCACTAACTACTTTAGAAGTATAATAGTCGATGTCTGAAAATGTTGGTGAGATTCTTCTTGGAACGCTCCATATCAACCACTTGTTAACCACTATGTATGATTTGTATGTGATCTGAACCTAAGAGCGATTGTACGTTATGCGCCTACAAGTACTCCACCACATCCGATTTCTGCGATGCTTTTTTGTTTTTCTAGGGTAGCTTCCCTAGGTCCTTCATCAATTACCTCTTACGACATGTCTTGTAGGTCGTAGTGGTATTATGCTTTGCTTCCTTTGTGGGCTCCGGCACCACACTGGCGGTAGGTGAGATAAAGTGCCTAGTCCTATCAGAGATGGATGTTAGAATGTAGGTACTGTGTTCAAATTGAGCACATAAAAGAACCCTTGGCAGTCGAAAGAACAGGCTGTAAAGCCACAGCTTGAACAAATTTTGAAATATAAAATGAAATTAAAGTGCTACCAAATCTACCATCACAAAACAATATGGAAAGCAAACCCAAGCAAAAAACGCATGAAATTGGATATGCTGGCCCGGATGCAGGAGAAAACGGAGATACAATTGGGAGGGGGACATCAGGAACGGCTGGCAATAATATGACACAGTGTACCATCACAGAAAAGGACAGAACTATTTGGAGAGCCCGTACAGCACAGAACTACTTGGAGAGCTACTACATCACATAACTACTTGGAGCCTGTACGAGCACTAGCACAAACTACTTGGAGAGCTACTACAGCACATAACTACTTGGAGAGCTACTACAGCACAGAACTGCTTGGAGAGCTACTACAGCACAGAACTACATGGAGAGCTACTACAGCACAGAACTACTTGGAGAGTCCTTACAGCACAGAACTACTTGGAGAGACCTTACAGCACAGAACTACTTGGAGAGCTAATCTAAAATATACTATACATAATTGATGGAATTACAGACTCAAGTTCATTTGAATAAAACATCAATTTTGTTGAGTTCAATTTCCGTGTATTTTATGAAACATTATATTGCAGACCACTGCTCAAATATAAAGATGTATGCAAAGCCTCAATGAAAAACTTTTCTATAGGTCTCAGCACATGAAAAAAAACTACCTGATGACAGAGTTGTGTGGAAAGCCAAATTGCGAAAGGGCACAGTCTTTTGAGAAGAGACGTATGTATGAGCTGAACGACAAGAAAGAAAAGCAAAAACTCAAAAATTGTCACAGTAAAACACTTGCCAATTGACCGTCTGTAAAGACGAAAAGGCCACATATATATATATATATATATGTTGCAGATAAATTTATAAAAACGAACAGGAATCATATCATGAAACAAATAATAATGTTCCAGCTTCCTAATAAGAATAAATGAAACTGTAAATTCTATCATTTATGTTTTCTAATTCAGAAACTTGACAGCTTATTCACAATTTTCAAATTAACTAAGAGATCAAAAACACACAAATTGTTTTTCTACAAACAAAATTTTGAAAAACAGTTTTTTTTTAAAACCTCATACAGTAATGTCAATTATTTTAAAATTCCAGATGTGTTTGTAGATATGAAGTTGATAACGCATTGCAATTTATTTTTTTCCGATCCAGAAGCACTTGAGCTGAAAGCTCTTTGGCTCGGTGTCATGGACATCGTAACCCTTCGGCTCAGTGCCACGAACACCGTAAATCTGGGAAACCTATAGCTTTTCTGCCAGTCCGCGGAGCTGTTGCAATAAAGACCACATTCCTTGAGATTCTGAGGTACATCACATTAATGCATACCAGCAAAGAGGAGAAAAAGGAGACCACAGAGAAGATGGATTCATGATTTAACTGATGGTTTGAATGCGACGGCTGCAGAGGAGGAACATCTGGCTTATGAGAGAGAGAAATTCCGAAGGACTGTTGGGGTGGCAAAGTTCTGCTCAGGACAAACTATTTGATGATGATGTTCCCGTCATCTGCTAGATTGCTGAAGATTGGAGTGGCCAAAAAAGAGCAGCACAACAAGTATATGAGTAGTCTCAGTGGCGGCTCATCATTAAGGGCCAGTGGGGCCGGGCCCCCACCAAAAATAAGGTGAACGTGTATTTATTATTTTACACATTAAAATATAACCTAACCGATACCAAGGTTTTTCCGAAAATCTCTGTCTGGCCTCCACCAACAAAAATGATCACGAGCCGCCACTGAGTAGTCTCATCAATCAACATCAAACTGGTACAGTTAGTCACAGGATACTGTTTTAGATATTGCGAAGGAGATCGGAGCACCTATGGGCATGTCTTCTTCTTTGCGTTCGTTCTTTACGACCAATTTTAATCACTCTTTGTGATATGTTTTGCCAAGAACGTGTATACGTTGCACATTGGTTTGGTAGGCCCCTAAACGCATAGACTTCTACACGTTTAGGACACATGCATCCGATTTCAGCCAATGGACATGTCCGGAGCAGGGTTGCCAACTCAAAATTGAAAAAAATTGGCCAAACACTGGCTGGAAAAGGCCAAAAAATAAGCCAGGAGAAAACACACTGCTATTTCATATTCACATTATAAGAAGAACTCCAAATCAAGGTCATCACTGGTCTACAAGGTGTGTCCTGAGCCTAGACCCGCATTCAGCAGGGTTGGGGTCAGCTAGTATCTCTTAGGAGGGGCGAACTGGGAAAATTAGTAACCTGCTGATGACCCTCAGAACACGCAAGTCAACCCCCAGCGGTGTAGACCGGGAAACTTTGACCGTGGGGTCAAAGGCTAACGGGGCGATGGCTCGCCTAGGGAGATGACTCCCTAGGTCAGAGATGACTCCCTAGGTCAGGATTTTTTTTAAAAACAAAATATCCTTGGGGAGTTAACCCAACAAAAATCTCGGTAAAGGTATAGCACACCGCCCCCGGCCGACTGGTGATGAGTGGATTTACCCTGATATCCAAGATCCAGACCCCCAGTTGTGGGCAAATAGCCTCACTGCCTTATGGGAGCCTCGGCAGAAAGGCTAGGATAAACCCAAACAGAAAATTCCTCCTTCTTCTTTGCGTTCGTTCTTTACGACCAATTTTAATCACTCTTTGTGATATGTTTGATCTTTGCCAAGAACATGTATACGTTGCACATTGGTTTGGTAGGCCCATAAACGCATAGAACTTCTACACGTTTAGGACACATGCATCCGATTTCAGCCAAACCTCCTTAGTCGCCTCTTACGACATGCGTGGCAGGTAACAGTGGTTCTATTCTTTACACCCCAAATTTGGGCCCCGGTAACCACTCGGGCGTAGAAACAGAAAATTAAATTGCTACCTTGCAGGTCGACTGGGGACAGCCAAAGGCTGGGGGAGAGTGAACCCAGTAAGCGCTGGCTAAAACTGGACACATCACCGAAGGATAAACTCCAGAGCTCCAAATAGTGCTAAAGATGTGACGTAAACACATCAACGCTAAGGCTGCATGGATCGGATTTCCACATGAATAGATTTTATGGTGAAATCTGGTACATCGGTCTGGGCGATGATCGCGAGAGAGAGAGAGGTTATCACTATCCTCACCACTGAAACCAGCACAATACACTTTGTCAGTATATAACTTCTTTACCATATTAGGGGATACAGCAAAGTCCTTGCAACATTTATTGGATAAGAGCATTTCTGTTCTTATTTTTTTCACAATATCAACCAAAACCAATAAAATCCTATATTAAGTACATTTACCCTATTTACTCTCAAGAATTATATACATTTTTAGAAGAAAAAAAAAAGTTTCCATATGAAAAAAGGTATAAAATCGGACAAAAGACCAACCACTTTTTTTCAAGCCAACCACTTTTTAAAAGGCTAAATTTCTTTAATCTAGCCTTAAAAGGCCAAATTGGCAACTCTGGTCAGGAGTGCAACGAAGATATTCAAAACTGAAACGCGAGAAAGAGAAAAACTGAAACTGGCCCAACAGTTAAAATTAAAACTCCTCCCTACCGCAACGGTAACTCGGTAACCTTCACACTTTGTCTTGTCACGACACAGGTATACAGACGACATATATCTTGCACTGTTACGTGAAGTAATTTCAATTTTTAGCACATTTTGAAACGTAGACGTAAGACGTGAAGGGTTATAGAAGACAATTATGGAAAAAGATATCCGCTCAAATAGGAGAAAGGAAGATCATGAAGAAAATGGATTACAGGTGTTACTGATGATTTGAGCATGACGTCTGCAGAGGCCGAGCACCCGGCCTATGAGAGAGAGATTCCGGGGGACTGTTAGAGGGACGGAGTAAAGTTCTGCTAAGGACAAGGGGGATTAAGACTACAACCAGAAGGATAGCTGGCAAAAAGAATATGTGGAAGATAGATCATCATCATCAGGTGCCGTCTCCACATCGAAGGTTGGCTGCAATGAATCTCAGCATCCTCTGTCTTTCGCCTTGGTGTTGCACACTGCCAGACTGTAACCTGTCCATTTCTTAAAGTTTCCCTCCACTTATCTCTCGGTCTTCCTCTTGCTCTTCCCCCTCAACTTTCCCCTCTAGTAAATGTTTTATCATGGTGTCATGTCTTTTATGTGCCCAAAATACTTTACTTGTCTGAATTTATTTCTCTTAATAATTGTTTCTTCATGCCTATTTTCCTAAAACTTGTTTATTTGTCTGTTTTTCTGTCCATGAAACTCTGCCTATTCTTCTATATATCCACATCTCAAAGGCATCAATTCTGTCTTCTAACTGCTTGTTCATTGTCCATGTTTCTGAGCCATACATTAATATAGGATATATATAGCATTTGATCATTCTCATTTTTAGCCAGTTTGTGATTTGTTTGGATGTCAGTAACTTTCTCATACTATTGAAATTATCCTTGGCCATTCCTATTCTCTTTTTAATTTCAGTTATACATCTGCCATCATCTGTTATCATCTGACCAAGATATAAAGCTTTTTACTTGATGTAGTAATTCTCCGTGTATTTTATATTCATTTTAGGTTTTCCATTTCCTTGTTGATTACCATAGTTTTTGTTTTCTGTATGTTAATGTCTAATCCATATTCCTTGCTAGTTCTGTCCAATTGGTCCACTAGTTCTTGTAGATCTTGTTCATTTTCTGCTACCAATACTGTGTCATCTGCATATTTTAAGTTGTTTATTATTTTTCCATTGATCTTGAGTCCTGGCATTCCCTCTTGTTGTTTGAAGATTTTCTCTGTGTAGATGTTAAATAGGCTTGGTGACAGAATGCATCCTTGTCTCACTCTCCTCTTTATGTCTATGTATGGAGAGTAGCTATTTTCATATTTTATTATTGCTTGTCTGTTCCCAGTATATGTTACTTATTAGTCTGATATCCCCATCTAGGCCTATGTCTTGTAGAAGATAGATAGAAGTTAAAATATCACGTCAAGTTTTTCAGTGCCACCGACAACATAAGGCCAACTAGCTCAGAAGGAAAATCGAAAACTCCTGTTTAATGGGGGCTGTATTTTGTATATGTTTGATAGAACAATTTGTAAGTTTACTGAATTCTATGCGTTCATTGTTATTTATTGATGAAAAATGTTAATAATATTGATATTCCTTAGCTTTAACCTTAATTTGTTACATAATATAACTCTGTTTTAGCATGTTGTTCTGTTATTAAAATAAATTAGTTATATACAACAATACTGGAATGCGATGTCCCGCGACGGTTGTGTCTTATTTCCTAGAATTTTACCTGAGCCCGCAGGCCGTATGTTGTCTGAGGCCATGGTTACTCCTATTGTAAACAGATAACGTCAGGTACGGTGCCCCCTGTTGTACATAAAACATGTAGCTTTGTTGTTTCGGTAGAGATCACAATGAGGGTTTCCTACAAGTATAATCAAGAGGATGAGAGCCGAAGTAGCGTAGTTGTTAGAGAACTCGCTTATTATGCGTGTGGTATAGGTTCAATTTTTCTTAAACTATTCGTTCACTGAGATCTGTCTCGTTTTCTCCATAATCTCCTCATTTGTGAACCTATCATACCATCTCAGTTCCTCTATTCTGCGCAGACACCAGCTGGTGAACTTTTGCAGTTTATTCATTATTGTTTAAGTCATTCTCCGTGTTTCTGACCCATACAGCAGAACTGCTTTATCAGTAGAGTTAAATATTATATTTTTGGTTCTAGATTTGATTTTTTTTATACTTCCACAAATTTTCCAGAGTTATGAAAGCTATTCTTGCCTTCTCTATTCTTATTTAGATATTTCTATTCTTATTCAGATATTTCGACATCGTGTTTGATGTTGTTTTATTGTTGTATAATTTCTAGACATTTCTGAAGTCGGAGTAAGACTCGCCTTAATAACAAAGGAGCACTGGCGATTCGAAAGGTAAGCCTTCATGCAAAAATCAGTCAGAGACACCAGATTGGACGCCATGACTATACCTGAATTCATAGTGCGGTCAAAAAAGTAAATGAATAAACTTGGTAAGTAAAGTAAAAGTAAAGGAACCCTTTCATACCTCGTGGCATATAGGGCAATACAGTGTTAGGCCTGTATTTTTATTGACCGTCGGCACACGATGGGTGATGTGGTCAGTATCACGCCGGCCGCCTTTACTTTCCCAGAGCATGTCTGGTGCCCACTTGACCGTCGGGAAAAATTCCACGCACACTGCGGGAGTTGAACCCAGACCACCAGTCTTGAGAAGCGAGTTCACTAACAACTACGCTACCGCGGCTCTCAGAATAAACTTGGTAGGGTGCAATAAATTTGTCATTTTAAATTTGTGGCCCTGTGGTAAATGTTTGCAAACCCTGAGAAAAAAGTTTTTTGCCTAAATCATTCTACAGTTTTGAAGGACTATACAAATATATTTTTTGTTCCACTCTGCAAAGATCCATGCACACACACACACACGAGCGCGCGCAAACACATACACGCACACACAAACATGGATACACACACACACATCCCTGGTGTTTCGGTATACCCTTCCACTTAAAGAGTTGAATCGGTGGGGAAAATTACCTGATCTATTTTTCTGTTGCCTTATAAGTATATATAGGCTTAACTATACATTATATTGCAAGTTATATTCCAAGAGAATAAGTCAACTTGTTTGATGACTAACTAACTCAGTTTGCAAGCTATGGTAAGTTAGTTACTTTATAGCTTATAGTAATTAGTTTTTCTTTCAGCTGTAGTATATCATCATCATCATTCAATAGCTTGTCCTAAGCAGGACTTTGCAATCATAACTGTCCTTCTGAGTTCTTCTCTCTCAACGGCCAGATTCCCACCGCGGCAGTAGTTATGCTCAAATCATCAGTAAAAAAAAAAAAGTAAAGGAACCCTTTCATACCTCGTGGTATATAGGTCAATACAGTGTTAGGCCTGTATTTTTCATTGACCGTCGGAACAGAATGGGTGATGTGGTCAGCATCACGCCAGCCGCCTTTACTTTCCCAGAGCATGTCTAGTACCCAGTTGAGGCTGGGTCGACCTGAGAGCCGTCGTGGTCGGGAAAATTCCACGCGCTGAACCCAGACCACCAGCCTTGCGAAGCGAGTTCACTTACAACTACGCTACAGCGGCTCTCCAAATCATCAGTTACATCCTGAATATATCTACTTCGTTGTCTTATTCTCCCCTTTGCATGGATGCTTCCTTTCATAGTGGTCTTTTTCAACGCTTGGTGTCTTTTTATATGTTCAAAATACTTCAATTTTCTCATTCTTATTTGTAGCATCAGCTAGTTTTCATTAATTCAGAGTTCTCTCTAAATAGATATGTTTGTTTCTTCTCTGTCCATGATATACGGATGACTTTTCTTTATTTTTTTTTCTTTCTGTTCTCCAATCATGTTTTGCCTCACAGCGTCAGGATAAGAAGAGATTTCTAGAACAAGCTCTTGTGTCTTTCGTCGCCTCTGTTATCTCTGTCCATCGTTTGCGTGGTCTGCCTTTTGCTTGGTATCCTTTGTATCGGAGCAACATCGCTTTTTGAGGTGTACTGTCTGTTGGTAATCTGCTTATGTGGCCGAACCATTTAATTTGTTGTTTCTTGATGAAGTCTAGTACTGATGTTGCACCCACTTTTTTTCCTGATATCCTTATTTCTCAACCAGTCTCTTCGTGTTACACCCAGCATTCTGCGTAGACACTTCATCTCTTTCGTGACTAGTTTTCTTCTATCATTTGTTGTCAGCATCCAGGTTTTGCACTGGTAGCATAAAGACTCTTCTGTAACTCGTATATTCAAAAGCACATATGCTTTTCCACTACCTTGTTAAATGTCCATACTTCACATCCATACGTTGCCGCTGGAAATATGCATACTTTTAGTATTCTAATCTTTGTTTTCATATCATTTCCATTCCATACTGTTTTTAACTATTTCAGTTTATTAATGACTTAAAAAAAAAAAAACATACAATCAATATTTGCTATAACTACATTATTATAGCGACATACATTCACCATTTCCCTTCGTTCATCAAATCTTAATGGTGTTTTATTGTGTACATTTATATTGACTTTTGCATGACAAATTAATTTACTACAGTGTGCTTTATTCTCAGGCTGAATTTGAAGTATTTGAAACTGTAAACTTAAGTTTGTTTCTTCTTCAGAAATCTTTTTCTTCTTCAGCAATCTCTGGTCATGCGCTTAATTTACTGTGGACCACAACTGGGCAGTCAGCTTCAGGTCTGTCAGATTTCCCCAAAGCTTAGTTTTCAGGTTGACTGGGTGTGGCCACATGTTGTTTCTCAGCTCACCCAGGAGAGGGCAGTCTTGCAGGATATGCTCCGGTGTCTACCGTCTGCTGACACTGGCAGAGAGCTGTTTGACTTATTCCTAGTCTATATAAGTGTTTGTTGAGTCTGCAGTGTCCGGTGCGTAGTCGAAATATAGTGACCTGGTCTGTTCTGCTTAGGTCTTTGAGGAGTCTTTTCCATAATCATATCCAGTGTTTATTTAAAGAAATGTATTTTCATTTTTAAAAACATTTTACTACTACTACCACCACCACCACCAACCCCCACCACAACTACTACTAATACTATCACCACCACCAACCACCACCACTATTACTACTATTACCACCACCACCACCACCAAGTACCACCACCACTACTACTTCTGCTACTACTAGCACTACAACTGTTACTACTACTACCACCACAATCACCACTAACCACCACCAATAATACTATTATTACTACTACTACCACTACACTAGCCAACACCACCACTTCTACTAGTACCACTAATACTACCATTACCATTACTACTACTACTACTACTACCACCACTTCTACTACCAATACTACCACTACTACTACCACCACTACTACTACTACTACCACTACCATTACTACTACTACTAAACCTTCCTGTTCCAAGGGAAGCATAAAACAGCAACCGTTGCATTTCATCGAATTCTCTACTCTGGGTCATCTTCTTTATTTGTACCAACAAGGTTCTGACCTCAATGGACAGTGATTTTCATTTTCTGGAATGCAGATTTAGTTTCGAACAACACAATGAGAGATAGAACACACCAACAACCCGTATCAAATATTATAAGAAACGAAGGTGGAAATATTTAGGTCATGTTCTTAGATCAGACGAAAAGAGACTAAATCGACAAGTCCTATGTGGTCACCAGTTGGGAAAAGAAAACGTGGAAGACCAAAGACCACTCTTCGAATAACCATCCAACAAGAAAGTAAACTATTAAGATGTAAAACCATACAAGATCTCCAACTGCTAGCAAAGAACCGTATCACATGGAGATCTAAAACCTCTGCCCTATGTGCCGCCTTTGGCACAGAAAGATACAAACCAACTAACTAACTAAGCTTTGACCTGTCCTATTCTGCTCTTTATTTCTGATCTGCATATGCCATCTGATGTTACTAGGACTCCAGTGTATTTAAATTGATGTACATATATATACATCATTTGAATGAGGCAATCATCATTTTTCGGACATGTGATGAGAAGGGGTTTCTCACATTGTGACAACCGGTAAAAATCGAAGGAGGCGAGAAATGAAGACGAGAGAGAAAATTTTGGAGAGCCTGACTTCATGGCACGGAAGGTCATCAATATCTGAGATGATAGCACACAAGGACATAGATTTGTGGAGATCCATGCTAGCCGGCACGGCATCTGATGATGATACACATAGTTCATTTAATTACATAGATAATTATTTGTTGTTGTCTTATTTGTGTTTATCTAGGTCAAAATGGCTGCCAGTATGTCTGGAAATCTACTTGCATTTGGTGTCCTCTTCTGTGCTTTCCGGGTGAGTTTTCAAGTGTACTTCTTCTTCAAAAGCTCCATATTTACCACTTTTTAACCAGTCTGTGTGATTTGTATGTGATCTGAGCCTAAGAGCGATTGTACGTTCTGCAGTAGTAGTCTGGTACATCCGCTTTCTGCAATGCTTTTTATTTAGCAGGGTTAGAGAATGCTAACCCGAAACAAATGCTTGCAGAAAACGGATGCACCAGGCCATAAGGCGCATAACATGGTGCAATGACCCCTCACAATGTGGAATGGCATAACGGTTTCTGCGGTCGCCAATCTGCCTCAGAGATTTAGCCACGCAGTAAGAATGTCAGACCTACCATCACAAGGGTGGCCAAAATTTACTGCGGGAAGAGGTCGGCACAAACAGGAAAGCAGAAATCATAGGAATTATATCCTACAGAACTGACCCCAGTATGCAGACTTGAGAAGAAAGAGGTGGCCCACTTACACTAGCGTCCAAGACAAACTATGGCGTGGCTGATAATTTGAGACAGACGGCTGCCTTTATTAGAGAATCCGAAATCCCAATCTAGTGAGAACGCAGAAGACAAACTGTGTGGCGTGGCTGATAATCTGAGGCAGACGGCTGCCTTTATTAGAAGATCCGAAATCCCAATCTAGTGAGAACGCAGAAGAAGAAATTTACCAGGTAGCTTCCTAGGCTCCTACATCAGTCACCTCTTACGACACGCCTTGTAGGTCGCAGTGGTACTATTCTCTTGTTCCCTTGTGGGCCCCAGCACCATACGTGCGAAAGTTAATTTATTATTAGTCCAAATATTTTCGTCGATTTATACAAAATAAACATATAATTTTTTTGAAACAAATTAAAGCATATCTGATTGATTGATTGATTGATTGATTGATTGATAGGACCATCATCATTGCACTTCGGTTAGTAACCATGTGTGCTCTGATATCTTTCTTACACAGGAAGATCTTAGCAACAGAGCACAAACTCCGTAGCACCGGCGATGGTTCCCGATGTAATTTAGAAGATGGTGAAAATATGTTGTAGGAATTTAATTTTGCTAATGAATTTTTCTACTCTTCTCGAGTTTGAACTGCCAAGGGTTCTTTTACGTGCTCGCCTTGAACATGGGACCTACGTTTTATCGTCTGTCTCCGATGGGACTAGGAACTCGATCTCACCTACACTGAGAGCAGGGATCTCTTGAATAAATGCGTGTTAAAATAAGTATAGGTTTTATACGAAACAAGAATGAATATTACAAAATAGTTACAAATTGTATACAAAACAAGAATGAATATTACAAAATAGTTACAAATTGTATACAAAACAAGAATAGATATTACAAAATAGTTACAAATTGTATACAAAACAAGAATGAATATTACAAAATAGTTACAAATTGTATACAAAACAAGAATGAATATTACAAAATAGTTACAAATTGTATACGAAACAAGAATGAATATTACAAAATAGTTACAAATTGTATACGAAACAAGAATGAATATTACAAAATAGTTACAAATTGTATACGAAACAAGAATGAATATTACAAAATAGTTACAAATTGTATACAAAACAAGAATGAATATTACAAAATAGTTACAAATTGTATACGAAACAAGAATGAATATTACAAAATAGTTACAAATTGTATACGAAACAAGAATGAATATTACAAAATAGTTACAAATTGTATACAAAACAAGAATGAATATTACAAAACAGTTACAAATTGTATACGAAACAAGAATGAATATTACAAAATAGTTACAAATTGTATACGAAACAAGAATGAATATTACAAAATAGTTACAAATTGTATACGAAACAAGAATGAATATTACAAAATAGTTACAAATTGTATACGAAACAAGAATGAATATTACAAAATAGTTACAAATTGTATACGAAACAAGAATGAATATTACAAAATAGTTACAAATTGTATACAAAACAAGAATGAATATTACAAAATAGTTACAAATTGTATACGAAACAAGAATGAATATTACAAAATAGTTACAAATTGTATACGAAACAAGAATGAATATTACAAAATAGTTACAAATTGTATACGAAACAAGAATGAATATTACAAAATAGTTACAAATTGTATACGAAACAAGAATGAATATTACAAAATAGTTACAAATTGTATACGAAACAAGAATGAATATTACAAAATAGTTACAAATTGTATACGAAACAAGAATGAATATTACAAAATAGTTACAAATTGTATACGAAACAAGAATGAATATTACAAAATAGTTACAAATTGTATACGAAACAAGAATGAATATTACAAAATAGTTACAAATTGTATACGAAACAAGAATGAATATTACAAAATAGTTACAAATTGTATACGAAACAAGAATGAATATTACAAAATAGTTACAAATTGTATACGAAACAAGAATGAATATTACAAAATAGTTACAAATTGTATACGAAACAAGAATGAATATTACAAAATAGTTACAAATTGTATACGAAACAAGAATGAATATTACAAAATAGTTACAAATTGTATACGAAACAAGAATGAATATTACAAAATAGTTACAAATTGTATACGAAACAAGAATGAATATTACAAAATAGTTACAAATTGTATACGAAACAAGAATGAATATTACAAAATAGTTACAAATTGTATACGAAACAAGAATGAATATTACAAAATAGTTACAAATTGTATACGAAACAAGAATGAATATTACAAAATAGTTACAAATTGTATACAAAACAAGAATGAATATTACAAAATAGTTACAAATTGTATACGAAACAAGAATGAATATTACAAAATAGTTACAAATTGTATACGAAACAAGAATGAATATTACAAAATAGTTACAAATTGTATACGAAACAAGAATGAATATTACAAAATAGTTACAAATTGTATACGAAACAAGAATGAATATTACAAAATAGTTACAAATTGTATACGAAACAAGAATGAATATTACAAAATAGTTACAAATTGTATACAAAACAAGAATGAATATTACAAAATAGTTACAAATTGTATACGAAACAAGAATGAATATTACAAAATAGTTACAAATTGTATACGAAACAAGAATGAATATTACAAAATAGTTACAAATTGTATACGAAACAAGAATGAATATTACAAAATAGTTACAAATTGTATACAAAACAAGAATGAATATTACAAAATAGTTACAAATTGTATACGAAACAAGAATGAATATTACAAAATAGTTACAAATTGTATACAAAACAAGAATGAATATTACAAAATAGTTACAAATTGTATACGAAACAAGAATGAATATTACAAAATAGTTACAAATTGTATACAAAACAAGAATGAATATTACAAAATAGTTACAAATTGTATACGAAACAAGAATGAATATTACAAAATAGTTACAAATTGTATACGAAACAAGAATGAATATTACAAAATAGTTACAAATTGTATACAAAACAAGAATGAATATTACAAAATAGTTACAAATTGTATACGAAACAAAAGTATTTTGAACATAAAAAGACACGAAGGGTTGGAGAAGGCCATTATGGAAGGAGATATCTGAAGAGGGAAGAGGAAGACCACGTAGAAGATGGATTAGGATGTGATTGATGATTTGAGCATGATATCTAGAGATAGGACATCTGGCCTATATGAGAGAGAAATTCAGAAGGACTATAGATTTTTTTTGATTTTTTTCCGATCCAGAAGCACTTGAGCTTTTCAGCTCTTGGCTCGGTGCCATGGACATCGTAACCTTTCGGTTCGGTGCCACGAACACCGTAAATCTGGGGAATCTGTGGTTTCTGCCATCCGCGGAACTGAACCCGCACACACAGAGGATAGTCACCCGTAGTCAACGCTACGAACACGCTGGGCAGACGGACAGACTGTTAGGATAACAAAGTTCTGCTTTTGATGTTGACCACATCACCCCCCGTGTGCCGACTGTCAAGGAAAAATAAGGGTCTAACACTGTATTACCCGATATATCTGGAGATATGAAGAAGGGTTCTATTACTTAGTTATACATTGAAGGTGTTTTGAAAAGATTTTTAACGGATTTTTGCCTTGCATATTGAAGTTTTGTTGAAATGTTTCAAACTCTTTCACATTGAAGGGTAACTCATTGTTTAGCTGTCGCTCAAGCGTAGCCGAACCTAGACTTGGCAAACACTTTACCTAAACACAGAAGAAATGTCAGAGGATGCAGCGTACATTTCTTCACCACAGTATACATCCTGTTATAACCAGCAGAAATATGAGAACTAAAAATAAAGAAGAAGAAATCCAAGATGGGTCGCAATGGATTTTCTGTATATTATGTTTCTTACCCAGAAAGTTCACGTTGACATCTCTGCTTTGTCAATAAGATTTTTCCCTCCCATTTATGTTTATTTTCTGTCCTTTTTTCATTGCCTTCATTTGTTCCCTCCTTTCACTGGAATGAGTGCGAGATTTTGGTCGTGCCAGACAGCGTTGTCTTCGTGGTAGAGAGAGAAGGTATACTAATCAACTTCTCATGGATACGGTCAGCAAATGTACTTTGGGATGCTGCTAGCGGAGGACAGAGCACGATGGGAATGCCCAATGTGCAATGACGTAGATCGATAACATAACATGTGTTCCTCAATATGGTCTTCGGCAACGTAGCTTGTCTTTTCATGGTATGACAGAGTGACAAGCACAGATATGTGAATGAGAACAATAACTTATGATGATGCAGTTCGGGAAGATAAAATGACGATGGGTCGGGCATACCCTGTAGAAGATACAATCGCGTATCATTAGACAAGTACTTAACTTGCTGTCTTGCAGGTCGGCTGGGAACAGCAAATGGCTGACGGAGAGCGAACCCAGTAAACGCTGGCTGAAACCGGACACATCACGGACACATCACCGAAGGATAAGCACCAGAGTTCCAAATGGCGCTGAAGATGTGACAAAACCCGCCCATGCTAAGGCTGCAGGAATCAGGTTTCCACATGAATGTGATTTATGGTGAAATCTGGTACATCAGTCTAGTGTTGATCGCGCGCGCGCGAGAGAGAGAGAGAGAGAGAGAAGTACTTGAACGAAACCCACAAGATAAACGGAAAAAGGAACCTTCTAAATAGAACTGGGGACGGATTCTTCTTGAGGAACTTGAGCCTGCTGGACTATCCTGGGAAACGATAACTAAAACGACCAAAGACGGCGGAAAATGTGAGAACCACTGATGAAGCCATGTGCTCCCCGTGGAGCGGTGAGGAATAAGTCTAGAAAGTACAATAATAGAATTAGAACGTACCTCTAATCTACACACAAGTACAATAATAGAATTAGAACGTACCTCTAATCTACACACAAGTACAATAATAGAATTAGAACGTACCTCTAATCTACACACAAGTACAATAATAGAATTAGAACGTACCTCTAATCTACACACAAGTACAATAATAGAATTAGAACGTACCTTTAATCTACACACAAGTACAATAATAGAATTAGAACGTACCTCTAATCTACACACAAGTACAATAATAGAATTAGAACGTACCTTTAATCTACACACAAGTACAATAATAGAATTAGAACGTACCTCTAATCTACACACAAGTACAATAATAGAATTAGAACGTACCTCTAATCTACACACAAGTACAATAATAGAATTAGAACGTACCTCTAATCTACACACAAGTACAATAATAGAATTAGAACGTACCTTTAATCTACACACAAGTACAATAATAGAATTAGAACGTACCTTTAATCTACACACAAGTACAATAATAGAATTAGAACGTACCTCTAATCTACACACAAGTACAATAATAGAATTAGAACGTACCTTTAATCTACACACAAGTACAATAATAGAATTAGAACGTACCTCTAATCTACACACAAGTACAATAAAAGACTTGAATTATATCTTTATTCAACAGCTAATGTTGGGTAGTGCTGTGATAGAGATTCAATTTATGGAATACTCAGCTTCGTGTAGCGAGTTTCTCAGTGTTTGCGATCCGAAATTTACGTTCTGCCTAGACCGACCAAGATCTGTGTAAGTAATATAATATATATATATACGAGTACGTATTAATAATTAATAATTCCTCTCGTACCGTTATACGTTACATAGGGCCTACAAGTAATTTCTCCATACCGCTCTATCCTGGGCAACTCACTCAATCTCCTCCATGGAACTGAGACCGATATTTCTTGCCTCTCTCAGCAAAGTTCGTTTCAGTGTCTCCTTAGATCGTCCTCTCTTTCTTGAATCCTTGCATCCCACTTCAATGCCTGATTTGATATTCGTTGATCATTTCTCCTCAAGGTGTCCAACATATTCTCCTTCTTATAACAGTTGTCACTAGTGGTTGACCAGACATGTGTAGTCAGCCCGCATACCATATCTCGCGATAAGTTAGCAAAGCTGGTTTCGAACCATGTAATTTCAACTGCACGCGCCTAACTAGCACAGTACTGCTATCAACTTCACTATCGGCTCCTTTCTCACTTCTCATTCATTAACTCCATTCTAACTCCCACTTTCTCTCTCTTCTGTCTATACTCTCATCTAACTCATTTCCTATCTTCTGTCTATATTCATCTAACTCCCACTTTTCTATCTTCTGTCTATACTCTCACAACTCCACTTTCTCTATCTTCTGTCTATGCTTCTTAATACTTTCTATCTTCTCTAATCTCTCTAACTTTCTCTATCTTCTGTCATATCTCATCTAATCCCATTTCTTATCTTCTGTCTATACTCTATCTACTCCTTTCTAAGATAAACTTGTTTTTAAAATATAATGATCCATTTTCATACTCGGTATGTTGGAATCTGGTCAGGTATTATAACCTGCATGTTTCTTTGACAAATGTCTGAGAACCTGGTCGGTATTATAACCTGATGTTTCTTTGACGAATGTCTGAGAATGTGGTCGGGTATTATAACCTGCATGTTTCTTTGACAAATGTCTGAGAATGTGGTCGGGTATTATAACCTGCATGTTTCTTTGACGAATGTCTGAGAATGTGGTCGGGTATTATAACCTGCATGTTTCTTTGACGAATGTCTGAGAATGTGGTCGGGTATTATAACCTGCATGTTTCTTTGACGAATGTCTGAGAATGTGGTCGGGTATTATAACCTGCATGTTTCTTTGACAAATGTCTGAGAATGTGGTCGGGTATTATAACCTGCATGTTTCTTTGACGAATGTCTGAGAATGTGGTCGGGTATTATAACCTGCATGTTTCTTTGACAAATGTCTGAGAATGTGGTCGGGTATTATAACCTGCATGTTTTTTTGACGAATGTCTGAGAATGTGGTCGGGTATTATAACCTGCATGTTTCTTTGACGAATGTCTGAGAATGTGGTCGGGTATTATAACTTGCATGTTTCTTTCACAAATGTCTGAGAATGTGGTCGGGTATTTCGTGAGTGTCGTGATTTTATGTTTTTGTCTTGCACTGTTCTTGTGTGTTAGTTACTTTTGCTTTTTGACAGGATTTTGCTATGCCATCTAACCATCTTTTTCGTGGTCTTCCTCTTACCTTCTTTCCTGATGTTCTGTTGTAGAAGACTCTGTATACTGTGAAGTTTGGGTGCATTCTTATTAAGTGGCCAAAACCACTTCATTCTTTGTTTCTCAATGTAATTCAAGACAGATTCTGTGCCAACTTTCTTTCTTATGCTGATGTTGGTGATTGTTTCTCAATGTAATTCAAGACAGATTCTGTGTCAACTTTCTATCTTATGCTGATGTTGGTGACTTTGTTTCTCAATGTAATTCAAGCAAGATTCTGAGCCAACTTTCTTATGCTGATGTTGGTGACTTTGTTTCTCAATGTAATTCAAGCAAGGTTCTGTACCAACTTTCTTTCTTATGCTGATGTTGGTGACTTTGTTCCTCAATGTAATTCAAACAAGATTCTGTGCCAACTTTCTTTCTTATTCTGATGTTGGTGACTTTGTTTCTCAATGTAATTCAATCAAGGTTCTGTACCAACTTTCTTTCTTATGCTGATGTTGGTGACTGCGTTTCTCAATGTAATTCAAGCAAGATTCTATGCCAACTTTCTTTCTTATGCTGATGTTGGTGACTTTGTTTCTCAATGTAATTCAAGCAAGATTCTCTGCCAACTTTCTTATGCTGATGTTGGTGACTCTGTCTTTTCTGGTGTTGTTAGTAAACAACATATATATTCAATAAAATATTAAAACAATGTTCATTAAAATTTGGTTGGAAAAATCTTTTATTTCAGAACGAAGATTACCCCATGTTTCTATCAGATTATTGGAGAGAGTGACTATTTTCAGGACAGCAATTACATAAACTTCAGTACCTTGTCGAGCATTAGGCATCCTAATCCTTGGATCGTACGCGTTGCCAAACTCATGGTTAGTCTATTATTAAATTTCATCTTTCATACTAACTAATATTTCAGTAATTTCATCTTTCATACTAACGCATATTTCAGTAATTGCATCTTTCAGACTCTCATATTTCAGTAATTTCATCTTTCAGACTAACTCATATTTCAATAATTTCGTCTTTAAGATTAACTCATATTTCAGTAATTTCATCTTTCAAACTAATTCATATTTCAGTAATTTCGTCTTTCAGACTAACTCATATTTCAGTAATTTCATCTTTCAAACTAACTCATATTTCAGTAATTTCATCCGGTGGAGGTGAAGTAGAGTCTTGGTCAGTGCCAGCTCACTGACCCTGGCCCATCGTTGTCACTTGTTTCATTACGTCTGCAGCCCATTATAAATGTTTAAACCATAACTAATTAGCAACAATCAATCACATATTTTTTTCAAATATCATGTTAAATGCTGGTGCTTGTTATAAGAAAACTAATAATAAGGCACCCTTCACCCCTCCCCCACCACCTGTCTTAACGTATAGATGACCATGCTCTTGATATTTCCCTTCCTTGTTGTCTCGTCTTACTCCTGCCCGTCGTACCTCAATGTTTAAATATTAGTCGAGGAAAACGTTAAACAAATATCGTCTGTTACTTGCTTGAATTACCTTTTATTTAAAATGCTCAATTTAGTTTCTTGTCCTTCTTCTTGGAATTTGATTAACCTTGTCGATTTTCAAGCCTGTTTTGTGACCTACTTTCATTTCTATAGTAAATTTTTTTAAAAGTGTAATTTAATATTTTTCTCGAATCAAAAGGTTCACTCTATTAACTGCGGAATAGATTTCTATCAATATAGACGGAGACTTGCAGTAAAAATATGCATAATGGCGAAGCACGTACTAAGATGTGATGATGTGTACAATAGCTTGCTACTATATTTATAGTCTGCGCTGACATTTACAAAAGTGTGAATAAACATTTCGTCAATGGAACAGAAATCAAATGAACTGACAAATTCTTTTCAAAATGGTTTATCAGTTTTACATCTAAAGAAAACTTTTTTACGTATTTGCCATAACGAATATGATTTAAATCGTGTATATTTGACGAGTTATAACATTTCTATGACTTTTCAAGCTTACCTTTGACATGTTCAACGGTTTGTGGTTCTCAGCATTTTCCAGATGGCCCTTGATGATGAGGCAAGACTCCAACGATCCCCCTTTTTCCCATTACTTTTCTCTGCTAAATTAACTGTAATTTCCAATGTACATGACGTGTACAGTAGATGTTGCGATGTGTACAATTAGTGTAGTGACATGTACAGTAGATGTAGCGATGTGTACAATTAGTGTAGTGACATGTACAGTAGATGTAGCGATGTGTACAATTAGTGTAGTGACACGTACAGTAGATGTAGCGATGTGTACAATTAGTGTAGTGACACGTACAGTAGATGTAGCGATGTGTACAATTGGTGTAGTGACATGTACAGTAGATGTAGCGATGTGTACAATTGGTGTAGTGACATGTACAGTAGATGTAGCGATGTGTACAATTTGTTTTTTTTTTGGTTTATCCAGAAGCACTTGAGCTTTCAGCTCTTCGGCTCGGTGCCATGGACATCGTAACCCTTCGGTTCGGTGCCACGAACACCGTGAATCTGGGGAATCTGTGGCTTTTCTGCCAGCCCGCGGAATTGAACCTGCACTCACAGAGGGCTAGTCACCCGCAGTCCAACGCGCTACGAACACGCTGGGCAGGCGGGTGTACAATTAGTGTAGTGACATGTACAGTAGATTAAGGACGTGTATAGTAGATGTAGTGATGGGTATATGACGTGTACAGTATATGTAATGACGTATACAATTGATGTAGTGACATAGGGGTATCTTTGGCGCAAAGGTTAAGTGCTGGTCTCTGGTGCAAAAGGTACAAGGTTCGCTACTGCGTGGACCAATATGGATATTTTTCCAGAGATCCCTGGTCTCATTCTAACTGAGATGCAGTTCATAATAATATTGGAAACAGACGATGCAACGTAAGTCACGTGTTCAATTTGAGCACGTAAAAGAACCCTTCTTTCTTCTTTCTTTCTTTTGTCCTTCTCTGCTTTTTTGCCGCTAGGCGTAGCAGGTTTAACTGATGATCGGTTTCCGAGATAATGCACGCTCGGTCGCTTGATATGGTGTGGTATTGTGGAGTTTTAAGATGTCTGTAACTCCATCAACCCATCTTTTCTTGGTCTGCCCTTTCCTCTTGATGATTCCATTTTCAGGTTGTACGCTCTTGCAACTGGTGTATTCGGGTTCATTCTGACCAAGTGGCCAAACCATTTGAGCCTATGTTTTTCAATAAATCTAATAGCAGGTGTTGTTCCGACTGTTCTTCTAATTTCCTCATTTCTTATATGGTCTCTTCTTGTTTTATTTACTGCTTTCCTCAGGCATCTCATTTCGCATGTGGTAATTTTCCTTTCTTGTTCTTTTGTCAGTGTCCATGTTTGGCTCTGGTAGCACAGTGTTGGTATAAAGACTTAAGAAAGAACCCTTGACAGTTCAAAATCGAGAGGAGCAGGCTGGAAAGCCACTGCCCGGGAAAATTTCATTTAAAAAAAAATTCCTACAAAAATATCTTCACCATTTTCAAAGTTACATCGGGGACCCTCGCCGGTGCTACAGAGTTTGTTCACTTCAACTGAGATCTTCCTGTGTAACAAAGAGTTCGGAGCACACACGGTTATTCACCAAAGTGCAATGATGATGGTCCTATCAATCAATAAACCGATGTAGCTGTATACAATTGATGTAGTGATGGGTACATGACGTATACAGTAGATGTAATGATGTGTGAAATTGATGTAGTGATGCGTACAAGACGTGTACAATAGATGTAATGACGTGAAATTGATGGGTACATGATGTATACAGTAGATGTAATGATGTGTGAAATTGATGTAGTGATGCGTACATGACGTATACAGTAGATGTAATGACGTGAAATTGATGTAGTGATGCGTACATGACGTATACAGTAGATGTAATGATGTGTACAATTAAACTCTCTTCTTCTTCTTCTTTTGTCGTCACACTGCTACCGGGTTGTTGCCCAGTGTCGTGGTTTTCTGTTTTTGTCTTGTGCTGTTCTGGTGGATTGTGTGATTGTTATCTTTGCTCTTTCACAGGATTCTGCTACGCCATCTAACCATCTTTTCCGTGGTCTTCCTCTTGCCTTCTTTCCCGATGTTCTGTTGTAGAAGACTCTGTATACTGTGGAGTTTGGATGCATTCTTATTAAGTGGCCAAACCACTTTATTCTTTGTTTATCTATGAATGTCTATTAAACTCTCTAACCTCATATATATTGATCAGTAATAGACGGTTGTAGTGATGCGTACATGACGTATACAGTAGATGTAATGACGTATACAGTAGATGTGATGACGTGTACAGTAGATGTGATGACGTGTACAATTAAACTCTCTAACCCCATATATATATTGATAAGTAATAGACGGTTTTTCTTTTATCTTCAGGATACGTCGTTCGTGCTTGTTGTCAGAGTTCATGACGCTGACTTCTGGGATGCTGATGATTATCTTGTCACATTTGGCACAACATTGACGCAAAGTGTACACCCCTCCTTGAATCAAGCGTGGTGGACAAGGAGAGAAATGTCCAGTGGCTCATACAAGTACGTGCAAGTGTTCTGACTTGTGTTTTTTTATTACCAGCAGCTTTTTCCAGTGTTAAATATATTTTTTTCCGATCCAGAAGCGTTTCAGCTCTTCGGCTCGGTGCCCTGGGGCATCGTGTAACCCTTTGGTTCGGTGCCACGAACACCGTAAATCTGAGGAACCTGTGGCTTTTCTGCGAGCCCGCGGAATTGAACCCGCACTCACAGAGTGTAACATATCTTCTTCTTCTGCGATCAAATTCTGCTGATGTGGGACTTTTCCGGTCAGGGTTATAAACTGGGCATTGCGATTTGATGTCTTATAGTTTATTCTGAAGGGGCTGTTTCTGTCGTGCTAGAGCATAAATTCCTAAACTTTTTCTGCCCACCGCCCACTTTGCAAGTCATAAACTTTGTAATGCCCACCGCCCACTTTGCAAGTCATAAACTTTGTAATTCCCAGCTCCCCATTATAACAGTTTGTAACGCGCCCCCATATATATACATGCTCTTTTCACTTTGACATAGAAAATTGATATATATTTTGTCATTTAACTTGTAATTAACTTGTAATTCCCCTTGAAAATGGTCATAGTTGCGTTATGTTTGTGTGTGCGTAGATGACTAGTGAGCCCGATACGGGCTTGAAATGTTCTTGTACGGTGTGGGCAAGGTATACTTGCACTTGTGGGAGTTTTACTGCCTTTCTATTTTGACGTTTTTGTTCCATCCATGCTGTTCTACATGCCTCGCAGGCCGAAGAACCGTGTCGAATAAGTGTGCAAAGAATAGTGAAACTGTGACCAACAAGGCATGTCGTAAGAGATGACTGAGGTAGGAGCCTAGGCAAGCTACCCTAGTAAATAAAAAAGCGTCGCAGAAATCGGATGTGCTGGCTTAGTTCCAGGCGTATAACTGGCACAACGTTCAATCGCTCTTAGACTCAGATCACATACAGATCTGGAGGGTCGATATGGAGCATTCGAAGAAGAAGTTTGAGAACCGCTGTTTGAATGTAGTTGGTGCACTTGCTCCCTAGGTGATGGGTCTCTGTTTGATACCCGGTTGAGGTGGGATCTTTTTGTAAGAGCACGAGCAGTGCTCAGATTGAATCAACCTCAAACCACTTTGTACCAGAAAAACAATAGGAAGTAAAGATGACCGAGGATACGCCGACCACTTAGCCCATGTTGAAGTCAATGGTCTACGAAAATTACCAGCTCAACACTTTATTTCCAGTAAATCGCAAAATATGACACAACCGTTTTGTTACATTTAAAACTTCTTCTTCTTCTAACGCTCCATATCAGCTACTTGTTAAACCACACTGTGTGATTTGTATGTGATCTGAGCCTTCGTCTTCTAAGCCCAGGAATTCTGTATCTTCACTCTTTTTCCTATAGTGCAATGGGGAATACCGAGATTTCTTGAAAACCCAGAAATCTCCAAGATCTCCATGCGTGTAGTGCTATGCTTAGTGTCTGGAGACTTTTACCCAGGTAGAGTTCATTGGTCATCATTGCAGTATTCTCCCACTTCTAGTGCGGTAGGACCTTTAAAACATCACTTACTGGTATTGGCGGGCATGTGATTATAGTCCAGAGAGCCTTTTCCGCTGGTGCTCTAGAACAACCACTCGTTGACCATTCTTTGTTACCTGTGTGATTTTCGCCAGAGAGAGTACTGAGCGATAACCTGCAGGGACAGACGTTTGCGTTCACTCGAAACGATCCGTTTTCGATTGTTAATTGGCAACGTTGATCTGAACCTGAAAGTGTACGCATTTTTGGACGTCGTTCTACAATTGTAGGGCGATCGTGTCCGAAAAGTGCCGACCCTTGTCAATGATTAAGCTTGTACGAGAAGACAAACCCTGGCATTATCGGCTTTACTTTTCTAGCCACGATGAGTTTATTCCGGGAGGAACATTCTCCACCGTTTTGAGACACGTGTCGGCACTTGGCAATTTCGACTCTGCATTTTATCTGGACCTGGGAAACACTGGACTGGGGTTTCACACATATAATCCAGAAGATCGTTTTATTCGTTGCTATCAACGCAGCTTTTGGAGGATTTTGCGCTCGCCAGCATCCCCCACCTCAGTTCTTCCGGGGATGTTAGTTTTTTCCCGGTTGTCCTAGGGAGGGCAGTTTCGTTAGGCACAAGAACACAACAGTTTGCGCTCGGCCAACCTTACACAATAGATGTATCCGCGCTTGGCCTCCGATACGGAGTTGACTACAATCTTCCTTGTGTCGACACGCCAATATTTTCATGGGTACTTGCCAAGAACTGACAATAGTGGTGCGACTGTTGGCTCGTTACACTTCGTTCTCATGGACTCTTGCCCCATAGCTGGCAATTTTAGTGCGGTCATTTACTCCGGGGGAGTTAGCATTCATTCACAGACGACTCGTACGCTACAATTTCTTACGTTTCAGCAACTATTTGGGCAACTTTTTATTGGACATCGGCCAGGAGTTGCATGAATTTTGTTCAGGGTTTTGGACCTATATTAATTTTTCGTGCTTGCACTACTACCACTACCTGTAACTCTCCCTCGATCCCTACCCGCTTAGCAAGACAGGATCCGATGTCTGTTTCCTGGGTCACCACGCGGAGGTGGGGTAGGATCTTGAATAGTGCCAGATCGATAAACCTGGTGCGATGCTGTTCCTAGAATTGCACCTTTGACCCCGTGATCTAAGCCTAAGAGCGATTGTACGTTGTGTGAGTTATGCGCCTACTAGTAGGCCAGCACATCCAATTTCTGCTACGCTTTTTATTTACTAAGTTAGCTTTTCTAGGCCCCTACTTCAGTCGCCTCTTACGACATGCCTTGCAGGTATCAGTGTTGCTATTCTTTGCTCCCCTAACGAGCCCCGGCTACGTACAGATGACATTTTAAACTTAATAAATAGTTCTCACTCGTTTCTACAACGCTCTCTCTTTCTTTCTTTTTCTTCTCTCTCTCTTTCTCTTTCTTTCTATCTTTCTCTCTCTCTCTCTCTCTTCTCTCTTCTTCTTCTTCTCTCTTTCTCTCTCTCTCTCTTTCTCTTTCTCTCTCTTTCGCTCTTTCCTTTCTCCCTCCCGTTATCTCTCTATTCTCTCTTTCTCTCTCTTTCTCTCTCTCTCTCTCACTCTCTCTCTCTCTTTCTCTCTCTCTTTCTCTCTCTCTCTCTTTCTCTCTATCGTTCTCTTTCTTTCTCTTTCTCTAAGCGAGCTCTATCTTTCTCTCTATCTTTCTCTCTATCTTTCTCTCTATCTTTCTCTCTATCTTTCTCTCTATCTTTCTCTCTATCTCTAAGAATAACATTTGTATATTTTAATTTCCCTCAGGATCACATTTCAAATACGTGTCTACTGTGATGCTAATTATTACACCGAGGACTGCTCTAAGTACTGCTTTGCTACCGACCAACCATACGGGCATTACACCTGTAGACAACTGACGGGGGAGAAGATCTGCATGGCAGGTAGTTAAATACACATGTTCTGATCCACAGTACTAATCTTCATCAAGAAACAACAAATTAAACAGTTCGGCCACGTAAGCAGATTACCAACAGACAGTGCGCCTCAAAGAGCAATGTTACTCCGTTACAATAGATACAAAGCAAAAAGCCGGACACGAGAAAAGTGGACCTCAGAGGTAACTGACGTCGCAGTGTTACTATTCTTTGCTCCCCCTGCGAGCCCTGCAACACATGGGAGATAATCATAATAATTATCATTATTACAGTTTTAATCAATATTACAATTGTCATCATTACCGCCTGTGTGTTGCCGAGGCTTGCATGGGGAGCAAAGAATAGTAACACTGCGATCTACAAGGCATGTCGTAAGAGGCAAATGAGATAGGGACCTAGGAATCTACCCTAGTAAATAAAATGCGTAGCCCAAATCGGATGCATAGCTCGTTGTAGGAGCATAACAGGCATAATATACAATCGCTCTTAGGCTCAGATCACATACGAATCACAAAGAGTGGTTTAACAAGGAATCGATATGGAGTGTTTGAAGAAGAAGAAGAAGAAGCTACCATTATTGCAAAGAACAACTGTACTTTGTTATAACTTGATTGTATGTATTATAATTTCTTGTTGTATGACTCCATAAAGGTTGGACTGGATCTGAATGTTCGTTAGACATTAATGAATGTACCCAGAACCCGTGTGGAAGAGGACAGTGCCAGAACTTTAATGGAAGTTATGTTTGCTATTGTCCGGCAGGTAGCACAGGTAGGCACACACACAAAAAAAGTTAAAATATTTTCAGGTAAAGTTATTTATGATATATTGACTTTTGGTAGACGTACTCTTTTTGAGGTGGTATGACAGAACCACAAACAGGGAACTGTGGTATAGAGCGGGTTTATAGGGTTTAAAGGTTTTTAAACATAATCTAACAAAGTACTGAGACAGTTAACACCACTGTTGTCACATAAAGAGATACCGCTAACAACTAAAGCAAATCTATAAACGATTTTCTGGCCAACACTATGTTACCAGTGTCAAACATGGCCAATAACAGGAGCTAATGAGCGGAAAATGATAACGACAGAGATGAGGTGTCTTAGAAAAGCTGCAGGTGTGACAATAAGAGACAAAATTAGCAATGAAGAAATCAGGAGACTGGATGTGAAACCAGTTATGCAATTCATAAAAGAACAACAGATTAAATGGTTTGGACACCTGACCAGAATGCCCTGGTATCGCTACCACAGAGAGCCACACAGAAAAAGTATAATGAGTACAAGTCAAGAGGAAGACCACGCAACAGATGGAGCGACGGCATCAAGAACAGCCTTACGAACATGAATATCAGCTTACAAAGTGCCTTAAAAAGGCACACACAAGATCACTACGTTTCACCCCCAACATTTCTATAAAGAAGTCAATGGTGGAAGAGAAGAAGAAGAAAGGGTTTTTAAGCCGAAGGATTGACTTCATTGCACCAGGTTTTACCCCATCTGGCTCGGTCCCTCTCCACAGAAATAGCACGCCACCTGCTGAGAGTATTGCACAAAGCACAAACTCCGTAGCTCCGGCAACAATCCCAGGGGTCTCTGGAAAAAAAAGCACTCATGAACTGAAGGCTGTGGTCTGGATTCGAACCCACGGCCTTCGACTCGCAAGGCCTTAGGTCTTAACCACTCAAGGGAGAGAAGGTGGTGATGGCTAGGACCACAGCCAACTCCAGATAACTAGGCCAGACAACTGACTAGGTGTTCCCTGGCCTAGATCAGAAAAGGGGGCCGGAAAATATCGATGTTTGATAGGACACTGCAAGCATTTTTGCAATTTTACTCAATTCTGCTAGTCTATGGTTATTTATTGGTGAAAAATATTCATAATATTGATATTCCTTATTGTTAAACTTAACTTGTTGCATAATATAATTTCGATTTAGCATTTTATGTTGATTGTAAAATGAATTCGTATATATACACCAATACTAAAATGTGAGGTCACGTGGTGTAGTTGTAGTCTGATTTCTCATAACTCTTACCCAAGTCTGAAGACCCATAAGTTTATAGTGGGCTCTGCTAGGACACATGGCTGAGTGGTTAAGCCCTTTGCCTTGTGAGTCGAGGGTCGTGGATTCGAGTCCGGACCGCGCCGTTCTGTTCACGAGTGCAGTTTTTTCCAGAGACCCTAGGATTGTTGCTGGAGCTACGGAGTTCGTGCTTTGTGCAATACTCTCGGCAGGTGGCGTGCCATTTCTGCGGAGAGGACCGAGCCAGATGGTATAAAACTCGGAGCAATTAAGTCAATTCTTCGGCTTTAAAACCTCTGAGAAACACCCCCTGACAGCATCATGAGACAGGCCCTCCGATGGAACCCCCATGGTAAGAGGTAAGGAAGACCAAGAACACATGGAGACGGGAGTTGGAGACGAAATGCAAGAAAAAGGGGAGAGAGTGGAGAGATCTGAAAAAGATGGCCTTGGATAGGCAGGCTTGGGGGGGGGTCTTGGTTGTGGACCTATGTCTCCCTTGGAGCGGGGGAAGAAAGGAGAACACGAATTATCCAATACGCCTCCAGGCATAAAAAGGGTCCTTTTATTTTTTTCCTTTCATAATCCTGACATCCATTCTTCTCTATTGTCTTTATATTTGTATCCAGTGGCGGCTCGTGATCGTTTTTGTTGGTGGGGCCAAACACAAATCTTTGGGAAACTCATGGCTTTGGGTTAGATTATATTTTAATTTATTGAATAATAAATACGGTTACATATTATTTTGGTGGCCCGGCCCTCTGGCCCTTAATGACGAGCCGCCACTGTTTATATCTAAGGTGAGATTTTTCATAATACATTCCAGGCAGAAACTGTGAGATCATAAGTGACCCGTGTGAGAATCGCCCATGCAGTAACAATAGAACCTGCATAAGGGATCCGAATAGAAATGACATCTGCAAGTGTGTTGATGGCTGGGAGGGAACGTGTGATATTAAAAGTAACCCATGTAACTCTGCACCATGTCAACATGGGATGCCGTGCATACCAAGGTATGATATATAAGCGACCCAATTGGGTTGTTTACCCCCAACAAGCTTGGTGTGTAAGGTGGTAGTCGTAGTAATAGTTGTGGTAGAAGTGGTGGTGATAGTGGTGGCGGTAGTAGTGGTAGTAATTGTTGTGGTGGTAGAGGTGGTTATAGAGGTGGTAGTAGTAGTAGTAGTAGTAGTAGTAGAGGTAGTAGTAGTGGTGGTGGTGGTGGTGGTGGTGGTGGCGGCGGCGGTGGTGGTGGTCGTGGTAGTGGTAGTAGTAGCTATATAGATGGTAGCAGTTGTAGTAGTAGTAATGGTGGTGGTGGTCGTTAAATGGTAGCAGTGGAAGTAGTAGTGGTGGTAGTTGTAGTAGTTGTTGATGTAGTAGTGGTTGGCAGCAGTAGTAGAAATGCAGCAGCAGTGCAGTAGTAGTGGTAGTAGTAGTAGTAGTGGTAGTAGTAATAGTAGCAGTAGTAGCAGCAGTAGTAGTAGTAGTAGTAGTAGTAGCAGCAGTAGTGTAGTAATGTAGCAGTAGTAATAGTAGCGTAGTAATAGTATCAGTAGTAATAGTGCGTAGTAATAATGCAGTAGTAATAGTAGCAGTAGTAATAGTCGCAGTAGTAATAGTAGCAGTAGTAATAGTAGCAGTAGTAATAGTAGCAGTAGTAATAGTGGCAGTAGTAATAGTAGCAGTAGTAATAGTGGCAGTAGTAATAGTGGCAGTAGTAGTAGTGGCAGTAGTAGTAGTGGCAGTAGTAGTAATAGCAGTAGTAATAGTAGCAGTAGTAATAGTCGTATTTAAGGTTTTGATAGTTTAATTAATTAACAAAATAGAAATAAATTTAACAACTTATTTTTCTTCTCTTTAGCAAACAACAACAACTACTTTTGTGTGTGTCGGTATCCACCCTATATTGGTATTCACTGTGAACAAATTGCAAATGGTATGTAGATATGTTCCCCCTATTTTGCAACGCTCAATTACTTATCTTGTTTTTTTAATAGGAGATTGAAGCCTCTTTAAGCCGAGGCACGCACTTTCAACCTAAGACGAACCTTGTTTTTGATTATATCAGAGCGTGTAGGCCAACAAACATGAAAAATAAGAATTAACTCCTTTCGAAGAATCCAATAGTTAGAATAATTTACAGAATAATTAGAGTAATGGTTGTAGTCTGTTCATAGTTCATAAGTACGGTTCCAACTTCACTGCAACGGGTCACCCCATAATTGCTGCGTTCCTGTGCCAATGAAAATCACACGAAATGCCAACAACTGTGAAATGTTTCCTGTGTGAACTTATTCCAGAATGAAACAGCCGCGTACCGCCACAAAAAGAACCTGCTCCGCATAAAAATGCATATGGCCGTCGCTAATGTAGCAACACAAAACTGTTCATCACTTGAATTGCAATTCTTGTCGAATGGAACATCAATCATGACAAAATCCAGCTTTCTGCACCCGCAATATAACTGCATACGGCAGATTGAGCTTGTTCGTCATAACCGCTGTCCGCCATTTTCTGAATACACTGACACACAACAAACGCACGGTTGACACAGCAAAAAGCATTCCATGTAACATTTATAGCTCACAGCGTTGCTCAAGCACTAACTCAGTAGCTCGGCAAACGAAACCGGAAAATACCCGACCAAACATGTTGGAAATGCGCTAGCAAAGTCGTGTTCAGAATCAAACAGTTCTGACTCTGAATGACCCTCCCACATTCCGCCATTGCTGGCCAGGTTTTTTCTTGTAGTCTGTTAATCTACCCCAAGTAGAATATGTGGCTATTTTTAGATATGACGTAGGAAGTCGTAGGAAAGTCGTAATATGGGGTCCATTTCAGAACAGGTAAATCAGTTACAAATTTGGTTACTGTTGTGACTATTTTTAGATATGTCGTGCAGGTAAGTCTGGTATTACAATTCGTTAGTATTCGACATTTGTATTCGCATTTATTAAGCGCCATTTGCATCACTTATTGAGGGTTGAACAATTGGGTAGGGGGTGTAGTGATCTTGTGTGTGCTTGTTTGGCCACTTTGTAAGCTGATATTCATGTTCGTAAGGCTGCTTTTGCGTGGTATTGCTTTGTACTCATTATACTTTTCTGTGTGGCTCTCTGTGGTAGACGATACCAGGGCATTCTTGCCAGGTGTCCAAACCATTTAATCTGTTGTTATTTTATGAATTGCGTGACTGGTTTCACATCCAGTCTTCTTATGATTTCTTCATTTCTAATTTTGTCTCTTATTGTCACAACTGTAGCTCTTCTAAGACACCTCATCTCTGTCATTATGAATTTCCGCACATTAGCTGCTGTTATTGGCCATGTTTGACCAGAAAATCGTTCTTATGAGATTTACTTTAGTTGTTAGCAGTATCTCTTTATGTGGCAACCAGTGTTGCCAATTTAGAACTTTTAGTGCTAGATCTAGCACTATTTTTGTGATCTAGCACTACAAATTTAGATCTAGCACCTAGCACCAAATCTAGCACTGAAAAAAATTAGTTAGCACTTTTAGCACTTCTTTTAGTTTGGTATATGAATCAGAAAATCTCGACCAAAAAAAAGACGAACAAGCACAGAAAATTTATTACAACGAGATCCGGGTAATGAATTTCTCAGTGTAGAACAACTTCTGAGAGGTCCGCGCGTTTGACCTCTCAGAGGTTCAAACTCAGTACAGCTGAGTATAGCTGTAGCCTACCAAGCAAATGGTGTACCTTGTTCAATCTTGTTGACTTGCCACCAGCTTCTGTATTTGCTCTCAGTTCATCAGTGACTGTTCTTAAGTGCTATAATCATTTCCAAAAAATATTTCTAGCACTTTTTAAACTAAAATCTAGCACTAAAAGCCGATTTACATTTGGCAACACTGGTGGCAACAGTGGTTTTAACTGTCCCAGTTAATTGAATTAACAATAGTAGCCTTGCCGCTAGAAATCTGAGAAATAGCTCTTCTAGAATTGGAGTTTCATCTAATGCGTTATTTATAGAGATTTGAGGCAGGAGGTTTATGACATTTATAGAATTAGTTTTATTGAGGTTGGCAATATATAAATGTTGTACTATATTGTCATATCTAGATCTGGTAGTAGCAAAAGATTGATAAAGTACTAGCTAATTATTAACCCTGTTTCGCGTGTGATATAAGTTGCAGTTTTTTGCCTCGTTCCTGCAAGATCCATGTCCCCGGAATGAGAATGGTTAGTACTCCAGACGAACAACATTGATCACCAGCATCTACTTTCCAAAATCATTTCCTACTATGATAATGGCAACTTTGTTTACTTAGTTAGTTAGTTCCTTTCGTGCCAAAGGCGGCACATAGGGCAGAAGTTTTAGATCTCCATGTGATACGGTTCTTTGCTAGCAGTTGAAGATCTTGTATGGTTTTACATCCCAATAGTTTACTTTCTTGTTGGATGGTTCTTCGAAGAGTGGTCTTTCAACTCTTTGGTCCTCCATGTTTTCTTTTCCCAACTGGTGACCACATAAGGACTTGTCGATTTAGTCTCTTTTCGTCTGATCTAAGAACATGACCTAAATATTTCCACCTTCGTTTCCTTATAATATTTGATACGGGTTGTTGGTGTGTTCTATCTCTCACTGTGTTGTTAGAAACGAAATCACTCCATTTTACTTTTAATAATTTTCGGAGACATTTATTCTCAAAGCTGTCCAGTTTCTTATCAATTTTCTTTGTTGATTTCCAACTTTCACAACCGTAGGTCAGTACAGGAATCACACATGACCTAAATAATTTAACTTTTGTGCATATACAGGTGCTTTTGTTTACTACAGGTGCTTTATAAGTCACATGTACACACGGCTGAATTGCCAATCTTGGGCAGAATGACAACTTGTTCCAATCTGATCATATTATAGTAATCTCATGTTGGTATTTGCGACTTTCTGATTGATTTAATCGTCCTTTTCTTTTAGTGGTAGGTAACTGACACATCCGGTCCTCCTGCAGCACCTTCCTTGGCCAGTCAGTCTGCTGTTTCATTTTCTGTTATACCACAGTGAGAAGGTATCCATTGCAAGATGCACCTGCGCTGCTTGGACAGTTTAGGCAGTAGGGTCTGTAGACCTGGCAATTTTCTGGATTTGAGTGCTGATTTTACATCGATTTATAGAAACCTATTTAGCGAGATACATTTAAGGAAAATAACAATTTTGAGATAATAGCAAATAACACATATTTTCAATTACTGCCAAATTAATATACTTTAAATTTTAACCCCCTTCGGGGGGGGGAGATCTAAATTAAAACAAAAGTATATCAGCGCAATTTCATATAATTAAGTACGATAGGGAAATCATTGGCAGTTATTTTATAGTAAAAGTAGTTCATTTCTGCTTAGCTTTTTTGCTGCATGCTATTAGGGTCCAGTCTGGTTATTTTTTTCAACTGTGTTTTGTGTGAATTGTTTTGGGAGTCTCTTTGTATCTCTGGGATCTGTGAGGCTGCTCCCAGTGTCATCCAGTGCCTGACGACCCATGTCTTGTATTCCAGAAATACCACAGGTAGTTACCTGCGCTCACCATACTTGGGGGATTGTTTGTTCTTGAATTTTGTGTAACGAATACTAGTTCCGTCAGTCTACTTAATTTGATGTATACTTTTATAGGCATCACTGGTTATTACAATTTGTGGTCAGAAATTGATAGTCAATAACATTGAGTAGACAGATAACTGGAATTTCAATATTTCTTTCTTTTTCATCAGGACGTTTCAAGAGGACGAATGCGAAGAAGGGCCAAGATGAAGATGCAGATGACTAATCATCAAATAGCTTGTCCTGAGATTTTTTTCTCGCTTCGTTCTTGACTAAACATTGACTGCAATTCTCCATTTAAAATGTATTCCTGAGCTATATCACTTTGCTGACCAGCCATCCTGAGCATTACTGTCTCCCATTACCAAGGGTGTTTGCAGTTTTCTTACAAAATAACTGTTTTTAAAATTAAATTCATAAAAAATTTTAAAAGCGACATACCACTTCAAAATTTTCTGAGCACCATTATGAATGGTTGTAACATCCGAAAAAATATTTTATGTAAATTTGTCGCATAATTATGGGGCGGCCATCTTGATTTTGTGTGGCTATTTATAGAAATTATAGAATATGTTTTAAAACCAGCCACTTTTCCTAGTTTTTAGTGAGTTGGTTCAATTTCAAGGCAATAAAATGTTAGGGACATTGTTGTCAATGAATAAAACAAGCTAATTATGAGTACTGGTTTAACGATTGACAACATATTTCAACATAAAAACATAAGTTTGAATAAAATGGAAAACATTTTTATTTTCTTTGGAGTGTATTGTGTTTATGCGGCATCTCACAATGAGTTTTTGTAAATGTTAAATGAATAAACTACACCTCTAGTTATAGTCTTATCTGCTTCTTTCATGAACTGGGGTTTATATTGTAGCTGTATGCCTCTGCAGGAGTTTTTGCAGCGAACGTTGATAATCCTCAACTGTGTGGTATAACTTGATGCAGTGTCAAGCATAGAGGCAAACATTGAAATTTGGGAAAGCATATGCAAGTCAGGCTTTATTTCCCTGCAGCTGTACACAATTTACAGTCTAGTCTGTACCTTGGGTTTACATATTTGCAATGAAATGACACTCACTAAATCATGATCTTGCGGACATGAAGGCGTCACATTTCATTGAAGAATAGCATGTCCATAACACCATTGGAGTGAACAGTAGATATGTGTCATGCCAGATAACTGCCAGCATGAATTTATCTTCTGTCGCACAAAACACAACTGGGGGCGAGCGCAGATAACAGTGTTTTAAAGAAGCTTTATATGGGATATGTTCGCCCGACACTGGACTATGGAATCTCTGCATGGGCAACTGTAGCCCAATCTAATTTCAATAAAATCAACCGTGTTCAGAACCAAGCTATGAGAATTATTACAGGGGAATGAGATCTACCCCAATACAGGAAGTGGAGAAGACTACATGCCTACAACCAATGGAGCTTAGAAGAGACAACAGGACACAAAAACAAGCAGAAAATTTCAAGAGACTAGAAGATCACCCAATGTACCACAGAATGAATGGGCTAGGAAGGGGCAGACTAAAACGAACCAACTTTGCAGCGACAACCAAGATGATGATGAGCAAACAACCATCATGTGCTGAAGTTACTCCCAAACCACTAAAATATACCAACACAAGACAGATATGGAAAGATACAAAATTCCCAGAGCTGAATGTGAACATCACAGGGATAGCAGACAAAAACCAACAAACAAGTGAAGAAAGAAAATTCCTGACCACCGAATACCTAAAGGAGCACTTCCCTAACAGCAGGTGGACCCATGTATACACAGATAGATCTGAAACAAATGCAACTGAAAATGGGGAATGAGGAGCCCTCATAGTGCTCAGTGACATGAAACATAGGAAGCTAAAATTAGCGACAGGAAGGTTCACCCAGGGCATGAAAAGGACGATGCACACCACCAACTAAGTAGAGAAAAACGGGTTGTCGTTTTTCGTCTACGAACAGGGCACAATAGGCTGAGGTACCATCTGTTTAACAAGTATAAAATAGGTCCATCTGACATGTGGCACCGGCAAGATGACAGAGACACACATACTGCAAGAATGTCCAACATCTGGCCAGCAGTGGCGGAATGCGGGATGGCCATTCAGAGTCAGAACTGTTTGATTCTGAACACGACCTTGCTAGCGCATTTTCGCCATGTTTGGTCAGGGGATTTTCAGGTTTCGTTTGACGAGCTACTGAGTTAGTGCTTGAGCAACCCTGTGAGCTATGAATGTTACATGGAATGCTTTTTGCTGTGTAAACCGTGCGTTTTTATGTGTATTCAGAAAATGGCGGACAGCGGTTATGACGAACAAGCTCAATCTGCCGTATGCAGTTATATTGCGAGTGCAGAAAACTGGATTTTGTCATGATTGATGTTCCTTCCACAAGAATTGCAATTCAAGTGATGAACAGTTCTGTGTTGCTACATTAGCGACGGCCATATGCATTTTATGCGGTGCCGGTTTCTTTTTGTGGCGGCACGCGACTGTTTCATTCTGAAATTAGTTCACACAGGAAACATTTCACAGCTGTTAGCATTTCGTGTGATTCTCATTGGCACAGGAACGGAGCAATTATGGGGTGACCCGTTGCAGTGAAGTTGGAACCGTACTTATGAACTATGAACTATGTCAACATACACGAAACAGAGAGAAAACACATGGCCAATCTCCATATCAGTCCAAGACAAGCTATACGGAAATGCACATGGACTTCGGTTGACCACTAACTACTTTAACAGTATACAAACGTTGGAAGAAGAAGAAGAAGATCCCAATGCCGAAAAAGGCAAGCAAAAGGAGTGCACAAATTATAGAACAGTGGCACTAATCATCCACGCTAGTAAGATCTTGCTTAAAATCATCGTGGGAAGAATCTACAATAAATTGGAAGAGATCAACATTGTGCAGACTGGTTTCAGAAGAGGCAGAGGAATTAGGGACAACTTTGAATACCTTGGGGCATTGCTGGCAAATGACGGGAATGCTATAAGAGAAATTAAAAGAAGGATGAGCATTGCTGGCAATGGTCAAAGAAATGAAGCTGAACCAACTAACACTTCTTCTTCATCGAACGCTCCATACCATATCGACCTACATTAGTCGCTTCTTACGACATGCATTGTAGGTTGCAGTGGTGCTATTCTGTGGCACCACACTTGCGGAAACAACCAACTAACCTATGGAAGAGAACTGACATCAGAACAAAAATCACGGGATTAAGAGCCTGCGTGTTTACAGGTGGAGAGGTTGGGGTCATAAGAATTTGAGGGACACTTGACGGAATCCATTAAGATAAGAACAGGGATGCCATTCCTGTTCTTACTGGCCATAGATTGTGTCTTTGAATGGTTATTGGTTACTAAACTGACGTCATTGCACTCCGGGCAGACCCATAGGTGCTCAGTCTCCCCAACAGATATCGAAGAGTATGCATACTGATGGTTCATGTGGCACGCTGATTAAACACACCTCTCACTCTGCCTCTCAGGCATCCAGTTCAACTTGAACAACGGGTATCTCCAAACTGCCTAAATCACATGATCAATTCAACATCGATTTTAGTGTCCTCATCCAACAGACAGTCGTGAAGAGACCGAAGAATATCCCCCTTATTCATCTTCAACTCCCCAACATAGATGCTGTTGATGCAAGCCTGTCCGCTCTCTCATTACCGTAAACACCGCATGCCCAGGACAGTATATCCACGTAAGTCGCTGGAGGTCAGAAACTTCTACATTTGACATCCACTCATACCGAAACCTGCCTTTCTGGATCTTGTGAAACATCCACTGAGAGTCAGATACAACTGTCCCAGTAAATAAAGTCCCAGAGATCCAATGGAGGGCAGCAGTAATGGCCTCAACCTCCATCCTCATACTAGAAGTAGTTGTCCTGTACGCCCTACTTCGCTCTGCAACAACCCTACCATGCGCATTAGCCAAGAAACCCCAGCCAACTTCTCACCACGTTGAACTGACCCATCGGTATATACCACAACATCATCTATCTTCTATCAGCTGCTTAACTGCGAGATCAGCCTTCATGTTGCCCCAATCTCTACATTCTCTTCCAAGAGTAATGATAACATTGAGATAGTTGGTCATGCTACCATCTGTTGGAATCCATTCTTCCCCTTTTGGTAGGGTCGCAACCGTAGTCACCTGGTCAATTGTTCTATTAGCCTGGGCCATCCACGACATGCCACGCTTGATTCTCGTGCCCTTAACATCATTAGTGTTCTTGTGTAGTGGATGTCTTTGAGTCAGATACAACAACGGCCCAAGTAAATGAAGTCCCAGAGAGCCAATGGAAAAGTAAAGTAAAAAGTAAAGGAACCCTTTCATACCTCGTGGTATATAGGTCAATACAGTATTAGGCCTGTATTTTTTATTGACCGTCGGCACACGATGGGTGATGTGGTCAGCATCACGCCGGCCTCCTTTACTTTCCCAGAGCATGTCTGGTACCCAGTTGAGGCTGGGTCGACCTGAGAGCCGTCGCGGTCGGGAAAAATTCCACGCACATTGCGGGAGCTGAACCCAGACCACCAGCCTTGAGAAGCTAATTCACTAACAACTACGCTACAGCGGCTCTCAGAGCCAATGGAGGGCAGCAGTAAAGGCCTCAGCCTCCATCCTCATACTAGAAGTAGTTGTCCTGTACACTCCACTTCGCTCTGCAACAACACTACGATGCACTTTAGGTCACAATGTTCTTCATAATGTTTAACTGCCTGATTGCTAATGCCAATCTTCTTGAGATCAGTTATCAGTTATATGAGGACTATCATCATAGCACTCCGGACACGTCCATATGTGCTCCGATCTCCGCCTCAGCAAATCCAGCAGCGTCCAGCGACCCAACATGCCAGTTCGATGTTGATTAATCAATCTCTGCATATTTAGTCTGTCGTTCTTTTCGGACTGCACCAATACTGACACCCATCTCTTTCAATCGGGGCAGCGAGTGGGATTCACAGCCCTGAAACTCCTCTGTTCGGAAAGACTTTCTCATTGCGTGAAGAATGTCATTTCGATCCATGGCAGCTCCCTCTGATATTGTAGCTAAGCCAGCCAATCTATCAGCTCGTTCATTACCCCTAACTCCTGCGTGCCCAGGGACAAAAATGAAGGTGATTTCTCTGATCATTGTCTGTACCAGTACCTCCACCCAGTTGCGTCTCACCATACCTGATTCGACTTTACGAATCATGCTCATGGAGTCACTGAGTATGAAAACACGAGAGTAATTGTGAGATGCCAACCAGTTCACCGCCTCCGTAACCGCCCGAACCTCCATTGTCAAGCTACTTGTGGATATTGGTCTTCACTATGTTTCTTGAGATCTCTTTGGTGCAGTTGCTGTTATTGTTAACTATTGAGCTAGGTATTAGTAGCTCTTTACACACTGATGTTGGTCTTCCTTCACTATGTTTCTTGGTCGTCATGATTAGGTTTTCTAAACACTTTTGCTGGGGATAATAATACTGTAATGCTGTACGCAAGCGAGACATGGACAGTGTATAGCAGACACGCAAGAAAACTAAACCACTTCGACACAAGCTGTCTACGCAGAATACTAAAAATAAGCTGGCAGGTCAAAATTGCAGATACCGAAGTCCTCACAAGAGCAAAGATCCCAAGCGTCAACCCCCATAGTAGGGGATTGTGTTCTAGGATTGGACTCTACAGTCATCTCCGCACACACCAGAGAGGTGCATCAGCACACTTCTGAGACTGTTGTCATCATCGCTTGCGATGGACGGCAATTATCGTCTGCGTACCTAAGCTCTGGTATAGATATACCGCCTATAGTGAAAGGGTTAATTCACATAGTTACTCCTATGGAACTACGTAATCACATAATTAAGTTGGCATCGTCTTTTACATTTCTCATAAATCAAGAAGGTCAAGCATATATCTCATTTTTACAACAGGTGTATCTCTTGTGCAGCCAAGGATTATACGCATACCGTCGTCGAGTTGTTCACATTTGCGATCTTGATATCGTCAGAAGGCCGAGTCCGTAATCTACCACGCAAGGTGTGCGGCTACCATAACTTTGAGAGCCGCAATACCACGCTTGCAACGTTGTATCGTTCAACGTGGTGTTTGAAAGATAGACTACGATCAAAAGTTATTCCGAGACAGCGCAGCCTGCGCTCGATGGAATGTTCATCAAAGATTACACGGGGTACATGAGGCTTGACTTTGGAATTATTCAAAGAGCTCCACAACATACACGCCTTTTCAGGATTGACCTCTCTCTCTCTCTCTCTCTTGATCGTTCTTAGGAGACCGCTTTTATCACTCGATTGTGATATATAAGCAGCCAAACATCAAGAACGGATGTACGTGCACGGCCTTCAGTACCTATTGGAGCTCAGGTGCGTATCTTTCGGCGGCGTGCTCGATTTCAACCAGCGTTTACTGGGTTCGCTCTCCGTTAGCCTTTTTCTGTCCCCAGCCAAAACCCACAAGGCAACAGCAGGTTGTCGGATTAGCGCCAGCTAATTAGCTCGCTAATCCTGGCACGCCGTTGTTTTCTTGCACCTTTTACCCCAGGATTGACCTGAGCGCGAGACTCTCTACACCAACCTGAGATGGTATGTAATGTTCGCTGAATGTCGTCAACCATCTTTCATCTATCTGACCCAGTCCTATATATTAAGATATCATCTACAAACAAATCGATTATACATTGGAAGCAAATCAGGAGGTATAGATGAAGACATTAATAACAGGATTAGGAAACCCTGATAAATCTTTGCTATCCTACAACACAGTGTGGTTCAGTATATTCAGCTCAAATGTGCAATCTGTGTTGCTATATGGCTCGGAAACATGTTCTCTGAGAAGTACACAAATCAAAGATCTGGAGGAGGAAAAGAGAAAAAAAATGTTGGAACTCTTAGAAAATAATCCCCTGTGCAAAACATAACCCTAACCGCATAAAAAGACATTACTTGCCAAAATCAATCTCTGCAAAAATGATAATACAGACGCAACAATTCCAGCCATAGACAAAAAATGTGAAGACAGGTGAGGAATCATTATTATACTTCAAGACCGCACGAATGTATTTAAAAAGGAAAATGAAATATTAGATATCAGAGTAGATGAAGAATATATTGTAGAAGAAGCGTAGAAGAACGAATGTCATAACGAATGTATTAATTTTCTTTTTCGGTATACCTCCTTGTTTTATCACACTGAAACCCTTACAAGCGTAAATGGAACATCCGACAAACAGCAAACACCAGCAGACACACCCCCGGAAACAAGTCCACCATTTTCTTGGGGTAGAATAACAGACTGAGAGCCGCGGTAGGGTAGTTGTTAGTGAACTCGCTTCTCAAGGCTGGTGGTCCGGGTTCAACTTCCGCAGTATGCGTGGAATTTTTCCCGACCGCGACGGCTCTCAGGTCGACCCAGCCTCAACTGGGTACCAGACATGCTCTGGGAAAGTAAAGGCGGCCTGTGTAATGCTGACCACATCACCCATCGTGTGCCGACGGTCAATGAATAATACAGGCCTAACACTGTATTGCCCTATATACCACAAGGTATGAAAGGGTTCCTTTACTCATTTTTTTTTTTAGAATAACAGACTACAACCATTTTCTCTTTCAAATAACCTTCAATTGTAATTTTGATGTTTCTGCTTATGCCGCCACCGTCTCCCTTTGCTGTCCCGCCTGATGCGGCCTCCTCTCTGTATCATATCACTGCACGGCCCTGAATTTATGCTCAAATACAGAAACGGAAAAAGTAGTACAATCTTTCAATCTAAGTGGTTCTCATCCTTTTTGAGTTGGTGTTTCTCTTCAAGAGTTAAGACAAACTAACCCACCCTTTTCAACCTCTTTTTCCACCTCCGAATTAATTGTAATTTTTAAGAGAAATCACTGGGACAATTTCTTATTCTGAGCTTCATAGCAGCTTGATTGATTGGACCATCATCGTTGCACTTCGATGAGTAGCCAAGTGTGCTCTAATCTCTTTCTTACACAGGAAGATCTCAGCGACAGTGCACGAACTCCGTGACACAGACGAGGGTTCCCGATGTAATTTAGACAATCTTTTAAAAAGTTGTCTATTGAATTTTGTCCGGGAAGCAGCTATCCAGCCTACTGTTATCGATGTTGAACTGCCAAGGGTTCTTTTACGTGTTCGTCTTGACAGGGGACCTACGTTTTATCGTCCGTCTCCGGTAGGACTAGGAACTCGACCTCACCTACACATAGATCTCTGGGAAAATATCCTGATGGCTCCAGGAGGGAGCGAATCGGGTAACTTTAGAACGATAGGCGTTCACCTTACCCAGTACACAGTAACATTGGCAGTGAGAAATGTAAACTTTCTTTAAAATGTTGACAAGAAATGTTTGAAAAAAAAAACTTAAGCAGAAGCCAAAATGAAGAGCCCTCCGTATTCTTTCCGATCCAGAAGCACTTGAGCTTTTCAGCTTTTCGGCTCGGTACCATGGACATCGTAACCCTTCGGTTCGGTGCCACGAACACCGTAAATCTGGGGAATCTGTGGCTTTTTCTGCCATCCCACGGAATTGAACCCGTACACACAGAGGGATAGTCAGTCACCCGTAGTCCAACGCGCTACAAACACGCTGGGCAGACGGGCAGCCCTCCGTATATCACAGACAGATAAGGAAACAAATATATTTATCTAGAAGGAATTCAAAATCAAAGAAAACTGGTTGATTCTTCAAATAATAATGAGAGAATTAAAGTATTTTGGCTGCCCAGCGGATTCGTAGCGCGTTGGACGACGGGTGACAAGCCTCCTGTGAGTGCGGTTCAATTCTGTGGGTTGGCAGAAAAGGCACATGTTCTCCAGATTTACGGTGTTCGTGGTACCGAACCGAAGGGTTACGATGTCCATGGCACCGATTCGAAGAGCTGAAAGCTCAAGTGCTTCTGGCTCGGAGAAGAAAAAAGTATTTTCGACATAATGAGATTAAAAAAACGTGAAGGGTTGAAAAAGACCATTATGGAGGAAGGCATCTTAACAATGTAAGATAGAGATATAAATTCTGAAGAACTGATAAAGTGTCAAAGTTCTGTTCAGTACAAACTATTTGATGATGATTTCAGCATGGTGGCTGCAGAGGCGGCAAATCTGTTCTAGGCGAGAGATATATAAATTCCGAAGGACTGTTAAGGTGACAAAGTTTTGTTCAGGACAAGCTACTTGATGATGATTCTCTCTCTCTCGCGATCACCTAAAAGACCGATGCATCAGATCTCTCCATAAATTCATTCATGTGGAAATCTGATTCATGCAGCCTTAGCATGGGTGGGTTTCGTCACATCTTCAGCGCCATTTGGAGCTCTGGTGCTTATCCTTCGGCGATGTGTCCGGATTCAGCCAGCGTTTACTGGGTTTGTTTGTTTGTTTATTTGGTAGGGGATTAAAACCTCTTTAAGCCGAGGCACGCCCCCTTCAACCTAAGTTAACCTTTGACTGTCCCCAGCCGACCTACAAGGCAGCAGGTTGGCTTCTACACATTTAGGACACGTGCATCCGATTTTAGCCAAACCTTCTTAGTCGCCTCTCACGACATGAGTGGCAGGTAACAGTGGTTCCATTCTTTACACCCCAAAATTGAGCCCCGGTAACCACTCGAGCGAGATAATGATTCTGTATTATTTCTTCTCTTATTATGTTGAAACTACTAACTTTCATTCTTAACTACAGTACTTATATATTCCTTTTTTTGCATACAACAATGGAATATTTACCAATGGCAACAACAATACCACTAACAACATAGTTGAAGATACAGCAACAGAAGAAAACAACATGAACCAGTATAAGACAATGGTAAGTACAGTACCACCTAAATTGTTCATATTGAAATGTATTTATATGAAATGTTTAATGGTTTAATACCAACCCAACCCCCAATAAAAGCATACAATTAAAAGAGAACACGTACTAGAGCCAAGGGAAGACCAAGAGAAATATGGATAGTCAATATCAAGACCACACTAAAGAAACGCGGATATGTCCCATCAAGAGTAACTCATCTGGCCCTGGAATGCAAAATAGTTTCCAGCCCTACGCTTAACAGCAAGAGTGTAAAACCAATTCTATCGTCCACCTGTAGAAAAACAATAGACAATAGATGAAGGGTTTCCAACAGTTCCAGTTTTTGTAATACCTCTCTCTCTCTCTCTTTCTTGTACCTTTTTAACCTCGGTTAGAGCATACGCCTTCAACCAACTCATGCCATGTTTCTCTATCTTTAGCTATCTATTGTGTGCGCCCGTCTGCCCAGCGTGTTCGTAGCGCGTTGGACTACGGTGACTATCCTCTGTGTGTGCGGGTTCAATTCCGCGGGATGGCAGAAAAGCCACAGATTCCCCAGATTTACGGTGTTCGTGGCACCGAACCGAAGGGTTACGATGTCCATGGCAACGATCTGTGCACTGCAAGAGCTGAAAAGCTCAAGTGCTTCTGGATCGGAAAAAGCAAGAAAAAAAAGCTATCTCTTGTAGCTCTTTCCATCTCACTGATACTGCAATTTTCGCCGCCAGACTACAAGAATACCAAGTCAAATGTGGTGTAGCTAGACAAAGTTCTATACTGGTAACCAAAGAAGAATAGTAAACCAACCAACTAAGAAATCAATGTCGTTAGTCGCCACACACTAAGAGACATACTGAGGAGGAGATCGGATCACTTATGGACTAATTGGTTTGATGTGCAGTGATGATGATCCAACCACTAAACTAAACTTAGAACCGGTGTCGTTAGTTGTTACACGCTGAGATACATACTGAGAAAGAGGTCAGAGCGTTTATAGACTAGTTGGTTCGATGTGCAGTGATGATGATCCAATGACTAAACTAAACTAAATCTCTGCCGCCAGATCTGTTCACCTTTTAGTTTTAGACTTCCCGCTCTTTCGTTTCCCTGTGAGTTCCAGAAAATGGCCTTTCTTGTTATATTCCTCTCGTGTTTTTCAAGGTTCATTTGATTGTTTAGCTAAATATTGTTTAACAGATTTGTCTAAACATGTACCAGTAGTGGTGGTGCAGGTTAGGGACTGGGACTTGTCGGTTTTTACTCGTGTGCTACACTCAATTGTCGGTTTTTTACTCGTGTGCTACACTCGATTGTCGGTTTTTACTCGTGTGCTACAATCGATTGTTGGTTTTTTTACTCGTGTGCTACACTCGATTGTCGGTTTTTACTCGTGTGCTACAATCGATTGTTGGTTTTTTTACTCGTGTGCTACACTCGATTGTCGGTTTTTACTCGTGTGCTAAACTCGATTGTCGGTTTTTACTCGTGTGCTAAACTCGATTGTCGGTTTTTACTCGTGTGTTACAATCGATTGTCGGTTTTTTTACTCGTGTGCTACACTCGATTGTCGGTTTTTACTCGTGTGTTACAATCGATTGTCGGTTTTTTTACTCGTGTGCTACACTCGATTGTCGGTTTTTACTCGTGTGTTACAATCGATTGTCGGTTTTTTTACTCGTGTGCTATACTCGATTGTCGGTTTTTTACTCGTGTGCTATACTCGATTGTCGGTTTTTTACTCGAGTGCTAAACTCTATTGTCACATTGATTGATTGATTGATTAATAAGACCATCATCATTGCACTTCGGTTAGTAACCATGTGTGCTCCGATCTCTTTCTTATAGAGGAAGATCTCAACGACAGTTCATAAACTCTGTAGCACCGGCAAGAGTCTCCGATTTAATTTAGAAGATGGTAACAATATTTTGTAGGATTTTTTTTTTCTCTTTTAATGAATTTTGTCAGGGCAGCGGCGTTCAGACTGCTCTTCTTGAGTTTGAACTGTCGAGGTTATGTTATCTGCTCAAATTGAACACGGGACCTACATTTTATCGATGTCTCCTATAGGACTAGTAACTTGGGTCTCACCTACACTCAGGTCAGAGATGTCTGAACAAAATCTCTCGATGGTTCCACGAGTGAGCAGAACAAGTACCTTTGGAATGCGAGGTGTGCACCTAACTTCTACACCACAGAAACCCCCAACAGCTGCATTCTTACAGCACATCTCTTGTCTAACCTCGTCTTCTTCATCTAGCCATTCAAAGCGGACGGACGCAGATGAAGAAGAGGAAGAAAACACAAGGAAATTATCTAAACAGACGAAAGTGTAATATGCAAAGACAACCATCTTTCTTTTCGTTCGTTCTTTTCTCCAATCCTGTTTTTGCTTCACTGTTTCAGGATATGAAGAGATTTATAGAACGGGCTTTGTGTACGCTTCTACACAAGTCTTTCGTCGCATCTGTTATCTCTGAAGTCCACCTTTTGCTTGGTCGGCCTTTTGCTTTGGATCCATTGTAGCGGAGTAATATTGTACTTTGAGGCGCACTGTCTGTTAGTAATCTGCTTATGTGGTCGAACAATTTAATTTGTTGTTTCTTGATAAAGTCAGTATTGATGTCCTACCCACTTTTTTTCCTGATGTCTTCATTTCTTAGCCGGTCTTGTCTTAATATTTCCAGCATTCTGCGTAGATACTTCATCTCTGTCGTGATTAGTTTTCTACTATCATTTGTTGTCAGCGTCCAGGTTTAGCATTGATATCGTAATGTTGGAAGAAATATTGTGTTGAACATTGCTCTTCTTGTGTTCATGGTGACATGTTTGCATTTTAAAATTGGCGCCATTTGTCCTATAATAATGATATACGGAAAAGCTGGAAGGAGCTGTAAAAGATTGAGGTAAAGGTAGAAAGACGGATGATGGGGATAAGAGCCTATGGTCCACCCGAGGTTACAAAGGCATAATAGCGACAGAGAGAGAAAGTATCAACCAAAGGACTTCGTCAGGGCAACAATATTCAAAGGAAAATTAGGACAACGTTCTGCTAAAGATAGGAAGGCTTTGCATGAGTTGGTTGAGAGCCAAGCCTAATCAGGATTACAAAGGCATAAGAAAGGAGAGAGAGAGAAAGTATCAACAAAGGACTCGTCAGGCAACAATATTCAAAAAAATTAGGACAACGCTTCTGCTAAAGATAGGAAGGCTTTGCATGAGTTGATTGAGAACCTAAGCCCTAATCGGGATTACAAAGGCATAAGAGAGAGAGAGAGAGAGAGAGAGGGGGGGGTATCAACCAAAAGGACGTCATCAGGGACAACAAGATTCTCAAAAAAGTCAAAGTTTGTGAGAATAAATGTTTTTAAAACTGCAATTAACTTTCAAATAAATCGTTTATTCTTTATTACAGACAACCAACGAAGTGTTTGAATATTGGTATATCATTCTAATAGTTGCTCTAGTCATTGCTGCAGCAGTAATCATAGTCGTGATTCTCCTACTGAGACGCAGGTTAGTCTTGTATTGTTTATGTATGCCACGTCTTCTTATCACTTATTTTTGTTTTTGTTCGCCTGCTGTAATTGAGTTTTCTCAAAATCATTTTTTTCATTTTGTTTGTGACGCAAATCCCTGAGTTTTAACTAATACTAAAGCTAGATACACGAAATTTGAGTTATCCACATATAATTTTGTAGCTACAAGTCAATTTTAAATTACATTTTTGTGAAAATATATTTAAAAAATTAATTTTCAATGTGAAATGATGACACATTTTGTGCGGTTTTTTGCTAAGCATAAGTTTAAAAATAAAATATATTTCTTGAGATTTTACAGAAAACAAATGAACCTGTAACTGTTAATATGCTTACAGTTTATGAATCATTCCTTAATTTCTCGTTATATTTGTTTGTTTTATAAATTTTAGGATTCTATTAACATGTATTTTTTTTTAAAAGACGGCAGCTGTTGTCATGACAACCATGCAGTGCTCTTTTAAAGCATTAAAATAGATCTACATTCATAGATTAACACGCTCATTATAAATTAATTGCTCTAACTTAATTAATAAAGAAAATATTTTTTTCGGAGGCAAACCCCTTAATACAGGCATAATCAATGAATTCTGAAGCAGAGCTCGAAGACATACATTGGACTAGGTTTTAAGTACAAAGAAAGGCACAAAATTGGATTGAGTGAATAATTTTGGTCTCCTTCTTATCTACTCTTAAGCGCGACGAGAACTGATGATGATGTTGTCGACATATTTTTATAATCTCGTATCTGATTTTATTTTTTTGGTGGGTGGGGGAAGGGTGAGAGTCACCCGTTATGATTCAGGTGTTGTCATGGGGCTTAAAATTGCGCCTCTGGCTGATTTTTGCGTGGAGGCTTGTTTTATTTATCACCGGTGTGCCTCGACATTCAGGCAAGCCTTACTCTGACATCAGAGATACCTGTAATTTAGATCCCTAAGTCTAGGATCAGGGTTTCCTGTAGTCCAACAACGTATTGTATGCACACCGAGAATTGTTGACTCAAGCTGGCATTGAACCCAGGAATTACTTCGGTACGCTGTCATTAGCGTAGCGTGTTATCAACTTCCCTAACGATAACCCTGTCAGTTATATGAGAATTATCCTCATGTCACTCCAGACATGTCCATAAGGGCTCCAACCACTGCCTCAATAAATCCAGCAGCTCCCATCGGCTCAACACGCCATTTCGATGCTGATTAATTCATCTTTTTGCATATTTGGTATGTCGTGGTTTTTTTGTGGTTTTTTGGGGGCGCTGTACTAATATCGACACACGTTACCAGTCTCGTCAGCGACTGGGATTCCCAACTTTGAAACCCCGCTGTTAGGAAATAATAGGTGCGTTAAGAATTTCATTTCGGTCTATTGCAGTACCCATTGCATTTCCCATTGTAGTTTCTACTGCAGTTCCAATTGCAGTTAAAATTGTAGATCACATTGCGGTTGCAATTGCAGTTTCCATTGCAATGCCCATTGCATCATCATAACAATTTGACAGTATGTAAACATTACGGTGAGAAACAGATAAAACAGAAGAGTCATTACCGTCAACCTTCATTGTGGAGATGGCACATAATCTCATTCAAATATTCACCCGTGTGTTGTCGGGGCTCGAAAGGGGAGCAAATAATAGTGATATTGCGACCTACAAGGCATGTCGTAATAGTTGACTTATGTAGGACCTCGGTTAGCAACCCTAGTAAATAAAAAGCGTCGGAGAAATCGGATGAGCTGGCCTACCTGTAGGCGCCAAACTGGCACAACGTACAATCGCACTTAGGTTTGGATCACATACAAATCACAAAAGTTGGTTACAAGTGTTCAATATGGAACGTTCGAAGAAGAAATATTTAGCTTCTTCTTCTTTGTGTTCGTTCTTTACAACCAATTTTAATCACTCTTTGTGATATGTTTGATCTTGCCAAGAACGTGTATACGTTGCACATTGATTTGGTAGGCCCTAAACGCATAACTTTTACACGCTTAGGACACATGCATCCGATTTCAGCCAAACCTCCTTAGTCGCCTCTTACGACATGCATGGCAGGTAACAGTGGTTCTATTCTTTACACCCCAAATTTGAGCCCGGTAACCACTCGGGCGAAATATTTAGCTAAATCAACTGTTAACATTCTTTCTAAGTTTAGAATAGTCAGATTTGAAAATTCTATTTTTATTTTTCACTTTGATTTATATTTTATAACAGACGAGTTCAAAGTCAAAATACAGGTCAAGGATTCTTTGAGAACGTAGCATGCAACGTGAGTACAGAGGACAACCTGGGAAATACAGAAAGTGGCAAACCGGTAATTGTCTTATCATTTTCTTCTTTTGTCGCCACACTGCTATCGGGTTGTTGCCCAGTGCCCAAATCTTGGCTAAGGAAGGCAGTGCCAAAGAGCAAAGTTATCAACCACTGTCTTTTCAAGAGGTGAATACAGACAGAATCTGCAGTAGACTGGAAGACAAACACTTGCTATGATTGCGGAAAAGACTTTTTTTCCCCCGATCCAGAAGCACTTGAGCTTTCAGCTCTTTGGTTCGGTGTCATGGACATCGTAACCCTTCGGTTCGGTGCCACGAACACCGTAAATCTGGGGAACCTGTGGCTTTTCTGTCAGCCCACGGAATTAAACCACACTCACAGGGGGCTTATCACCCGTCGTCCAACGTGCTACGAACACGCTGGGCAGGCGGGCAAAAGACTTCTGTAAAGACCTAAGCGGAACAGACCAGGTCGTTATATTTCGCCTACTTTTCGGTCATCACAGACTACCACTTACATCGACTAGGAATAAGTCACAAATCTCTCTGCCAGTGTCAGCAGGTGGAACAGCGGATCATGTCCTGCAAGACTACTTTCCTGTGTGAACTGAGAAGCAACACGGGGCCACACCAGTCGACCTAACTTCTAAGCTTTTCGGAAACCTGACAGACCTGAAGCTGACTGCCACAGTAAAATAAGCATATGACCAGAGATCGCTGAAGAAGAAGATAGCCAGCAGTGAGAATAAATACAAAACTGTAGAGGAGAACAAGACATAAATCAGTACAGCAAGATGATACAACCACACAATACAACGAGACATGTCTTGACTGGAACCCTCAGATAAATAGACAGGTTTGGATATCAAAGAGCACGTGGTGAAAAATAGAAGTGAAGGTCAGAGAAATCGGAACCTCATGGATAGACTACGGCCCTAACTGCCACATTGCACAGTGAACATGAAGTTGTAGTAGTAGTTATTGGGATTGTGGAAGCGGACAATTAATTTATCGATTAATTAATATATATATATATATATATATATATATATATATATATATATACATTTTCTTCGAATACTGTTTACTTAAGAAACTTAACGGTGTCATAAATTTGGTTGCAATTAAAAAGTAAACCAAAGATGGGGAAAACCGGAAACGGTTTCACTGTGAAAATGTGAAAAAATTGATCGTTTGAAGTTTGAAGGCAGAGAGATATCAAAGCTCCACTACTGTAGTGAAAGACAAATGAACATCGATATACTAGATTGGCAATATTTACAAAGATTTTTTCTTTGCATACAAATAACTTTAGTGCTATGTGAGAATTTGTTCAACTCAGCTAGTTAAAATGGAAACAGAAGTCGAAGGCTGCTCTAGAGTCTAGTCTGAAACATCGTCTGAGGACGTCTGGTTTAATTAGTTCTCAGACTCAGAGAGACCAGTGTTCAAAGCTTGATTTCACCTGGACCTATCATGGCAAGTTTTTCCAAGTTCCGACTATTAATGTCAGCGATGTCAAGTCTTACTTGCATACATCGTTGTCGTTTTAGAAGAGATCAGTTATTTTGCGACAGTGGACACCAGTTCCGAACTTTACCTATACAAAATATCAAGTCGTCATGCATATGTTGCACTTGCAGGTAATCCATTCATCTTAAGTGTCTTTGGCAAAGGAGAGTAGCCATTCTGAAATATTCTGACAATGTGTTGTTAGATACTTCAGAAGATTCTGAGTATGTGCCATCATCATATAGATCTTGTCCATGTCGGAACATGTCTCCCATGACAGCAGCTCTAAATGCCCCCTGTCCTGTGTGGCGTCTTCATTTTCATGCTTACTTTTTGTTACCAGTTCCAAACATGGACAATGAATAGAGCACAGTCGCAAAAAATAACTACATGTGAAATGCGATGCCTACGAAAAGTTACCAACACCAGAAAAGACAGTCACCAATCTCAGCATAAGAAAGAAAGTTGGGACAGAACCTTGCTTAAATTACATCGAGAAACAAAGAATGAAGTGGTTCAACCACTTAATAAGATTGCCACCAAATTTTGCTGTATACAGTCTTCTACATCAAGGAAAGAAGGCGAGAGGAAGACCATGAATAAGATGGCATAGCAGAATCTTGTCAAAAAGCAAAAATAACTATCACCCAAGCCACTAAAGCAGCACAAGACAGAAACAGAAAACCATGGCACTGGCCCACAACACGATAACTGTAACGACAAAAGAAGAAAAAGCCAATATGGTAGGATATATTATTAAAATTTTACTTATTTTGTAAATATTGAAAAAATCTTTGTAAATATTGCCAATCTAGTATATCGATGTTCATTTGTCTTTCACTACAGTAGTGGAGCTTTGATATCTCTCTGCCTTCAAACTTCAAACGATCAATTTTTTCACATTTAAGCGATTTAAGCAGTTTGGAATTACCCTTTGTTCAAGTCGAACTGGATGCCTGAGAGGCAGAGTGAGAGGTGTGTTTAATCAGCAGCCACAGGAACCATCAGTATGCATACTCTTCGATATCTGTTGGGGGGACTGAGCACCTATGGGTTTGCCCGGAGTGCAATGAGTCAGTTTAGTAACCAATAACCAATTACTTATTTTGTAGACCTATTCTATAAATGATTAATTCTATTCTGTTGATCTTGTTGATTCCAGTGTGTCCAGGCTAAGTCAGTGCCAACAACGATGAAGAGTTCTCATACTGATCCTATGATAACAGATAACAATGATGGGAAAGATGGAAAGTAAGATTACTACTGGATGATTCATTTACAGTAAAGTTTGTCATTTTTGACACATATCGAATATCCTTTGTATAACACCACTCTCGGTGGCTTAGGGAATAGTGACTTGGTCTATTAACCCAGGCGTTCAGAGTTCAAATCACACTGCAAACAGTTTGGTTGCAAATTGTTTCGTGTGGATTTTTACAAATGGACGATGGCACCACCCGTTCAGAAAGTAATAGCAAACTACTGAACGTAATAATGCCTTGAAAAATCACAAACAGTGTTTTAAAAAATGCTGGGGTTGATTCGCAAAGTCCTGTAAAGGATATGCAATTAACTTTAAAACACCACTCTTAAACAGCTGTGGGGGTGTCTCTGTGACTAAGTGGTTTAGTCCTTGCTTTGTGTCCGAAGGTCGTGGGTTCGAATCCAACCATATCGTCCATTCACGAGTGCATTTTTTCCAGAGATTGTTGCAGGAGCTACATAGTTCATGCTTTGTGTAATACTCTCAGCAGGTGGTGTGCCATTATTTGCGGCAAGGGACTGAGCTATAAGGGCTAAAACCTGGTGCCATGAATTAAATCCTTCGGCTTTAGATCCTTTCTTGTTATATTCAACACATATAGCATATTCTTTGTGTAATGTCACTCTCATTTCATAACAAAGGAGGGTCTATGTGGCGTAGAGGTTAGGTGCTCGCCTCTTATTCCAAAGATACCTGGTTCGATCCCTTGTGGAGCCATGTGGACATTTTTCCAGAGATCCCTGATCTCGGTGTAGGCGAGATTGAGTTCTACGTCATATTGGAGATGGGGGATAATATATAGGTCCCGCGTTCAACTAGGACATGTAAAAAAAAACCTTGACTTAAAAATTGAGAAGAGCAGGCTGGAAAGGCGCTGCTCTGCCAAATTAATTAGAAAGATTAAATAATAAAATTAATAATATAAATTAATAAAAAGTATATTCACCGTCTTCTAAATTACATCGGGGACCCTCGATGATGATGCAGAGTTTGTTCACTGTTGCTGAGATTTTTCTGAGTAAGAAAGAGATTGGAGCACACATGGTTTCTCACCGTAGTGCAATGATGGTGCTCCAATCAATCGAATCTCATAACAGTTTGATTGAAATATTATCAATCTATAGCCAGTTCTCTCATCCATCATCTTCTTTAGGATTTTTTTAATTATATAGTTACTGCGGTATCATTGTCATCCTCTGCCTCGTCTTCTAGAAACTATGTTCTCATTTCCAGCTTTATCTAGACCAGCTAACATGGCCCATGATGATCATGAGTCAGACAAAACAAATTTAATTTATCTAATCTTGAATCTTCTTCTTTGCGTTCGTCTTTACGACCAATTTTAATCACTCTTTGTGATATGTTTGATCTTTGCCAAGAACGTGTATACGTTGCACATTGGTTTGGTAGGCCCCTAAACGCAAAGACTTCTACACGTTTAGGACATGTGCATCCGGTTTCAGCCAAACCTCCTTACTTGCCTCTTACAACATGCGTGGCAGGTAACAGTGGTTCTATTCTTTACACCCCAAATTTGGGCCCGGTAACCACTCGGTGTAATCTTGAATAAAATACATTAACCCTTTAGCCTTCTGAACCGCATCTCAGGCTTGGTGTATTTTTTAAATTGATATAAAGCCAGTGTATTGGCTAATTTAACATATATTGCAATATAAATGCTTTCAAAGGTAGAAAAAATGTGGGGCAAAAGTGTTAAAACTTATCTGATGTTTAATAAAATTCTTTCTGATGGCAGCACAGCACATGAATAAGCTGCAAGCACCTGCAGGCAAGATGGTATTTCTTACAGACTCACTGTCAGCTATACAAGCCCTGGAGGCTAAATCCGCTGACAGCACAGTACAAAACCTATAAAGAACTTGCTCAGCTTTCAGAAAAGGCAGAAATTCACTTGCAGTGGATTCCATCTCACTGTGGCATTGCAGGCAATGAGAGTGCCGATGTCTTAGCTAAGGAGGTCAGTGCCAAAGAGCAAATTTACCAACCCTTGTCTTTTCAAGAGGTCAAAACCCTCATACAGAGAAAATTTGCAGTAGACTGGAAGACAAACACTGGATATGATTATAGCAAAGACTCCCTCAAAGACCTAAGCAGAACAGACCAGGTCATTATATTTTGACTACGCACAGGACACTGCAGACTCAACAAACACTTATATAGACTAGGAATAAGTCAAACAGCTCTCTGCCAGTGTCAGCAGGCGGAACAGACACCAGAGCATATCCTGCAAGACTGTCCTCTCCTGTGTGAGCTGAGAAGCAACATGTGGCCACACCCAGTCGACCTGAAGCTGACTGCCCAGTTTGTGGTCCATAGTAAATTAAGCGCATGACCAGAGATCGCTGAAGAAGAAGAATAAAATAAATGATTAAATTTATCTGATGTTGAGAGTCTTTCCGAACAGATGAGTTTCATTCAGGGTTGTGAATCCCAGACACTGACCAGGTTGAGGGAGATAGATGTCGATATTGGTATAGCCCGACAGATGAATTTCAGTCACTGACCAGATTGAAGAAGACGGATATTGATATTGGTACAGCCCGAAAAGAACATACCAAATATGGAAAAGGATTGAGTAATCAACATCGAACAGGCATGTTGTGCCGCTGGACGCTGCTGAATTTGTTGAGGCGGAGATCGGAGCACCTATGGACATGTCCAGAGTGCTATGATGATAGTCCATAGATAACTGATGTTTATAAAATAATATTAATTTTAGTTAATGTTGACCAGATGAAAATCAACACTTTATACTTTATAAATTATTTTTTCAGGCACATTAAACCCAAGTCTAACATAAACAATGGTATCGCAAGTATTTCTGAATTACTTGCAGAAAGGAACAAGCTAGGGGTAATGCTTATTCAAGTATGGGCAATGTTTATAATGAGCAGCGGCCTGAAGGTAAGAAATTGTCCTGGTTAATGCATATCTTCTTCTTTTCTTCTCTTCCTCCATTGTACCTCAATGAGGTTTGAGATAGATGATCTCCATCATAATGCTCGATATGGTTGTCTCGAAAGTGCCACAGTCCTTACGCAGAGTGCTATTGTTTCATTGTGCTTAATACTTGTATGTTTATTGGTTTGTTTGTTTGTGAGAAGAAAGAAGAAGCATTGACATCCAACAGTATCACTAACAGTTTACCTGATGATATTGCTCTACTTTCAGTGGATGAAAATCCATACAGTAATTTGGATGAAATAACTTGATATATGAATACATCTTCTTCTTCTTTGCGTTGTTCTTTACGACCAATTTTAATCACTCTTTGTGATATGTTTGATCTTTGCCAAGAACTGTATACGTTGCACATTGGTTTGGTAGGCCCCTAAACGCATAGATTTCTACAAGTTTAGGACATGTGCATCCGATTTCAGCCAAACCTCCTTAGTCGCCTCTTCGACATGCATGGCAGGTAACAGTGGTTCTATTCTTTACACCCCAAATTTGGGCCCGTAACCACTCGGGCGATGAATACATTACATGAAACAATTGAAGACAATGAACGGACGACATCCTATAGTGACTATGCAGGTAAATTTATCATCGCAATTTCTTTTCCAGTTTCAGTTTGGAATATCTTCATTGCATTCCGGACTTGTCCATGGGTGCTCTGACCTACTTCGCAATATCTTCAGCGACTGACCCTACCATTTCGATGTTGATTGATGAGCCTACTCATATTTCTTTTGTACTGTTCTTTTCTGGCCACTCTAATCTTCAATCCCAACTCCTGCAATCTAGTAGTTGACGTGGATTGGTGTAAATGAAAATCTTCTTTGCTGCCACACTCTATGAGGGTGTTCGAAATGTCAGCTCTATCCATTTTCTGGCCCCCTGTTATGGTGGCAGAGCCAGTGCTCTCTCATTTCCAACGATACCCATGTGCCCTGGAACCAAGATAAGTGTAATGCTGCAAATTGTTGGCGCTTGTAGGGATTTAGTCCATTGACTGAGCATGGAACCAGCCTCCACCTTTTGGATCATACTCAATGAACCACTTAGAATGCACACATGAGTATAGTTTTGTGACTCCAATCATAGTAGTGCCTTAGTCACCACCAGTACCTTCATTGTCATGCTGCTTGTTGTCATACTAAATACACCACTGGCTTCCTTGACCATTCTGCCACATGAGCTTGCAGAGAAGGCCCATACAGACTTTTCATGACGAACTACCGACACATACATGTAAATCAGAACGTCACCTTCATTGCAGTTTTCATCAGTGATAGCCTTGATGTCTACATCCAACACCACAGGATTCCTCTCTCTCTGCAACTTTTGTCAAACTTAATGATGGTTGAATACGTTTTCCCATATATGGATGGCAGCGGCATCCATTCTTCCTCATGGTCGATATTTGTGAGCCTGCATACCAACTGAACAGTGTCTGCAGCACGGCCAACCCACGACTTGCCCCACTTTAATTGATTACCACTATTAATGTTTCATTGTGCTGAATACGCCTATGTCTATTTTATTGGTTTCTTTATTTGCAAAAAGAAGCATTGACATCTAACAGTATCTGCACAAAATTACTTGATGATATTTCTCTACTTTCAGTGGATGAAAACCCATACAGTAATTTGGATGAAGTAACTCGATATGTGAATACATTAAATGAAATAATTGAAGAAAAGGAAATGACATCATCCTATGGTGACTATGCAGGTAAATTTAACATCTCAATATTTCTTCTCTGTTTTAGTTATGAATATCTTCATTGCACTCCAGACTTGTCCCTAGGTGCTCCGATCTCCTTCGTAATATCTCAAACAGCGTCCAGCGACTAACCATACCAGTTCATTGTTGATTGATGGAGCCTACTCATATACCTGTTGTACTGTTCTTTTCTGGCCAATCTAATCTTCAATCCAAGCTCTTGCTGTGGTTTAGATGAAAGTTCTCATTGCGGCCACGCTCTATGAGTGTTCAGAATGTCAGCTCTATCCATTGACTGACTCTCAACATTCTTTTCTTCTGATCCAGCAATGCAATCAGGAATCAGTACACCTTGCGGTGTCTTGTAGTGCAAACGACTCTCTCCCTTCATGATCGGTCCACGTCCATTCTTAGCAGGAACTCTTTTCTAACTACAATGTGGCATCTCACTGGAGAGAGGAACTCACATATGGCCAACAATGATCCTACTCACCAGCAGGCTCAAATAGCAGCCTAAGAGGTATTGGCATTCAAATACTTTTTCCAGGAGGAGGCAAAATGAATTTTAAAACTTTTAGTAGCTAGTTTGAAATGAAAATCATGGCATATCTTTTACAGGAATTAGCCGTCAACCACAGTAAACAAGTAGTAGATTTTCTGGCACCACTATATCGTTCAGTAGTTTGCCATTGCTTTCTGAACTGTGGGGTCTATTTTTACCGTTCGTAATAATCCATAGACACGAATTTGTATCTAAACTGCCTGCAGCGGAGTTTAAACCATGTACGGGGTCAAAGGCTCATGAGGTCATGGTGGTGACATGAGCCAGGGTTAGCGAGGGGGCACGCTAACCAAGACCCTGCCCCCAACCTCCACGCGGTGACCCTGGAAACAGACTATGGTTCCGGTCTGGCTAAGAGGGGCAGGGATCGGGAGAACTACTGGTAGTGGTAGCAGTGCAAGTACGGAAACACGATAAAGATACATACAAACAAAATGCACAAATCTCCTGACCGATGTCCAACAAGATATTGCCCAAGTCCCTGAACGCAAAGAAACAGCAACGAAACGTCTCAGACATGGATGAGAGGTGCATCCAGTGACCAAACGTATGCCCACGTAGGGCGAGCTCGAAGCCCTGAGGAGGGCAACATTGCCAGCCCGTCGGCAAAATAAATAAGACAGGACCGTAATGAATAAAAGTCTACCCTCGTGTCGGTACGAGAGAAGATTGCAGCTGACCCCGCATTGGTAGACTGGTGCAGATACATGTACTGGGCAAGGTTTGCCGAGCGCAAAGAACAAGTTGCGTTTAGTGCATAACGAAACTACCGCCCTGGGAAAACCGTGCAAGGTACTGTGCGATTAAAATTAACATCCCGGAAGAACTGAGGTTGGTGATGCCTAACGGAACTGCCAGCCTTGGGGCAACCGGGCAAGGTTCGATTGCAGTCGTAACTAACATCCCGGAATAACTGGGGCGGTGATGGCGCGCGCAAAATCCGCAGTTACGCTGATAGTGCCGACTGAAACGACCCTCTACATTGTTTGTACTCGGCCCCATGCCAGTGCTTTCGGGGTTAATTGCAAATTGCCACGTACCAATGCGCGTCTAGAAGAGGCTGAGAATGTTCCTTCCCCGGATCAAACTCAAAATGTACGGTAAAGCAAGGCCGACAATGTACGGATCAAACAGGAAGTTCGGGTCTGAACATTGGCTGAAGCCGATACTTTACACGGTGTCTTATACGAGTAAGACGCCGTCCGAGGATAAGCTTACAAGCCCGAGAAATATTTCTCAGTCAGAACGGGCATAAACAGCGTAACTCACTGTCCGGGCGTAGATCACAAAGCCCAAAAATACGGCAAAGCTGATCGAACCCTAGGGAAAGCTCACCTTAGTAAATCAAAAGCTGGCTGAAACGAACACCCCACCGAAGGATAAGCAACTGGGCTCCAATAGGTGCTGAAGGCTGGTGCACGTACATCACGTTCTGATGTGTGGCTGTTTATATATCACAATGAGAATGATTAAAACAGGCCTAGAACGATCGAAGAAGAAGAAACCATGTACGCTTGGGTTGTGATCGAGCTCACTACTGCTTAAGCTACAGACACCACAGTTGCTAGTTTACTACGTGGAAATAAAGAAGAAAAGATTTGTATAAAACAGTGTTATCAAAATGCCATTTTCCAGGGAGTGACAGTTGCCTTCCTCTTGCCTTAACATATCAACCACCATGTGAAGAGGTCACTCCAGCTTCGCCTCATGGTATCGTTATGTAATATCTGGTGACGAGCTATAGAAGAAGAGGTGAAAACTCGTCAGCAGAACCGAAGATAAAAACAAACAACAAATAAATTGTTGCTACTGCCTGTAGTACCACTTTTTAGGGCGGGGTAGTACAGGTGGGATGAAGACCTGAGGTAATTAATGGCTGGTGCAGTCACAGAGAAGCTGTTCTGGTTAAGATTTTTCATTTATGCCCACAACATTAAAAAATCCTTGACCTTACCGTGAACTGAACACAGGTCTCCCACATGGGAACCGCGTGAATTGAAGATGACTACCAAAAATAGAACTTGGTGGGGAATGGTAGTTGCAGTTGTATATTTCACAGGGAACAAAAAGATTTAGTAGTGGTGGTGGTGATAATGTCGGTAGTATGATGGAAAAAAACAAGTTCACCTTACAATAACTTGTGGTTTTTAAAATAAGCGGTCCTATTGACACAATAATATTTTAGATTACATAATTCTAAACATAATTTTTTTTGTCAATAACATTTCATCATCAAATAGCTTGTCCTTTGCAGAACTTTTCTACCCTAACAGTCCTTACTGAATTTCTTTCTCTTATAAGCTTCTACAGCCGTCATGCTCAAATCATCAGTTACATCCTCAAGCCGTCTTTTCCGTGGTCTTCCTTTTCTCCTCTGTGCAGGGGATACATCCTTCCATAATGGTCTTCTCCACTATTCGTGTCTTTGAATGTCCAAAATACTTTAATTTTCTTATTTGTAGCATTGGCCAGTTTCTTTGATTTTTGAATTCTTTCTGGATAGATCTATTTGTTCTCTTCTCTATCCATGATAAATGGAAGATTCGTCTGTAACACCCAAAAGCCCATATATATTATTCTACTGTTTTATTGAATGCGTTGCCACTTGGAATATGCATGCTCTTAGTATTCTGATCTTTGTGTCCTATCAGTTCCATTCCATACTGTTTTTAGGTGTTTAATTTGTTTGCAAATATACATGCTCTTAGTATTGTAATAGTTGTTTTCCTATCAGTTGCAATCTATACTGTTTTTAATTCTTTCATTTTTGTGTATGTCTATGTTTGTTCTTCATTTAATTTCCATAAACATATTTCAGCTTTACCATTGGATGATCCAACAAGTTTTCATTCTTCAAGCTAGAAGTTTGGTCAATAAGATGCCAAAATGATGTCCTTATAAAGATGCCTTTTTTATGCCTTTTTGATCACTGTGTGACATATCTCAAAATACAGATGGACAACAATCAAACCAGTTGTGGGTCAAACTACTCAACAGAAATAAACTCTGCAGAATGTTGAGAGAGAATGAAATCAACTCAGCAGAATGTTGAGAGAGAATGAAATTAAGTTAGCAGAATGTTGAGAATGAAATCAAGTTAGCAGAATGTTGAGAGAGAATGATGTCAAGTTAGCAAAATGCAGATATCGAATGTGCTGGCCTACTTGTCAGCTCATAACGGGCACAATCGCTCTTAGGCTATGTCACATACAAATCACAAAGAGTGGTTAACAAGTGGTCGATATGGAGCATTCGAAGATAAAAATTATTTTAGTAACGTGTCTGCACATGTGCTCCACTTCATGTAAACATACTGAAAGATCTGAATAAATTGATATATAGACCTGGCTTTTTTCACTGAAACAAAGTGATTACTACATGTTTCATCCTCAGTTAAAGGAAGCAACTTTTCTATCTAATGAGCTTAAATATATCTTGTGAAATGAATCATTTTTTTTTAATGAGGTTGTTGTAATGAAATCCAACACATATGCAACAAAGCAGATCAAATGGCACAAAATTTAAAATGCAAACATGTCACCTTCTTCTTTTGTCGTCACACTGCTACCGGGTTGTTGCCCAGTGTCGTGGTTTTCTGTTTTTGTCTTGTGCTGTTCTGGTGGCTTGGATGATTGTTATTTTTGCTCTTTCACAGGATTCTGCTATGCCATCTAACCATCTTTTTTGTGGTCTTCCTCTTGCCTTCTTTCCCGATGTTCTGTTGTAGAAGACTCTGTATACTGTGGAGTGTGGATGCATTCTTATTAAGTGGCCAAACCACTCCATTCTTTGTTTCTCAATGTAATTCAAGCAAGGTTCTGTGCCAGCTTTCTTTCTTATGCTGATGTTGGTGACTCTGTCTTTTCTGGTGTTGTTGGTAACTTTTCGCAGGCAACGCATTTCACATGTAGTTATTTTTGTGACTACGCTTTGCTCATTGTCCATGTTTGGCTCAAGTAACACAAAGTAGGTATAAAAATGCTGTTAATCATCTGTTGCTTAGCTGCCTGTGAAATTTGTGGGTGCCTTAACAATGGGGCTAGCTGGTAGGTTACAGCATTTGCTTTTGCACTCTAGCCTCTATCTCTCTATCTAGTCTTCCATCTTCTGTGAATATACTTCCTAAGTATTTGAATTCTTTCACTTGGTTCAAACATGTCTCCATGAACACAAAAACAGCAATGTTTCTCCCACAATCTTTCTCCCACAATCTTTCTCCCAACATTATGCTATTAGTGTCAAACCTGGACGCTGACAACAAATGATAGAAGAAAGCTAGTAACGACAGAGATGGAGTGTCTACGGAGAATGTTGGGGGGGTAACAAGAAGAGACCAGGGAAAAAAGTGGGTACATCAGTACTAAACTTCATCAAGAAACAACAAATTAAATGATCGGATCACATTGTAGCAACAGATAGCTTCTCTTCTTTTTACTACACCTTTCAACTCCCAACGGAGCACAGGTTTTCATCAACAATCTTCTTCCAGCCTTCCTCTGCCATCCCTTCCAATTCTTTCTATGTCTTTTCTATCCTTTTAATATCAGACTCCAGCTCTCTTCTCCAGGTATTTCTAGGCCTTCCCTGCGTTCCGGTTCAAAACAATGCCTGTCCTGCAATGCTTCCATCTCGCTTAGCTCTTTCTTTGAGTTCATCGTTCATAATCTTATCATACCATCGCAGTCCCTCTATTTTACATAAACATCCATTTACGAAGGTCTGTAGTTTCCTAGTGGTTTCTTTAATAGAGCTTTGATGACAATTAAAAACTGGAAAAATTGTAACAGAATATGTTGATGTAAATTTAACATGAACACTTTGCGAAGTGTTCGGCAGTTGGGTTATTTTACGAGACAATCTTGGTTCGAAATGTGTTAATTAAATGTTTATGTTAATCTAGTTGCTATTAACTTATGTGAGCTTTTTTTTTTGTACTTACATCTTAATATGATGGCAAATTGGATAAATAATTTGTAACAATTATTATTATCTGTAGACTTAGATAAGTATTTTTTACTAGCAGTTTTATTTATTTTTCTTAGTTTTTATCTTTCATCTTTTATAATTTCCAGGTTTCTTTCACAAACTCTAGTATTGTCTATTCCCAGATGGAAGATGTAGTTGGCTGTCCATTCTTGCCGTTAAGCGCAGGGATGGGATCTTTAATTTGCGTTCTTGGGCCAGATGAGTTGCCCTTGTCCATCTTTTTCTTGGTCTTCCCTTAGCTCTAGTACCCGATCTCTTTTATTGTATGCTGTTATTGGTGGTTGGATGTATTTCATTCTCATTAAATGTCAGAACCAGTGCATTTGTTGTCTTTCGATGTATTCAGTGCATGAAGTTATGCCCACACTGCATCCGCTGTCCTCATTTCATAGTCTGTCTTTCCTGGTGACTCCCACTGCCTTCCTCAATATTGAAAGAGAATTAACACTCTAGTATTCTTCTTTTGTCACACTGCTACGGGTTGTTGCCAAGTGTCGTGGTTTTCTGTTTTTGTCTTGCGCTGTTCTGGTGGCTTGTGTGATTGTTATCTTTGCTCTTTCGCAGGATTCTGCTACGCCATCTAACCATCTTTTCCGTGGTCTTCCTCTTGCCTTCTTTCCCAATGTTATGTTGTAGAAGACTCTGTATACTGTGGAGTTTGGATGCATTCTTATTAAGTGGACTCTAGTATTATCTTCTATAATTTCCATTTGTTATGCTGATGAAGTATTGACTGACAAAAATCAGTTATAGTTTTGTGCCAGGGCATATAAACATGCTGAGATGGCTGCTGTAAAAAGCGGATGAGCAATGGAAAGGTTGATATTCTGAATTCCCTAACGGACATGTAAATGAAAGTAATGGTGGTGAATCTACAACACTAACTAGACTGCATGAATACCAAGTCAAATGTGGTGTAGCTAGATGACAAGAGCACTATACCGGTAGCCAAAGAATAATAGTAAACCAACAAAGAACCAGTGTCGTTAGTTGCCACACACTGAGAGACATACTGAGGAGATCTGAGCACTTATGGACTAATTGGTTGGATTTGCAGCGATGAAGATCTGACGACTAAACTAAATTTTCAGTGTCTTTAATCATTTTCAGTATTCGTTTATAATTTTTCGGTTGATCTCTTCCATAATTTCCTGTTTTATTCTGTAATTTCAAGTTTTTTATTCTATCACTTATAGTTCTTCCAAACTTTCAAGTTCCATTCTCCACTCAGAGACACACATGGCCAATCTCCATGTCAGTCCAAGACAAGTTATATGGAGATGTACATGGACTTCTGTTGACCGCTAACTACTTTAGAAGTATACAAGTCTATGTCAAGACAAGCTATATGTAGATGTACATGGACTCCTGTTGACCGCTAACTACTTTAGAAGTATACAAGTCTATGTCAAGACAAGCTATATGTAGATGTACATGGACTCCTGTTGACCGCTAACTACTTTAGAAGTATACAAGTCTATGTCAGTCCAAGACAAGCTATATGATGTACATGGATTCCTGTTGACCGCTAACTACTTTAGAAGTATACAAGTCTATGTCAAGACAAGCTATATGAAGATGTACATGGACTCCTGTTAACCGCTAACTACTTTAGAAGTATACAAGTCTATGTCAAGACAAGCTATATGAAGATGTACATGGACACTTGTTGACCATAACTACTTTAGAAGTATACAAGTCTATGTCAAGACAAGCTATATGAAGATGTACATGGACACTTGTTGACCGCTAACTACTTTAGAAGTATACAAGTTTATGTCAAGACAAGCTATATGAAGATGTACATGGACTCCTGTTAACCGCTAACTACTTTAGAAGTATACAAGTCTATGTCAAGACACGCTATATGAAGATGTACATGGACACTTGTTGACCGCTAACTACTTTAGAAGTATACAAGTCTATGTCAAGACAAGCTACATGTAGATGTACGTGGATTCCTGTTGACCGCTAACTACTTTAGAAGTATACAAGTCTATGTCAAGACAAGCTATATGAAGATGTACATGGACACTTGTTAACCGCTAACTACTTTAGAAGTATACAAGTCTATGTCAAGACAAGCTATATGAAGATGTACATGGACACTTGTTGACCGCTAACTACTTTAGAAGTATACAAGTCTATGTCAAGACAAGCTATATGAAGATGTACATGGACACTTGTTGACCGCTAACTACTTTAGAAGTATACAAGTCTATGTCAAGACAAGCTACATGGAGATGTACGTGGATTCCTGTTGACCGCTAACTACTTTAGAAGTATACAAGTCTATGTCAAGACAAGCTATATGAAGATGTACATGGACACTTGTTGACCGCTAACTACTTTAGAAGTATACAAGTCTATGTCAAGACAAGCTATATGAAGATGTACATGGACACTTGTTGACCGCTAACTACTTTAGAAGTATACAAGTCTATGTCAAGACAAGCTACATGGAGATGTACGTGGATTCCTGTTGACCGCTAACTACTTTAGAAGTATACAAGTCTATGTCAAGACAAGCTATATGAAGATGTACATGGACACTTGTTGACCGCTAACTACTTTAGAAGTATACAAGTCTATGTCAAGACAAGCTACATGGAGATGTACGTGGATTCCTGTTGACCGCTAACTACTTTAGAAGTATACAAGTCTATGTCAAGACAAGCTATATGAAGATGTACATGGACACTTGTTGACCGCTAACTACTTTAGAAGTATACAAGTCTATGTCAAGACAAGCTATATGAAGATGTACATGGACACTTGTTGACCGCTAACTACTTTAGAAGTATACAAGTCTATGTCAAGACAAGCTATATGAAGATGTACATGGACACTTGTTGACCGCTAACTACTTTAGAAGTATACAAGTCTATGTCAAGACAAGCTATATGGAGATGTACATGGACACTTGTTGACCGCTAACTACTTTAGAAGTATACAAGTCTATGTCAAGACAAGCTATATGAAGATGTACATGGACACTTGTTGACCGCTAACTACTTTAGAAGTATACAAGTCTATGTCAAGACAAGCTATATGAAGATGTACATGGACACTTGTTGACCGCTAACTACTTTAGAAGTATACAAGTCTATGTCAAGACAAGCTATATGAAGATGTACATGGACACTTGTTGACCGCTAACTACTTTAGAAGTATACAAGTCTATGTCAAGACAAGCTATATGAAGATGTACATGGACACTTGTTGACCGCTAACTACTTTAGAAGTATACAAGTCTATGTCAAGACAAGCTATATGAAGATGTACATGGACACTTGTTGACCGCTAACTACTTTAGAAGTATACAAGTCTATGTCAAGACAAGCTATATGAAGATGTACATGGACACTTGTTGACCGCTAACTACTTTAGAAGTATACAAGTCTATGTCAAGACAAGCTATATGAAGATGTACATGGACACTTGTTGACCGCTAACTACTTTAGAAGTATACAAGTCTATGTCAAGACAAGCTATATGAAGATGTACATGGACACTTGTTGACCGCTAACTACTTTAGAAGTATACAAGTCTATGTCAAGACAAGCTACATGGAGATGTACGTGGATTCCTGTTGACCGCTAACTACTTTAGAAGTATACAAGTCTATGTCAAGACAAGCTATATGAAGATGTACATGGACACTTGTTGACCGCTAACTACTTTAGAAGTATACAAGTCTATGTCAAGACAAGCTATATGAAGATGTACATGGACACTTGTTGACCGCTAACTACTTTAGAAGTATACAAGTCTATGTCAAGACAAGCTACATGGAGATGTACGTGGATTCCTGTTGACCGCTAACTACTTTAGAAGTATACAAGTCTATGTCAAGACAAGCTATATGAAGATGTACATGGACACTTGTTGACCGCTAACTACTTTAGAAGTATACAAGTTTATGTCAAGACAAGCTACATGTAGATGTACGTGGATTCCTGTTGACCGCTAACTACTTTAGAAGTATACAAGTCTATGTCAGAATATGTTGCAAGAAGAAGAAGGCATTATCTACTTCTAAGTTCAATTTCTCTGCATCATTTCTAGTTTTTCTTTCATTTCTGGTTTGTTTCTTTCTTTCTTTTGTCGTCACACTGCTACCGGGTTGTTGCCCAGTGTCGGGTTTTTCTGTTTTTGTCTTGCGCTGTTCTGGTGGCTTGTTATCTTTGCTCTTTCAAAGGATTCTGCTACGCCATCTAACCATCTTTTCCGTGGTCTTCCTCTTGCCTTCTTTCCCGATGTTCTGTTGTAGAAGACTGTATACTGTGGAGTTTGGATGCATTCTTATTAAGTGGCCAAACCACTTCATTCTTTGCTTATCTATGTAATTCAAGCACGGTTTTGTGCCAACTTTCTTTCTTATGCTGATGATTCTGTCTTTTCTTGTGTTGTTGGTAACTTTTCGCAGGCAACGCATTTCACATGTAATTTTTGTGACTGCACTTTGCTCAATGTCCATGTTTGGCTCTGGTAACACAAAGTAGGTATAAAAATGCTGTTGATCATCTGTTGCTTAGCTGCCTGTGAAATTTGTGGGTGCCTTAACAATGGGGCTAGCTGGTAGGTTACAGCATTTGCTTTTGCACTCTAGCCTCTATCTCTCTATCCAGTTTTCCGTCTTCTGTGAATATACTTCCTAAGTATTTGAATTCGTTCACTTGGTTTATTTTAGTGCCATTGACATGGATGTCTAGATTATTGTTTTCTTCCCATATTCATTATTTCTGTTTTAGTGTTGTTTATTTTCATGTCATGTTTTACACAATTTTTGTTCAAGGTGTCAATATGATGATGTAGATCTTGTTCATTTTGATGTATCAGGCACTGATCATCTGCAAACAGCAGTTCATTTATTTCATCATTATCTGAATTTGACTCTTGAGTTATTTTATCCATATATGCAATAAAGAGTAGTGGTGAGAGGACACAACCTTGTCTAACACCTGATGTAATGGAGAACCAGTCGGTCATTCCTTCTGTTGTTCTTACTGTACTCTGGCTATCTTGATATAAGGCCATAATATTACCTAATAGTTGTCTCTGGACGCCATATTCTTCAAGGATCTTCCATAGTTTGCACGTTTACTCTATCAAATGCCTTTTCTTGGTCTATAAATATAAGCTAACTTTGATTGTATTCAATTGTTTGTTCGCAGATCTGTCTTAGTGTAAATATTGCGTCTGTGCAGCTCTTACCCTCCTAAACCCAAACTGGCTATTGCTTAACTGGGGCTCTAATATATGTCTTGCTCTTCGCTCCAATATTTGTGCAAACATTTTTCCTATATGGCTCAAAAGAGAGATACCATTTCTGGTTTGTTTACTATAATTTCTAGTTTTTCTTTCATTTCTGGTTTGTTTACTATAATTTCTAGTTTTCTTTCATTTCCAGTTTGTTTCTACTACAATTTCCAGCTTTTATTCATTTCCAGTTTCTTCTTCACCGTTCAACTCCCAACGGAGCACAGGCCTTCAACAAACTTCTTCCACCTCTTTCCATGTTTTACCTATCATTTTAATATCAGCCTCTAGCTCTCTTCTCCAGGTCTGTCTAGGCTTTCCCCAACCAATTCTGGCCATTTTCTGAAAGGAAAGAAGGCTAATCTGCATCGCCGGATCCTTTCGGCTTTCCCAGCGATACGCCATTTGCCCCCCTGTTGGGGACCTTCCCTGTTCGGATGGTTGTAGGTTATTTCAATTGTTATACTATCCATGTTTGTTGAAGTTGTTGGCTTACTTTTTCTACGGGGTGAGGTAACCAGTCCCATGTACCCCTGTGAGAGCAAGATTTAGTAGTAGTAATAAGAGACAGATGTAGCCCTTTGCTCCACTGAGAACAAAGTTTAGTGGTAGTAGTGGTGGTGGTAATACCAGTAGTAGTGAGACAAATGTAGCCCTTTGTACAAATTAGAACAAGCTGTTTTTGTAAGGGAATATTGAGGAACAGGACAAAAAACGGCTGGCAATAATTTGACAGTGTACAGAACTGCTTGGAGAGCGAATCTAAAATGCGGAGACTACACAAAACATTGAATACAGACTCAGTTCATTTGAATAAAGCAACAATTTTGTTGGGTTCAATTTCCATTTATTTTATGAAACATTATATTGCAAATTTTAAAGAAAACCAACAGGAATTATATCAGGGAACAAATAATGTATCATACATAATCCAACTTCCTAATGAAATACTACTCTCTTCATTCATGTTTGCTGCTAATTCAATACTATTGTCTTATCTCCCTATGTGGATGATGGAATTTGCACACCTACATAAAATGGATCTCAGCTGCCTCTACCTGTGGAGCACATATTGCAAGACTGAGCACGCGAGAGTGAAATCTGGCCACAAGGAACAACCCTTCAGAACAAACTATGTGGGAACCGGTGAAGACCTCAAGCGCACCGTCCTGTTTATGACACACACCGGAGTAGTCGCACAGCAAAAGTTGGTCGCCGAAGAAACATCTATCTATTCATTAATCTTTCCCTAGTCCTACTGTGTATACTATTCCATGATCGTCTTTTTCAAGCCTACACAATCTTCTATACAACCAAAATATTTCATGTTTCGTTCGCTGTCCTGTCTTCTTTCAATTGATAAACATCTGCAATGTTTAATTCTTGTGTTATGAGTTCAGTTGTCCTTTTCCGTGTTGATATTTTAAAGATTCTTCTATATCATTTTATTCAATGGTGTATTTCTCAACTGATTTGCTAAGCCTCCAGGTCTCATAAGTCGCAAAATAAAAATATACATGCACTTAAGAATCCAATTTTTGTATCTCTGTTTGTGCCGCTCCAGTTTCTTCAATGAAATGCCAGATACAAATGTTAAATTGATTTTAAAACATATCATGAATGAAAAACAAATCCTTCGTACAAACAAACCAAGTCTCAGTTTTCAATCGTTCAGTAGGTCACTTATTTTGAATTCATCATACATCAAACCTAGTAGTAGTCAAAGTTAGTTTACATGGCTAATATGCCATGCCCTACTTCAATATTTATCTTCCTGTTCTGCTAAAATTTTGGCTGAGGACTTGGCATCATAAAACAGACTGGATATTTCTTCCACTTCTTCTTTGGTGACAGAATCTTTCCCATTGATTCTGGACATAATGTTTGCAGGTGTCAGTACCTGTACTGCGTACCTGTAAGGCAGGGGAGACAATGTTCAATTTTATGATATGCTAAATAAAACAAATGATGTCCTGAAAGTTAACGACAATTGCCCGATAAACAATATACTATACAGAAAAATTAGATACTTTGGTCACATCAAGCGTCATGATGGCCTGGAGAGAACAATATTGGAGGCAGGGTCCCAGGACACAGAGGCAGACCAAGAAGAAGATATTAAAGAAACCATGATTATGACCATCGGCAAAGTGGGTGAACTGGCTAGAGACAGAGTTAATTTCAGATACGCTGCAAAGAGAGCAACGTCCTATAAAGGATACGCACCTTGATGATGAAAACTCCATCCGTGATGAGGAAAACAAAATGTTGCATTGAAACTTGCAATTTGTAATTACTTGCAAATAACATCTGCTTCACTGAGGGAACCGCAAAAGTGCAGAAAAGGGACGCCTAAAGAGATCTGGAGCGAATCTTCTTGAGGAATTGAAGGATATGGGCTATCCTCTCATCCTTTTAACCCTGATTGGGACAACAGCTCTCAACTGGCCAGTCTTCTATCTTTAGCTATCTTCTGAAGTCAGTATACTGTTAATCTTTCCCTCCAAATCTCTTCTCCATGTCTTCTTGCATTTCCCTGTGGGTTCCTTCTTCAAATGCTCCATATACCACTCTTGATTTGTATGTGATCTGAGCTAGATGATTGTAAAGCTTGTCCAGTTATGCGCTCTTAAAGTAGGCAGCACATCCGATTTCTGTGATGCTTTATTTGCTAGGTAACTTCTCTAGGTCCTACATAGCGCCTTACGCACGTGCCTTGTAGGTTGCAGTCGAAATTCTTTGTTCTATGGGCCCAGCATCACACGCTGTGGGGTCTAAGAAAGGGTCTTTCTGTTATATTTCCTTGGATTTTCTCAAGGTGTATCCTATCCAGAGCATTTTTCTGGACTATCCAGGAACCCATAAGAAACAGCCAGAGCCGGAAAAGTGCAAACTGCTAATAACCTATGTTCGTGAGAAGCGGAGAGGAACAAATAGCCTCAGCTTGGATACAATCTTCTACTTGGAATGCTCCATATCGACCACTTGTTAACTACTCTTTGTGATTGTATGTGATCCAAGCCTAAGAGCAATTGTACATTGTACCAGTTATGAGCCTATAAGTAGGCCAGCACATCCGATTTCTGTGATGTTTTTTATTTACTAGGGTAACTTCCCTATGCCCTACATCAATCGCCTCTTATGACATACCTTGTAGATCGCAGTGGTACTATTCTTTGCTTCCCTTGCGGGCCCGGCACCACACGGGCAAAACCTGATACAATGAAGTCAATCCATATTTAGACTCATTTTTACTCCGAACAAACACAGACAGACATGTTACCTGAGTGTAGACTTGACACCAATGGCTGCCAAACCTTTCAGAGACTCATCATCAATCTGAATGCTCTCTATTTGTGCTCGGATTTTGAGTATCTATAAGTGAATAGTTTTATTGTATTGAATAACACATGGAAGTCAAAGGAGATCAAACAAACACAAAGCTGAGAATCTTTCAATCAAATGTGAAATCAGTGCTGTTGTTTGGCTCGAAAACGAGGACAACAAAAGAAACCACCAGACCATCGTAAATGGATCTTTTCCACCACTTATTTCTTTATAGAAGTGTTGGAAGGAATGTAGGATCTTGTGTGTGCTTGTTCTCTCTCTCTCTTGCGATCACCCAGACCGATGTACCAGACCTCCCCATAAATTCTATTTATGTGGAGATCTGATTCATGCAGCCTTAGTATGGGTGTGTTTTACGTCACAGCTTCAGTACCATTTGGAGCTCTGGTGCTTAACCTCGGGATGTGCCCTGTTTCAGCCAGCGTTTACTCGGTTTGATCTCCATTCTGTAGCCATCTAGTGTTTTTTACGGTGTGCAGTAGCTAGCCCCACATCCAACCTCCTTAGTAGCCTATTACGACATGCGTGGCAGGTAACAGCGCTTCTATTCTTTACACTTCAATTTGGGCCCCGATAACCACTCGGGCGGTGTGCTTATTCTAATGCACTTTGTCTGCCTTTATTAATTTTCTGATGGCTGTTCTTGATACCGTCGCCTAATCTTTGGCGTGGTCTTCCTCTTGCTCTGTACTTGTTTTACTTTTTCAGTTTTCTCTTGTGGTAGATGATGCCCGGCATCTCAGGTATCCAAACCATTTAATCTAGTTGTTCTTTTATGAATTGCATGACTGGTTTCACATCCAGTCTTCTGATTTCTTCATTTCTATTTTTGTCTGTTATTGTCACACATGCAGCTCTTCTAAAGCACTAAATCGATTCATTGTAAATGGATGTTTACGTATAATGAGATGGTATGAGTTTACGAGCGATGAAATCAGGGAAAGAACTAAGCAGATATCAGTGAAAAGGAGCTAAGGAGGAGGCGATGGATAGGACACACATTGAGAAGACTGTCAGAAAGCATTGCAAGACAAGCGCTGTTTGGAACCTGCAGGGAAAGAGAAGTAGGGGAAGGTCTAGAACTACACGGAGAGGAGAGCTGGAGACTGATATTAAAAGAATAGGCAAGACGTGGAAAGAATCGGAAGGGATGGTAAGCGAGAAAAAGGGCTGGTAGAGGTTTTTTAAAGACCTGTGCTCCATTGGGAGTTGAGAGATAAAGAATTGCATAGTCAATAGCAAAAAAGTGTGCGACCCACAGTAGACTTTTTTTAAAAAAAATATGGAATAGACTGAAGTCAAAAAGATTTATCACTGATTAGTAGAAATATATCATTGTGCTATGAATTCAGGCGTGAAGTCGTTGCCAAAATGACGTTTCTGGCGCTTGAAGTCTTGCTTTATTTACCACCAGTGTACCTCGCTACTCAGGCTGTCCTTCTCCGACTTCAGAGTTATTAATAGAATTGATTCACATGCAATGCAGTGGACATATCAGGAACAGCGGATACCAGAGGGTAAATGAAAAAGTGGAAGACCCAAAACAAACTGGAGAACAGTAGAACAAGAAATGAGTCACAGCTGAAACACAATACAGAAGACAGCCAAGAATAGAGAGTAGATATATATATATATATATATATATATATATATATATATATATTTGCAATGATATAGAGTCCAATAACGTTAATGCCGTAACACTTTCGCTGCCACCCATTTTTCAACCGAGTCTGGCTCACTGCCCCGCTATTTTTTAGGCATGATCAGTTTTCAGGATGACAGTTTCAAAAATCTTGATAAAAAATAAACAGGGTACAGGTATTAATTAAACTGTGGAATAGTGTTCATATATTAATGAGCTACTAACCTGTCTATATGTAGATTATATTCTTTATAACCCCCAAGCTATTGCTGTAACTGATATTGCTCCATACCTTTCAACAGTGTGATATGCCGCCGTTTTCGAGATGTGTGTCTATCACCTACTCCTGTACCCGTGGGAATATCTGCTATCGATCTATAAACATCGTCACGTGAATCAAAGTTCACATTTGTATCCCATTCAAAGGCCGTTTTAACACTATCAATGGCAAAAAGTCAGAAAAGAGTCATTTTGAACATCACTATTCATCAGCTACGCGCCATTTTGAAAATCTTTTGTTTACTTACGAAAAATCGAGAAAAAAATCATTCAAAATCGGACTTATATGTTTACCACGCGTACATTAGATCCGCCATTTTGGAGAGCTTTTCACAACAATACAGAAGTAGCGTAATGTAATACGGTGTACGGTCAGCAAAACTCCCCATTTCAAAAATACATCGTCGCAGACAAATGTCAGACAACAGCAGCGAAAAGGACTTGGTTTTTCGCAGACTTTTGTTGACAGTGGCAGCCAAAGTGTTAAAGTAAAGCAGTAAGTTTATGAAGTCTGGGCAGTTGCATACACTAACTAGTTTACCTGCATCATCTCCTCTTGTGAGTATGGTAGAGTCCTTATGATCAAAATTCTATCCAGCAAGTCCAGGGGCATCCCATGTGGTGCAACAATATCTTCTGTTCCTCTGTTGGCAGGACACAAATATAAAAAAAAGGTATACACATAAAGATAACATCCTATGAGGTTGTAACAGATATTTTAAAAAAGGCAGAGGATTATTTCTGGTCAACTTTATGTTCTCAGACATGGACACAGACAACGAACATAAAATTATAACAAGAGATGAGAGTCTTGGAAGAACTAAAAGATTAACAAGAAAGGATAAAATTAATAATGCAGAAATCAGAATAAGACTACGATTGAAATTTTTCTTTGTCCTTAGGGAGCATAGGTCCACAACCAGTGTTCCAAACCCTATTATGCAAGGCATCTTTTCCAGATCTCTCCACTTTCCCGCTTTCCGTCTACAACTCCCGCCTCCAGGTGTTCCTGGGTCGTCTATTACCCTGGGGTTCCCTCGAGGGCCTGTCTCATGATGATTCCTCGGTGTGTCCTATTCATCGTCACCTTCTGCCCCATATTTCTTGTTCCACATGCTGTTGTCCCACTCTATTCCACAGTTCCCTGTTTGTGATCTTGTCATACCATCACAGATGGAGTATCCTGCGCAGGCATCTATTGATGATGATCTGCTTTTGGTGTTCCTTTAGTTGTTCTCCATGTCCCCGCTCCATACAGCTTTGACATTTGAGTTAAATATTATGATTGAAATGAATTATGAAATTTATAACAAAACTAAGAACAGATCAAGTAGTTTGGACATCCTTCAAGAATGCAAGCGATATCGTCTGCCACAGAGAGCACAATAAAAAATATAATTACTAAAACAGCAAAGGAAGATTAAATAAAAATTGAGCGACAACATCAAGACCAACCTTAGAGAAATAAACTTCAGGATATAAGATGGACTGGATCAAAACAGACTGAATAAACACCTGCACATGCTACAATTGCCTCCATCCATTCTGTGACATATCTATCAAACCACAAAACAGGTCCTGCAAGACTTCCCCCCTGTATATCCTCGCTAGAAAGATATGCTGGACTTACAAAACTACATGGCACCAGAGATGAGCTCCAGACAACAGTCGACTTCATCTTTAGAACGCGCCTGATGACATAACCATCAAAATAGTGATCGCAGTAAGAATACACATTGGATAAAACACACAAAAGATTTTTATTCCACCCCGACAATCCACATGACTTAAATGGAGGACGCCCGAGCAGTTACCGGGGCCCAAATTGGGGTGTAAAGAATAGAACCACTGTTACCTGCCACGCATATCGTAAGAAGCGACTACGGATATTTGGCTGAAATCGGATGCATGTGTCTTAAGCATGTAGAAGTCTATGCGTTTAGGGGCCTACCAAACCAATGTGCAACGTATACACGTTCTTGGCAAAGATCAAATATATCACAAAGGGTGATTAAAATTGGTAGTAAAGAACGAACGCAAAGAAGAAGACTTAAATGGAGGTGGAAAAAAAATAAAAGATGACTCACTTAATGACACATTTCCCTCGGTTAGTTGCAAATATAACTATTGGAGCAATGGTTGATTCCAGGGCTCGGTGTAAGTAGGTGAAACACTCAATGTCCAACATATGCACTTCATCGATGAACAAAACACCAGGTACCAGCTCAGCTATACCTTGGTCAATGTATTTGTTGACAACTTTGTTGATCTCTTTACGAAGTTTGTCTGTTTAACAAGAGAAAACAATGAATCAGCTGATGGAGACAAGAGTGATAACTAAATGAGATCATATCACAAATAGGTCACATTGAATATCAAATTAATTTCTTTCACAAGATATGCTACTGGATAATGCTAATATCAGTTATCAGAGCACTTTCATCATAGCACTATGGACACATGCACAGATGCTCCAATCTCCGTCACAACAAATCCAGCAGTATCTCTTAGCCAAACATGCTAATTTGATATTGATTAATTAATCCTTTCGCATATTTGGTATGTCGTTCTTTTCAGACTGTACCAATATCAACACCCGTCTCTCTAAGTCTGATCAGCGACTGGGATTCACAACCCTGAAACTCCTCCATTCAGAAAGACTCTCCCAATGTGTTAAGAATGTCATTTAAGTCCGTTGTAGCTCTCTCTGATATTGCAGCCAAGCTAGCCAATCTATCAATACAAGCTTTCCTTCCTTCATTGTTTCTTATGTCATCTTTTCTAATGACCTTTATAGCAATATTTCTAACGCAACTCTCCGATGGACTGTGGATGGGAAAAGAAGGCCTGGACGTCCAAAGAGAACATGGAGAAGAACTTTGGAAAGAGAGTTGAAAGATTGTGGACTGATGGGGGAGAAACAACTGGTAGAAATATGGTATCTGTGGTGTGTAATCTCTTGTGACAGCCTTGTGTCCAACGAGACACCAAGAGAATATCGATAAAATATCTACAGACGCAAACATTCTCAGCGACTCTTTGAGCATGATACAGAAGATCAAGACCATGGTATGAAGGCAGTGGATGCGACAATCTAGACTTACCTTTATTTTTTATAAAGAAGAAGAAGATAACAGGTATTCTCTATCTCGGTTGCGTAAGTTATGCATACCAATAGATGCGGAAAGACGGGAAAACCTCGAGAGAAAACCCAGTAGATATATCAATCAACACAGAACGGGAGTTGTTAGTCTAAACACACTGAAATACATGCTTGGGAGGAGATTGGAGCGATTATGGACATGTCTGATATGCGATCTTCTTCTTCACATTCGTTCTTTACGACCAATTTTAATCACTTTGTGATATGTTTGATCTTGGCCAAAAACATGTATACGTTGCACATTGGTTTGGTAGGCCCCTAAATGCATATATTTCTACACGTTTAGGACATGTGCATCCGATTTCAGCCAAACCTCCTTAGTCGCCTCTTACGACATGTGTGGCAGGTAGCAGTGGTTCTATTCTGTACACCCCAACTTTGGGCCCCGGTAACCACTCAGGCGATAGAGGATATAACGGAAGACTGCAGTCAAGCAATGTAGCAATGGCGAAACATGCAAAAAACAAAGTACAGTGGTTTGCTTCTTCTTCTTCACCTTTCAACTCCCAGCAGAGCACAGGTCTTCAATATCTTCCTCTCTCTTGCTATCCCTTCCAAGAGTTTCCATGTTTTACCTATCCTTTTAATATTATCCTCCAGCTCTCTTCTCCAGGTCTGTCTAGGCCTTCCCCTACTCCTCTTTTCTGCGGGTTCCAAAACAGTGCCTGTCTTGGAATGCTTCCGGTCGGTCTTCTCAATATATGTCCTATTCATCGCCAGCGTCCCTTCCTGAGCTCTTTCTCCACTGGTATCTGTTTTTCCTCATTTGTAATCTTATATCATCTCAGTCCCTCTATTCTATGTAAACATCCATTTACGAAGGTACTGTAGTTTTACACAGTGCAAAAACAGTAACACTACACAGCAACGTTTCGACCAAAAGTCCTTTATCAAGCAAAGGACACACCAGAAGTGAAGTGCGATGATACTCAAATGAACAAAGATAAAACGTTTCTAATGTCATATTTTTTTGGTCTGCATATCAATGGGAGAAAATACGGAAGAAGGGAGAGAGAGAGGATACTAACCAGCTTTACTTCAAGACACAGAAATATGACAACAACAGAATCGATAGAACAGCACTTGGGATAGAAACATACAGAAATTCATGATTGTCTACACCATCTGACATGGCATGTGATGATAACAAAACCAGGAACTGCATGTATGAAACAGTTAAACAAAATATTTACCTGTTTAGTCTAATCTTACCAGTTATCTCTGTCTTTTTTGGTTTCATTAACTGTCCCATCATCGACATGATATCTTGACCTCCCTGTGAGAATACAGTTACAATCTTAGTCAAACTTCAATGAGTGTTGCATTACTTCTTACATGTTATGTTATGCGATCGACATTATGGCACTTGGGCATTCCCATTCATGCTCTTCTCCGCTGCAGCAGCCATCCCAAAGTCCATTTGCTCACCGTACCATGAGAAGTTGATTAGTATATCTTATCTCTCTACACGAAGACGACATTGTCTGGCATGTCCAAACTTAATGCCTAATTCTCGAACTCGTTCCAGTGTCTGAGACTCGCTCATGTCACATAAATAGAAGCGTACCACAATGATCAACATTGACGGTTACAATAACGAGAGACAAAACTCGACAACTACCTTATAGTGTGATTGACAGTTACAAAACGAGACAAACTGACCACTCTATAATGTGATTGATTACAAACAGAGACAAACTGACGCTCTATAATGTGATTGACAGTTACAATAACAGAGACAAACTGACAGCTCTATAATGTGATTGACAGTTACAATAACAGAGACAAACTGACAGCTCTATAATGGATTGCAGTTACAAAACAGGCAAAGCTAACCTGAGGTCTAGCATTGGCTCATCCAGGTCATGGAGGTGACATCTTGAATCACTTCCTTCTTTATGCACTCACCTTTAGGGAGGACATACTCTTGCCTGTCTATTCTGTGGCGTAGTTATCTGACCTGCCCTGGCGCTGAGAGAAATCAAGCAGTACCAGTATGATTATGGAAGTCAAACAAGATCAAAATAAACACAAGGAATCTTTCAATCAAATGTGAAATCAGTACTTTTGTTTCAGTTTGAATATCTTCATTGCACTCCGGACATGTCCATGGGTGCTCTGATCTCCAAGAGTGTCAGCAACTTCCAGTTCGATGTACCAGTTCGATGGATGAGCCTACTCATACACCTGTTGTGCTGTTCTTTTCTGGCCACTCATCTTTAATTTTAGCTCTTGCAATATAGCAGTTGATGTGGATTGGTTTAAATGAAAATCCTCTTTGCGGCCACACCAGTACTGTTGTATGGCTTGGAAACATGGAGGACAACAAAAGAAACCACCAGAAAAACTAGACCTTTGTAAATGGATGTTTACACCGAATAGAGAGACTGGGATGGTATAAGATTATGAACAAAAAACTCAGAAAGAACTAAGCAGACACCAGTGGAAAAAGAGCTAAGCAAGAGACACGGCGATGGATAGGACACACATTGAGAAGAACGGCTAAAAGCATCGCAATACATGCACTGTATTGGAACCCGCAGGGGAAAAGGATTAGGTGTCAGCCTAGAAATACCTGGAAAAGAGAGGTGGAGAGTGATACCAAAATGATAGGCAAGACATGGAAAGAATTGGAAGGGATGGCAAGAGATGTTTGTTGAAGACCTGTCTTGCGCTGGGAGTTGAAAAGTGAAGAAGAACAATATTATTATTATTGAGTGCTCAGAGCAAAGTGGTACTTCTGGTGGAGAGTCATGTTATACTTCTAATGAAACAGTTTCTCAACCCTTAGTCCTCTCCTGACAATAGCTCTCATCTTCTCACGCAATCAGTTTCCTTGCTCAGAGGTATAAACAACCTCTGAAGTCAGAGAAGGCGAGGGACACTGATAAGGAAAGCCGGCCTTCATGCAAAAATCAGTCAGAAGCGCCAGTACCAGGTGCCCTGACTACACCTGAATTCATAGCTGGCGAACGCAAGAAGAAGAGATATAAACAACAAGATGAGATTCCTCCATGAATCCAGTTGTCTGTAGGAGGTTCTCGTGGGTGCCCCTAATTACTCTTTTAGATTAGTCTTATGGGGTCCTGTTTGAGACTTCAATTCTTCTTCTTCGCATTTGATTTCATATGCTCATCTAAACCAAGAGATGGGTTGCCTCTATGAAGCTGCATGTCAGTTCCTCAAGCTCTGTAAGCTTCATTCATGAGGCCATGTTTGGTTTCATTGGTGTACATGTACATTGGGGATGGACATGACTGCAGGATGTGATCTGAGTCTGTGTTTCTGTCCGACATGCACACTGTGCAGGCTTTATTCTGTACATGTGATGGTTGAGCCTTCAGTGACCTGTTCGTATGCGAAAGATTGCTGTGTGCTGTTTTCTGTTTAGTCTGGTGATGGGATCTTCTGTGTGTTTGCTGTGAGTTTGTTGTCTCCACAACTCTTTGTATTTCCGTTTGATATGTGTCTTGATTTCTGGTAGTGACACTGGGTGTTTGTGTTGTATCAGTTTTGTTTCCAGACTTCTTCTTCTTTGCGTTCGTTCTTTACGACCAATTTTAATCACTCTTTGTGATATGTTTGATCTTTGCCAAGAACGTGTTACGTTGCACATTGGTTTGGTAGGCCCCTAACGCATAGACTTCTACACGTTTAGGACAAATGCATCCGATTTCAGCCAAACCTCCTTAGTGCCTCTTACGACATGCATGGCAGGTAACAGTGGTTCTATTCTTTACATCCCAAATTTGGGCCCGGTAACCACTGGGGCGGTTTCCAGACTTCAATTCATTGAGGAGGGGGCAGGTTTGAAGGATATGTTCAGGAATCTGGGTATCCTTTTGGCATCTGCACTGGTCAGATTTCAGTTTATGGAGATGAGCTTACAATCTGCAGTGTTCTGTGGGGAGCCTAAGATGGTAGTTTTGTTGGTTTCTGTCTAACCTTACGAAAGGGATCTTGTGGGTAATTGCTGCCTGTTCTATGACTTCATGCACGTTTGTATTTCACTTTGATATGTATTTTTGCTTCTCTCAGTGAGATTCTGTCATGCAATTGTTCCCTGTGAGCGACGATATGATCTGGATTGAACCCATGATTTTCAGAAATCACCTTTACCACTTTGCCTTAGAGACCATGGAATGAATCAGGTATGTTATGTTATGTGAAAAGTTCTTCAGTGAGGCCTTGCAGACTTTATATCTGAGAAGTGGTCTGCCCTGGTGCCTCTTCCACTCCGAAAGTTCACAGAACATTTGTTTTGGTATGCGACAAGTTTCCATTCTTCTCACATGCCTAACCATCGTAGTCGTCCATTGCTGAGCATGCCCATGATGAAAGGCAGGTTTGCATGTTGCAGTACTTCAGAGTTGGTTATAATTTATTAGAATCAGATAAGTAAACAGTAAAGCTGTTATAAATAAAATTATTGGTAAGATATTGGTGCAGCCCGAAAGAACGACATACTAAATATGCAAAGAGATTGATTAATCAACACCAAAGTGGCGTTTGGACTGCTGGACGCTGCTGGAATTGCTGAAGCGGAGATCGGAGCACCTATGGACATGTCCGGAGTGCTATGATGATAGTCCTCATATAACTGATAACTGAAGTAAGATTATCAAAATTGCAAAATGTGAAATAAATAAACTGACCTTTACTGCGCCACTATTTGCTTCAATGTAGATAACATCACCAACTTCTACTTTCTCTTTCTGCAGACTCTCATAGATTGATGGATCTAGTTTCAGCTGCTTTGTTCCTTTGGCAGTCTTGAGACCAATAACAACATGGCTGACTGTCTTACCATAACCTGCCAAGAATAACGAAAGGTTATGTATTAATCTTGAGGAGCTTCTGGCTGAATGGATTAAGAGAGTGGCTCCCATGCGAGAGACCGTGTTCAATTCACGGAATGGCCAAGAATTTTTTCTGTCATGGGCATAAATTTAAAATCCTAATCTGAACAGCTTAGAAATGTAATTTGAAATGCGCCACATTCAAACCTTAGGACAGACATGCCCAAATGCTGACCAAAAATAGTCTTTTATCCAAACAATATCAATGATACTACACACCTCCCATAGGATTTTCTGTTTCTGCGGGTGTTAGTTCTGTGACCTCTCCTTCATAAACCTCCTTTGTTTCTTTGATACGAAGTCCTATAGCTCTTCGGAAGTTCTCCATTAAAACTTCTGTCTTCTTGATTTCTGAAGAGTAAACTTCACTACCAACCATTGGACAGAATGGTACTTTTGAGCCAAGTTCTTGAGCTATAGCCAGTGCTATTGCTGTCTGTTGGGACAAGAAATTAAACAGTGTCAATTAGTTACGTATTTGTATTTTTTTTATTAAATGAAATGTGTACTTGTTTTGTAAAAAAATTTTGGTTTGAAAAATGAATATTATGAAAAGTGTATGTTAGGAAAAGCAGTGTACATTAGGGAAGGTTGGTGTACGTTGTGAAAGGTAAACATATGAAAGTGTACGTTATGAAAGGTGTATATTGTGAGAGGTGTATGTTATGAAGGATTTATGGCATAACTGACATTGTGAAGGTTTCTTCATGTTGTAAATGTTTGATTGCATAAAGGATTTTTGCTGTGAAGGTTTCATGTTGTGAAGGTTCATGGTAAGAATTTATGTTGTAGAAGGATTCATGTTGTGAAGGATTTATCTTGTGAAGGATTTATGTTGTGAAGAATCATACTTTGCCTGTCCCTGGTGGACCAGCTAGTAATACAGCTCGGCCTGCCATCTTTTTTGATCTTATCAGCTCTACCACTACACCAGCAGCCTGCAAGAAACGATCATAAATATTACTTAACTTTGGTAAAAAAAAAAAGATAGTATCCATGTACTGACAAGTTTAAGATTCGACTCCCTAACCTTAATCTAAAGAATGCAGTTTACTTCAAGCACACTTTTTTTTAAAATGAGTCCTAATAGAATGGACAAATGGCACCCACATAGACAAATTAATTGATAGGATCATTATCATTGCACTTTGGTGAGTAACCATCCATGTGTACTCCGATCTCTTTCTTGAACAGGAAGATTACAGTGGCAGTGCATGAACTCTGTAGCATCTGCGAGGGTCCTTGATGTAATTTTGAAGGAATTTTATTTGTAATCTTTCTATTGAATTTTGCCTTGGCAGCGGCTTTCCAGTCTGTTCTTCTCAATTTTGAACTGCCAAGGGTTCTTTTACATTCGCAACTTTAACACAGGACCTACGGTTTATCATCCGTCTCCAATAGGAGTAGGAACTTGATCTCAGTGTGGTGCCACAAGACATTAGATAGGTTGTGAGACTCTGAGGTGATATGAAGATTTTAAGAGTGCTGTAAGACTGTTTTGAAGTCAGTGTAACAGTGATTAGGGCTCTAGATTTAGTTAAAAACGCAATTTCAAATTCTGTTACAGTTCAACTTTCCAGGACATCCTTCTGAAAATGGGTTCCCACTTTTCTACGTTAATAAATTTGTAATCCCCTCTCCAGTCACCATGACCACCATGTACATGCTTTATTTTGAAGCTGGCTCTTTCAAAAGAAAGGAAAAAAACAGCTGGAGCACCCTAAATTGAATAATGTTGACCCATCAAGTTTATAATGTGTGTCAAAGCTAAAACTAATATAATGAAATAGACCATTGATATGCTCGTTCCAATCACAGCACAAATGGCTTTCAGGTTCATCCAATCTTAATTGGGTACCAGAAATACATTACACTGATTACAGTACACTGAGATCTCAAGGCAGCCAGTGATGTTGGACTCAACACTAGTAACTTACTTACACTAACTTCTAAGTTACAGTTACACTTCTAGTACTATTAGTATTAACTACACTACCTAGTGACTACTAGGAGTCTACCTACAGTCACGGCACAGTGTACAGTACCTGAGTTCCGAGTACCCAGTTAACCAGTACTCAGTACACTACTAGTTTAGTAGTTGCGAGTTGTTGAGTAGCGGCTAATTGACTACTGACTAATATTCTTCTAATAAATACTATAATACTAATGCTGAATATTAAAAATAGTATTTATAAATTATCAATGCTGCAAGATAAAGTTACAACTAAGTTAATTAGGTTGTCATTCGTCACGGACCGGGAGTTAACTTAAAACTTCTTAGTTACCAACCAAGTCGTGAGTTCCTTAGAGTTTAAAACTAACCTCTCGCGCCAACTCTTGTCCAACAAGTCCTGCTGACGACTGAATAGCATATCCATTTTCATCAAGTCCTAGACCTTTTATGTGGCTATGAGATGCAATTCTCTGAGCCTTAGACGTGCTTTTAACTTCTTCAATCTTCATTTTTGTCTTCTACAAGATTCTACACGCGCTGCCTGTTCGTCAACAAGCCAAGTGGTACTGGAAATAAAACCATATGTCGTAATAACATCTACAATTAATATTGCAATTAAACTATGAGTTTATTGCACTTAATCTTTACAACATTTTTTTTTATAATTATTCATTTCGGTTTTTTTTTATATAACTGCTAGTCCGATTTGTAAACATTTAGTAAAGGTTTAATATTATTACGACTAAAACACTAGTTTCAATATTGCGCATGCGCATTGAACATAACAACATTTGTATTCAATTCTGTTGTTGGTTACGGAACTGGCGCAGTAGAACTGCGGGCAGTCCATGGCATGGCTATGTGCTCATTCTGAGATTCTCACCCTAACATTTAACGAAAGGTATGCATACTCATGGCTTACTAGTTAAAAACACTACTCATTCTGTCCGTCGTGCAACCTGTTTTGATGTGCAACTTCTTCTTCTTTTCTTCTTCTTCTTTCTCGAATCCTGTATGCCTCACAGCGTCAGGTCAGGAAGAGATTTCTAAAACGGGCCCTAGTATGCGCTTCGTAGATAGTCTCTTTCGTCGCCTCTGTTATCTCTGAGGTCCATCTTTTGCGTGGCCGGCCTTTTTGCTTTGTACCCATTGTATCGGAGCAGCATTGCTCTTTGGGGTGCACTGTCTGATGGTAATCTGCTTACGTGACCGAACCATTTAATTTGTTGTTTCTTGATGAAGTCTAGTACTGATGTTGTACCCACTTTTTCCTGATGTCTTCATTTCTCAACCGGTCTCTTCTTGTTACACCCAGCATTCTGCGTAGACACTTCATCTCTGTTGTGACTAGTTTTCTTCTATCGTTTGTTGTCAGCGTCCAGGTTTGGCACTGGTAACATAATGTGGGAGAAAGATTGTGTTGAACATTGCTCTTTTTGTGTTCATGGTGACGTGTTTGCATCTTAAAATTGGCGCCATTTGCCCTATCATTTGATTTGCTTTGTTGCATCTGTGTTGAATTTCATTAGTTATTCTTCCATTTGCTGAAAAAATGCTCCCCAGGTATGTGAAATCTTTTACTTGATTTAGTAGATGATTATCGATGGAGATGTTGGTAGTGTTTTCCTCTCTGGCGAATGTCATTACTTCTGTTTTGTCGATGTTAATTCTCATGTTGTATTCGTTACATGCTAACTGGAGTCTGTTGATGTGTTGTTGTAGCTGTTCTTCTGTTGTTGATATGCAACGTGTAATTCAAAACGTTTGAACAAACTTGTGTTCCGAATGTCGTGGGTTCAAATCCGAACACGCCGTTCTGTTCAAGGGTGTATTTTTTCGGAGATCCCTGAGATTGTTGCAGGAGCTACGAAGTTTGTGCTTTATACAATACGCTCGGCGTGTGGTGTGACATTTCTACGAAGAGGGGCCGAGCCATATGTGGGATTAAACTCAGTGCAATGAAGTTAGTCCTTCGACTTTTAAACAAAAGTGCTACATATCATAACCAAACTGGTACGGCAAGTTGTTGGAGATATTGAGGAGATCTGAGCACCTGTTGACATGTCCGGGGTGCAATGAAGATATTCCAAACTGAAAATAAATTTTGTTTTGAGATTTAACTAAGCAAGCGACAACCCGATTTTCATGGGTGTAGCCCATTTCAAGATATAAAATCATACACATAATTTGGCAGCAATGTAGACACAGAAGAATTAACAGATAGAGATGTCAGAATAAGAATACAGCAAGAGGATCTTTTATCGCACTATGAAATCTCTGTAAGTGTAAAGAAATCAAATTTAAAACCAAAATTAGCTTAACGTTTAAGCGGTTTTACTGAAAATGACTAAAACAATAACGAATAAATTGCAAAATTCATCAACTGTTGTCTCCGACTAATAGATGAACTTAGATGGTATGATATGGTCACAAATGAGAAGTTTATATGGAGAGAACAAGACAGGCCCCAGTAAACCAGGAGGTGGAGAAAAGACGCTGGCGCTAAATATGACACACTTTGAGAAAATCAGAGGATTACGTCCTTTCCCGGAACTCGCAGAAAAAGTAAATAAAGAGACGTTTAGAAATAAACAGAAAGCAGATTTGAAGTAAAACATTAACGTGATAGGCCTAAGGATGAAAAGGAAGGAGCTTCAAGAGGTAGCTAACGATAGGAAGACTTGGCATGAGTTGGGTGAGGACATGCCCCAACCGAGGTTAAAAAGACACAAAAGCGAGAGACCTTGGGTCAGATGTGTTCCATCTGTAGCTGCAAGTTAATGTTGTCGCAGGACTGAGACTATGTTGTTGGTTGTTATATGCACATGACGGTAGTAAATATGGCTCCTCATCAAATGACCATTTTATTTTCTGTATGTCTCATCCCCTTCCCCTCCCGCCCTTTTTCTGTCGTGTACAATGTAAGTTTGAGTCCAACAATATTACTGATGTTCTCACTTTATTTACTCTATCCCATTTTGTTTTTGGATAGCCTGACTTCATGGCACGGTAGAGCGTCAACATCTGAGATGATAGCAAACACCAGAGATTTGTGGAGATCCATGATTGCCTATGCCAGCCGGCACGGCACCTGATGATAATGATACCATTTTGTAACATTAGCAGCAATTCTTAAACAGTTATTTTCAGATGGGAACTTTCTCTCTTGTATTTTAGTTAGGGAGACCATGTTTGACATTTGTTAACAAAGAGTTGGTAGAAATCTGTTTCTTTATTAACATGATAACAATGAATAATGGCGTGTTAGGCTACTGGATTTCTTTAGGCGGAGATCGGAGCACCTATGGACATGTCCGGACAAGTCCTCTGATAACTGATGATAATAAATAATTAGTTTTTTCGACATTTCCTACCATATTAAATTTAGAAGTCAGTCTGTTAGCTCATTGATTTTATATGATTTACGTTTGTTGTGTGTGATTTATGTTTGTTGTGTGTGATTTACATTTGTTTTATGTGAATTATTGTGTTCATATGTGACAGTGGAACCATATAAGACCTAGTGGTCTTTGTGGATCTGCATTCTATGCATCAACAATGTTGAACTGTTTGTTACATCTCATGAAATGTAACCAGATTTTGATTGATTGAATCATCATCATTCCATTTTAGTTTGTTTGTTTGTTTCGTTCGTTCTCCTCGACCAATTTGGTCATTCTTATTGTGATATATAAACAGTCTTTGACAAGAACGGTTAGAACGTTGCGCCCCCATTAAGCCCCTACTAGTGTAGGACGAGCGCATCCGAAATTGTTGGAAATGTTCGCGTCTGCCATGACGACAGTCAAACACTTTCCAGACATCGTGAGTATGTTTCTCTTTAATGATCCGTTTATCCCTATATATTTGGCTTTGATCTACCTAAAAGCCTTTTGTACTTTGCAATCTTTTGACTAAGTGTGGCGTTCCTTTTGCATCGTATGATAAACACTCTTTAATGATCTTTAAATGCCTATATTTGGGCTTTGATCTACCCAAAGAGCATATTACTTTGCAAATTTTGTGCTAGTGTGGTTGTTCCGGTTTGGAACATTAACAACCCTTCTAGGACTAGTCAGTGGAACGGTCACTTGTCGGCTGCTTCGTGTGTTCATTGCTCTTTAACGATCATTTTTCGCCGTATATTTTGAGCTTTATTATCTTCGTCTAAGAGTATGTATACAATATGCGCCCTGACTATGTGAAGTCGTTCCGGATTAGGAACATTTTCAGTCATTAGGGACACATAAACTTGTCAAGCGCTACGGCATCCTACTCGTGTAAGTCACCGTGAAAAGTGTCGATCTTCGCCAATGTTTGGGTTTGGACGACCAGTCAAACCTTTACACAGTCGGCTTTAATTTTCAGCCATTGTGGGTTTATTCCGGAGCAGGAACATCTCTAGCATTTTCGAGACGCGTTTCGGCATTTGGCAATTTGCAATGTCTGCTCTTCCCTGTACTCGAGAAACACTGGTCTGGGGATGTGCACATATATTTTAGAGGGTAGTTTCATTCGGCGCTGGCAACGCAACTGAAATTTTACGCTTGCCAACATCACCCACCCCAGTACTTCCGGGGATCAGTTATCAGAGGTTTATCATCATAGCACTTCGAACATGTCCATAGGTGCTCCGATCTCCGCCTCAGCAAATCCAGCAGCGTCCAGCGACCCAACACGCCAGTTCGATGTTGATTAATCAATCTCTTTGCATATTTAGTATGTCGTTCTTTTCGGGCTGCACCAATATTGACATCCATCTCTTTCAATCTGGTCAGCGAGTGGTATTCACATCCCTGAAACTCCTCTGTTCGGAAAGACTCTAAATGCGTGAAGAATGTCATTTCGATCCATGGCAGCTCCTCTGATATTGTAGCCAAGCCAGCCAATCTATCAGCTCGTTCATTACCCTAACTCCTGCGTGCCAGGGACAAAACCGGGATGTTAGTTGTTATTGCAACAGTACCTTGCCCGGTTGTCTCAGGGAGGGCAGGTTCGTTAGGCACTAGAACGCAACTTTAGGATGTGCGCTCGGTTCTTGCCCAATAAATGTCATCTACGCTTGGCCTCTGATACGGAGTTTACTACAATCTTCCCTGGTGCCGTCACGACATGTTGCATCTTTTCCGACGATTCTTGCAGAGGTCTGGCAAAATGGATGCGACTTTTTTCGAGGGGACGTGCCTTCTGACGACACGTACCTTGTCACTTTTTAGCGATTCGTTTTATTCAGATTTTTATCGGCCTTGAGAGATGTGCAGAGACAGTCCCTCTGGGATTCTGCTCGTCTGTATTGAGAGTAGATCACATTAAACGTAACTGCGTCTGCACTACTACTTATACCAGAGTAGCTCTCCTCGATCCTATCCGCTTAGCCGGCGCTTTTAACTCTCGAGTGATTAAACTCACCGACGTGCAAAAGATGATCCTATCGATTAATCAATCAAAGCTGTACATTTCAATTCTCTATCATCAGAACTGAAATGTAAATCGTGGCATATCATTTACAGGACGTAGCCATAAACCACAGCAAAATGAGTCGTTGATTTTCTAGGCACCACTTATACGTTCAGTCAGTGGGGGCTAGACATAAATTTTGAAAAATCACGGATTTGGGTATTTTTGAATTTATAAAATAATAAATACACGTTACACATTATTTTTGGTAGGGCCCGGCTCCACTGGCCCTTAATGACGACCCGCCTCTGCATTCAGTAGTTTGCTATTGCTTTCTGAACGGTGAGGTCTGTTTTTACCTATGGTAAAAATCCTACGGAAACGAATTTGCTTCCAAACTTGCCCACCGTTGGGTTTGAACCAGGCACGCTCGGGTTTGTGATCGAGCTCACTACCGCTTGAGCTACATCCTAAGATCTAACCAGCATTATTCTGACTTCTTGCCAAGCACAGAGGGCGCATACACATCGTTCAATATGACATACACTTGTACAGACATGTTACTGGTATGATTTTACAGACAGAGAAAACCTTACTCTATAGTATCACACATAGTGTGAGTTACCCGTCTGTTGCCTGGGCTTGCAAGGGGAGTAAAGAATAGTAACACTACTACCTACAAAACATGTCGTAAGAGGCGACTAAGGTAGGGATCTTGGGAAGTTCATCGTCATCATCATCAAATAGCTTGTCCTGAGCAGAACTTTGCCACCCCAACAGTCCTCCAGAATTTCTCTTTCTCATAGGCTAGATGTCCTGCCTCTGCAGCCGTCATGTTCACACCATCAGTTACATCCTGAATCCATCTTCTCCGTTGTCTTCCTCTTCTTCTCTTTGCCGGTATGTCTCCTCCCTTGATGGTCTTCTCCAGCCCTTCGTGTCTTTTATATGTCCAAAATACTTCAATTTTCTCTTTCTTATTTGTAGCATCAGCCAGTTTTCTTTGATTCGAGTTCTTTATGGATAAATCTTTGTTAGTTTCTCTGTCCATGATATACGAAGGAATCTTCTGTAACACTTATATTCTTCTTCAGCGATCTCTGGTCATGCGTTAATTTACTGTGGACCACAAACTGGGCAGTCAGCTTCAGGTCTGTCAGGTTCCCCAAATCTTAGTTTTCAGGTCGACTGGGTGTGGCTACATGTTGCTTCTCAGCTCCCCCAAGAGAGGATAATCTTGCAGGACATGCTGCGGTGTCTGTTCCGCCTGCTGACACTGGCAGAGAGCTGTTTGACTTTTTCCTAGTCTATATAAGTGTTTGTTGAGTCTGCAGTGTCCGTGCATAACCGAAATATAATGACATGGTCTGTTCTACTTAGGTCTTTGAGGAAGTCTTTTCCATAATCATATCCAGTGTTTGTCTTCCAGTCTACTGCAGATTTTCTCTGTATGAGGGTTTTGACACAGAGTGGGTAACAAGTGGTCACTATGGAGCATTCGATGAAGAAGTTCTAGTGCAAACATGAAGAAATAACAAGAAAGAAGTTCATCAAATATATTTCTATTTGTTTATGCATAGATTCATTGCATTGTTCACTTTTATTTCATTTGAGAATTCATACAAATAAATCCTAATTTTAACATCATCACATAAAGTGTCATTTCACAACAAATTCACATAAAGTGTCATTTCACAACAAATTCACATAAAGTGTCATTTCACAATAAATTCACATAAAGTGTAATTTCACAACAAATTAACACAAAGTCTCACCTAATAACAAATTCGCATAAAGTGTCATAGAACAAATTCACATGTCATTTAATAACAATTTAATATAAAGTGTCATCTAATAACAAATTCACATAACATGTCATTTCACAACAAATTCACAGAAAGTCTCATCTAATAACAAATGCACATAAAATGACATCGCATAACACATAATGTGTCATTTAATAACAAATTCACATAAAGTGTCATCTAGTAGCAAATCCACATATAATGCCACCCCCAATAACAAATTCACAGTGTCATCTAATAACAAATTCACGTGTCATCTTATAACAAATTCACATAGAGTGTCATTTAATAATAAACAGTCACATAAAGTGTCATTTAATAACAAATTCACGCAAAGTGCCACCCAATAACGAATTACCACAAACTTTCATTTAACAAATCACACAAAATGTCATCTAATAACGAATTCACATAATCTGTCATTTAACAACAATCACTAGTGTCATCTAATAACAAACTCACACACAATGTCATCTAATAGTAATCACATAATCTGTCATCCAACAACAAATTCGCATGTCATATATAATAACAAATTCACATAAAATGTCACATAAGAACAAGTTCACATAAAATGACACCTAACTAATAAATTCACATGTCGTCTAATAACAAATTCACGTAAAGTGTAATCTAATAACAAATTCACAGATTTTTGTTTATAAAAAAATGACACTGTTTCCCATCCCAATTCTCACCTTAATATGCAGTCTGCTTACAAGATATTTGTTCGATAACAGAGGGAACCCATAATAAGATATATGCCAACAATCGCTCATCTTGATTTCATCCCAACATTTCTATGATTGAGAAGAATGGTTCTTCTATGGACAAAAGCGACATCATCAATGCTCTAAGAGAAAACATAAGCTCTGAGGATTTCAAGAAAATAAGGGTATTCTCTATCTTGGTTGTGCATACCGATATTGCTGCAAGACAGGAAAACCACAGAGAAACCCCAGTAGATACATCAATCAACACAGAACTGGAGTTGTTAGCCTAAGACACTGAGATACATGCTTGGGAGATCAGAGCAATTATGGACATGTCCGATGAAGATGATCCTCAAATGAACAATGCGCCCGCGTGGTGCCGGGGCCTGCAAGGGAAGCAAAGAATAGTACCACTGTGACCTACAAGGCATGTCGTAAGAGGTGACTGATGTAGGGGCCTAGGAAGCTACCTAGTAAATAAAAAGCATCGCAGAAGTCGGATGTGCTGGCCTACTTGTAGGCGCAAAACTGGCACAATGTACAATCGCTCATAGGCTCAGATCACATACAAATCACACAGAGTGGTTTAACAAGTGGTCAATATGAAGCGTTCAGAGAAGAAGATTCAACAGTCAATAAACAAGTGAATGTCCTTATATCTTCTGCGAAATAAACTCAAAGTGGTCAGAAAAGTAAGGTCAACAATGTAAAGATTTGACAGGCTGTCCAAATCCAAACACTGGCGAAGATCGACACTTTACAGAGTGTGTTATACAAGTAAGACGCCGTCCCAGGACAAGCTTATGTGCCCCAAAAGACTGAGAAATGTTCCTAATCCGGAACAACCTCAGTCAGAAAGGGCGCTCAGTGTAGACTCACTCTTTGGTGTAGATCACAAAGCCCAAATATACAGACAAAAGATGATAGTAAAGGCGCAGATCCAAGCCAAAATATCGGCACAAGGATCGTTCTAGGGCAAGCTACCCAAGTAAATAAATAGCTGGCGAAACTGGATGTGCTGGCCTAGTGACCATAGGCGCATAATTGGCACAACGTAAAAGTCATTCTTGTCAAAGATCAATTATATATCACAAAAAGAATGATAAAATTGGCTGTGAAGAGCGAAGCGAGAGAAGAAGAAATATCTTCTGCCACATATTCGACGTCAGAACTTATTACCTCCACGAAGGAGAGAGAGAGTTGTGGAGAGACATGATCGCCTACGCCGGCAGGGCACTTGATTGATTGATTCTGCCACATTTAGCAAAATAAAAACTTTTACATCTGTGCTGAAGGATTCATCTTCTTCTTCTAGTGTTTGTCCGCTATGACTTCAAGCATAGTCATGATGCAAGTCTGTCTGTTCTCTCATTGGCTCAAACACCCGCATGCCCACGACAGTAGATCCACGTAAGCCTCTGGAGGTTAGAAACTTCTATAGACGACATCCACTCATACGAAATCTGCCATTTTGGATCTTCTGAAGCATTGACTGAAAGTCAGATACAGTGACTGTATTGCCTGATTTGGCGCTTCTGACTGATTTTTGCGTGAAGACATGCTTTCCTTATTATCAGTGTTCCCACCATACAGGCGGCGTGCCTTCTCAAACTTCAGGGGTAGTCTTGAGTGATGTTGGGAGAGGAGTTACGGGTAGTAGTTTCTGGAAAGTGACAGGCATATCATTGTTGTGGATAGTCATGATGCTACTTGGTCCTTCATCTTCTCCCCTGGCTAGTGTTTGGCTTATCGTACCACACTCAGGGCAACAGTCTTGACTGACTGACTAAACAACATGAGTAGGTGGGAGAAAATAGCTGGATAGATTCAATATCAAGTTTTGTGTCGTCATCTTACAGGCGATGGTTGATAAAACCGAATGCCCCACCACCACCATAAAAAAGATCCACAACACTAAAATCTCACAGTCTGAGGTATATCATTGAACAACAAGTGACCTTGGTAACAACTATACAAAAAAACAACAACAGAATTATTTGTATTGAAATAAATAAGATTTCACTTCTATGTGTTCATCAAGCAATATTTGCCGATAACAATGTGATTGTTTTGCATTGTTTGTTTTATTTCCATTTGTTCTTATCAATCGAGTTAACCACTCAATGTGATCTGTGTGGTTTACACAGAGTATGTTGCACCCAAGTTAGGCACCTAGGGCACACATCTGAATTTTGGTCAAAGTATAAAAACAGAACACACATTTGTGCAGATGGGTCGCCCGTGTGTTGCCGGGGACTGCAAAGAATAGTAAAACTGCGACCTGCAAGGCATGTTGTAAGAGGCGACTGATGTAGGACCTAGGGACGCTACTCTAGTAAATAAAAAGCATTGCAGAAATTGGATGTGCTGACATACTTGTAGGCGCATAACTGACACAATGTACAATCGTTCTTAAGCTCGGATCACATATAAATCACAGAGTGGTTTAACAAGTGGATGATATGGAAAGTTTGAAGAAGAAGTGCAGACAGGTAATAGAAAAACCTAATTGAAAGTACCACATCTGGAGTTATACTGTAGCATGATATCAAATCTGACTGGTATTGCAGGCAATGAGAGTGCTGAAGGCTTGACTAAGGAGGGCATTGCCAATGAGCAAATTTACCAACCCCTGTATTTTCAAGAGTCAAAACCCTCATACAGAGAAAATCTGCAATAGACTGGAAGACAAACACTGGATTTGATTATGGAAAGGACTTCCTCAAATACCTCAGCAGAACAGACAGGTCATTATATTTCGACTATGTAACGGACACTGCAGACTCAACAAACACTTAAATAGACTAGGAATAAGTCAAACAGCTCTCTGCTAGTGTCAGCAGGCGGAACAGACACCGGAGCATGTCCTGCAAGACTGTCTTCAGTTTGAGCAGAAAAGCAACATGTGGCCACACCCAGTTGACCTTAAAACTAAGTTTTGGGGAAACCTGACAGACCTAAAGCTGACTACTCATTTTGCGGTCCACAGTAAATTAAGCGCATGACCAGAGATCGCTGAAGAAGGAAACCTGACAGGCCTAAAGCTGACTACCCATTTTGTGGTCCACAGTGAACTAAGCACATGACCAGAGATCGCTGAAGAAGGAAACCTGACAGACCTGAAGCTGACTGCCCATTTTGTGGTCCACAGTGAACTAAGCACATGACCAGAGATCGCTGAAGAAGGAAACCTGACAGACCTGAAGCTGACTGCCCATTTTGTGGTCCACAGTAAACTAAACACATGACCAGAGATCGCTGAAGAAGGAAACCTGACAGACCTAAAGCTGACTACCCATTTTGTGGTCCACAGTGAACTAAGCACATGACCAGAGATCGCTGAAGAAGGAAATCTGACAGACCTGAAGCTGACTGCCCATTTTGTGGTCCACAGTGAACTAAGCACATGACCAGAGATCGCTGAAGAAGGAAACCTGACAGACCTGGAAGCTGACTGCCCAGTTTGTGGTCCACAGTAAACTAAGCGCATGACCAGAGATCGCTGAAGAAGAAGAAATATGACTGATCATAAGGAGGCCATCTGAGCTGAATCGTGTCAATTGTTTTGTGTTAATTTTTCATTAAAAGAAATTACAGCGTTAAAATTTAGAACTACATAGACAATAGATCATAGGATTTCAGAAGTAACCTTACTAGAAGAATGATGTCAATTGAGATCAGAATGAGATTATTCAGCTGACGTAAACCATAGAGCCAATACTGAATACGGGTCTGAGTCATGGACAGTAAACCTGCCATCGATATAGGTCTGAGTCCACTACTGACATGGGTAGTCATGACAGTAAACCTACATAGGCCAATACTGATATACGGGTCTGAGTCATGGACAGTAAACAAACAGATAGAAAATCGAGGTCACAGAGATGTGGTTTTACAGAAGAATCATGAGAATCCTATGCACTGCTAAAATGAAGAATGTGGTGCTGTGTTTGTAAGTTGTTCTTTTGTTCTGTATAATGTGTTCCATTTATCTGGCTTTGGAGGAAGGAGGATCTTCCTGATGTCATCTAGTGCTTGACACCTGAAGAGGTGGTGGTGAATGGTTTCATGATGATGTGCAACAGCTGACACTCTGGAGTGTGTTGTGGCTGAATTCTGTTCAAGTGATAATTAAGTGTTATGTGTTGGGTTCGAAGTCTAAAAATGGTGCTCTGATCTCTTCTTGTAAGGTGGTTGATGTTGTCATTAAGGTTAGGGCTGGCCATATATCTGTAAACCTCTCTTCCTGTGTCTCCCATGGCCCATCTGTTCAGCCAAATTTCTTTATTTGTTGTCCTTAGGATTTGCTTTGCTGTATGGAGAGTTGTTGCAGTGATTGGTTGTTCCTGTGTTGACCCTTTCTTGGCTAGACTATCTGCTTTATCATTTCTGGAAGTCGTCCGTGTGGTGTCGGAACCCACAAGGAAAGCAAAGAATAGTAACACTGCGACCTACAAGGCATGTCATAAGAGGTGACTGAGGCAGGTGCCTAGGAAGCTACCTAGTTTTTAAAAAAGCGTTACAGAAATTGGATGTGTTAGTCTACTTGTAGGCGCATAACTGACACAACGTACAATCACTCCTAGGCTTGGATCTCATACAAATCACAAAGGAGTTTAATAAATGGTCGATATGGAGCAATGAAAGAAGAAAAAGCAACTTAAAACACAACTTTAATGGTAACAAAGTACATAGGTCACTAAAAAAATGGGGCTACACTAAACAGACTTGATTTGAACAAGCTAAGGTTGACTTTTCGATATTCCTTCCCTCCTGACTGCTACGCTGTAGTCGTTGGGGTTGACTGGAATGATATACCACTAGCACATGAAGACAACCCAGGGAAAGATAATCTATGTGGGTCCTGGCAATGTGATGATCTCCCTTGACTTTGTGTTAGATTTGATGAAGAGAAACTATCATCTAGAGACTGGTACAAATTGGAATCTGTGGAAACAAGTGAAATATCTCATTAGTCTTCTTCTTCTTCTTCTTCTTTGCGTTCATTCTTTACGACCAATTTTAATCACTCTTTGTGATATGTTTGATCTTTGCCAAGAACATGTATATACGTTGCACATTGGTTTCGTAGGCCCCTAAACGCATAGACTTTTACACGTTTAGGACATGTGCATCCGATTTCAGTCAAACCTCCTTAGTCGCCTCTTACGACATGTGTGGCAGGTAACAGTAGTTCTATTCTTTACACCCCAAATTTGGGCCCGGTAACCACTCGGGCGATATCATTAGTGATTAGTATTTTAAATTTTTTTTCCCGATTCAGAAGCACTTGAGCTTTCAGCTCCTCGGCTCGTTGCCATGGACATCGTAACCCTTCGGTTCGGTGCCACGGATACCATAAATCTGGAGAACCTGTGGCTTTTCTGCCAGCCTGCGGAATTGAACCCGCACTCACAGAGGGCTTGTCACCCGTTATCCAACGCGCTATGAACACGCTGGTCAGGTGGACTTTGTACAATTACAGTACTTTGTTTTTATGTGTTTCTCATCATTGCTACATAGTTTCACTGGAGTCTTAGGTGAGTCGAAGGTCGTGGGTTTGAATCTGGACCGCGCTGTTCTGTTTACGAGTGCAATTTTTCTAGAGACCCTAGGATTGTTTCTGGAGCTACGGAGTTCGTGCTTTGTGCAATACTCTCGGCAGGTGGCGTGCCATTTCTGTGGAGAGGGCCGAATCATATGCGGTAAAACCTGGTGCAATGAAGTCAATCCTTCGGCTTTAAAACCTTTTAAACTGGAGTATTACCTTGTATCGGATATCAATAATACTAAATGTAGTCTTCTTATCCTTCTTTGCGTTCGTTCTTTACGACCAATTTTAACCACTCTTTGTGATATGTTTGATCTTTGCCAAACGTGTATACGTTGCACATTGGTTTGATAGGCCCTAAACGCATAGACTTCTACACGTTTAGAACACATGCATCCGATTTCAGCCAAACCTCCTAAGTCGTCTCTTATGACATGCGTGGCAGGTAACAGTGGTTCTATTCTTTACATCCCAAATTTGGGCCCCAGTAACCACTCAGGCGAACTAAATGGAGTAATTCAACATATACACCGAGATAAAAATCTAACTGATTTGTTTCTTAAAAAAAACTTACTTGAACATAAAATATGATGAGAACAATGTGAGTGATTCGGTACGGATATCTTGTCCAGTTCACAACCACAACTACCACAATCTGAGGAACAACACAAGCATTCAGAAAATTAGATCAAATACTTGTATTAAGCAAACACAGCTCTCATATCTCAGTGATTCATTGAGTATGATCCAAAAGGTGGAGACTGGTTTGGTGCGCAGGCAGTGGGCTGAATCAAAGTGTCAACAATTCGTGGAATTACAATCCTCGTTCCAAGGCACATGGGTGTCGATGACAATAAGACAACAGACAGGCTGGTTGGTTCTGCCACCATATCAGGGGGTCAGTTGTACCTCTGAAGTCGTGAAGGCCCGCCTGCAGGCGAGGACACCAGTCAAATGGTAAAGTAGGCTTTCCCACAAAAATCAGCCAGAAGCGCCATACCAGGAATTCACCCGAATTCACAGTGGGTGAGCTCAGAAGAAGAGAGGGTAGCCAATAGACAGAGCTGGCATTTTAAACACCCTTATAGAGTGTCGCCGCAAAGAAGATTTTCATTTAAACCAATCCATGTAAACTGCTAGATTACAAGAGCAGGGACTGAAGATTGGAGTGGTCAGAAAAGAACAGCGCAACAGGTATATAAGTAGTCTCATCGCCCAGTGGTTACAGGGCACAAATTTGGGACGTAAGAATAGAACCACTGTTACCTGCCACGCATGTCGTAAGAAGCCCCTAAGAAGGTTTGGCTGAAATCAGATGCACAAGTCCTAAATGTGTAGAAGTCTCTGCGTTTAGGGGACTACCAAACCAATGTGCAATGTATACATGTTCTTGGCAAAGATCAAACATATCACAGAGTAATTAAAATTGGTCGTAAAGAACGAATGCAAAGAAGAAGAAGTAGGCTCATCAATTAACATCAAACTTATTAAGATTAGTCGCTGTTGTAGATATTGCGAAGAAGATTAGACCACATATGGACATGTCCGGAACGTAATGAAGATATTACAAACTGAAACTACTCTCAATCTACTACTATTTATTCAATGTTACAGAGGAGCATAGGATCGTGCCCTTTGGCGTAATGCTATGTAGTGGTACCTACATATGTTTGTAAGCTGTTCTTATGTTCTACTTAGTTGGACTTGGAAGAAGAATCTTCTTGACAATCATCCATAGCTTAACTCTTTGTGGATCAAACGCCACACTATGTGGCTTTGGGTTGGAGCGTCTTTTAGAAGGAACCACACTATAGGCGTTTTTTATTCTAAATACAAATGGATTGTAAAAACATGGTTTTGCCCCGGTCAATTAAGAGTTAAACATTCACTACAAATTTATGCTGTTATACATAATAAAATTCATTTTAAAAAATATTGAAAAATGTATTCAAAACATCTGAAAAATGATATTCTACACGCTGATTTTACAATACTTGACTTGTACTACTTTTGTAGTCTTCATTAGTTAGTTAATTGCATATCCTTTACAGGATTTTGTGAATCAACTCCAGCTTTTAACTCTGTGATTTTTTTAGGCATTATTACGTTCAGTAGTTTGACATTGCTTTCTGAGCGGGTGGTGCCATCGTCCTTTTGTAAAAATTCATGCAAAACAATTTGCAACCAAACTGTCCTCAGCGTGAATGAACTCAGAACGTCGGGGTTAATAGACCGAGGCACTATTTCCTAAGCCACAGTCTTCACTACCACCACAATTATTATTTGACCACTTTGGGTTAATTTACCTTCACACAAGTTGCTATATACTTTCCCACCAGGCTTGTACCCTTTCTCACTCTCTCTCTCTCTCTCTCTCTCTCTCTATATATATATATATATATATATATATATATATATATATATATATATATATATATATATATATATAAAAATAATATATATATATATATATATCACGTATATAGACCTACCATAGTCCTTAAATGTACCTTCATGCAAGTCTCTATGTCTTCAAACCAGCATCGACATACCTTCACACAAGCCTCTACACACTGACACAGGCTTCTACATATCTTCACACAAGCTTTTGCATGCCTTGACACAAGCTTCTACACGTTTCACACAAAACTGTTGTACCTTCCACAAACCTCTATATAACCTCATAAAGTTCTACATAACTTTACACAAGCCCCAACATAACTTCACACAAGCCCCTATAAAACTACATAAGTATCTATAAAACTTGACATAAAACTTGACATAAAGCCTACCTGTATGTTCAGGTGATAAGCAGGGATCACAGTGGAAGCAATAAAATGAGGGATCATGACACACACCACCAGATGGTTGCAACGTTGCTAACTGATGAAGTGTATCATGATCTGTGAGGTAATTTTGCTGTTGCTGCTGAGAATGAGTTGTGATGTTGCTAGGCTTCCGTGCGCATGTGGGATATGATGGTCCAGCCATGCTCACAACCTCTTGTTCACTTTGATGACATAAATAGTTTCTGGGGTGATTAAAATTTTTTTGGTTTTCACAAGGGGTTTGTGTTCGAACCTGTGATAAAGACTGAGGAGTTGTTAGTTGCAAAGATGAGGATTCACCGACAGCTCCGTCAGAAGATGATGTGTTGTTGCGAATAACAGAGAAAGATGAAGCAATCCCCTTTGAATCTTTATCTCGAATGTTTAACATTTTATAATTATTTTTACAATCTTCGAACTCAATTGGATGTGTCCGTTTTGAGTATAAATGAGAAATGGATGATGATGAGGATAGTGGTGATGATGGTGGTGGAAAATGTGGTGGCGGTTTATCACTATGAAAATATCTGCTGCTAAACCCTGCGCTGTTATTTAAATCAGACTGAGGATTAAAAAACTTGCCATTTTTGTCAGAAGTGTTACGTAAACAACATGCAGATTTGTTACTAATTAGTTTATGAATATTGAGATGTGTACACAAGCATCCGTTTGCTGGTTCGGAATCAACATGCACGGAACAATCCAACAAGCAAGATGGTTGGCAGGTATTGATTGTTGAACATTTTGATTGCATATTCGGATTATCACAGAAATCATCAGATTGATGTTCATTTTGGCATTCACAACCCTTATTATTGTCTCCGCCTCTGGGGCGGCTCGGATTGTTTTCCACCAATCATTATACAGCTAGACCTGTCGTGATTGGTGGGTTTTGTTGGAAGAAAAGCTTGAAACAGTTGTCGATTTGTCTGCTGGCTTGTGCTAAGATTTGAATTTGTTTCTCCCAAGGAAGGAGAGTCGACGGAAGGTGATGAATGTCTATCGTAACCACCCTCGTTCAAAGTCACAATGTGAAGATGGTGATGCGCAGGTGACTGGCCAAGATGACCAGAATGGCTACTAGGTGGGTCACTGCTTCTACTATGCTGACCGCTGCTGTCACTTTGTCTGCTGCGTATAGTATCCCAATCGCTGGCTGGATATGGTAAGCTTGAGACTGAGTTGGCTGCAAGCAATTCATAAAACAATAGAATTAATTTTATGAAGAAATATATTACTCAAATTTGCATATCTAGGAGCATTTTTAAGCAAACGGAAGAATAACTAACGAAATCCAACATAGATGCAACAAAGCAGATTAAATAATAGGAGAAATGGCACATATTTTAAAATGCAAGCATGTCACCATGAACACACACAAAAAGAGCATTGTTCATCACATTCTTCTCCTAACATTATGCTATTAGTGTCACACTTGGACGATGATCTTCTCCTCCTTCTCCCGCTATGAATTCAGGCGTAATCAGGGCGTTCGGTATTGTGCGTCACTTTGTTGCGTGAAGGCTTGCTTTCCATATCATCAGTATATTGGACGATGATATCAAACGATGGAAGAAAACTAGTCGTGACAGAGATGAAGTATCTATACAGAATGCTGGGAGTAGCAAGAAGAGACCGGTTTAGAAATGAAGACATCAGGGGAAAAAGTAGGTACAACATCAGTACTGAATTTCATCAAGAAACAATAAATTAAATGGTTCAAGCAGATTATCAACAGATTCAAATTCAGTTGCTTCAAAAGCAATGCTATTCGAAACAGTGGATACAAAACAAATCAGAGATAATAAAGGCGGCAATAGACAATGTTTATAAAGCGCACACAAAAGCCCATGGTAGAAATATTATCCTGACACTGTGAGACAAAACAGGATTAGAGAAAAGACAGAAAAGAAGAAAGACTCTGAAACTGAAATATACATTGTAATTACAATCTTCCAACAAACTAATATATTTAGTCAATTTCTTCTTTTGTCGTCACACTGTTACCGGGTTGTTGCCCAGTGTTGTGGTTTTCTGTTTTTGTGTATCGCTGCTCTAGTGGTTTTGATAGTTATTTACAACACCAATAGTGGAGATGGAAAGAGTGGGGGAATACAAGCACTGAGAGAACGCAGAGACACAAAAGTGATGACGCAGGCAGAAAAGTTTCTGAGTATGCCAAGCCACCCAATGGAAAACAGATTCAAAAATCTAGCATTGGGACGGCTGAAAAGAAGCAGCTTTATTCACCAGGCCAAAAGACTGAATAGGCAAACTTCAGACCTACCAAAAGTTGGCATTCCCCTAAAGTCTGTGCCAGAGCAAACCCCTTGGAGAGAGGAGACTGAACCAGAAGTATGTATCCAGACAGAAGTGAAAGGAATATTCGACAAGGATGAGCAGAACAGCATACAACGCAAGACAGTCACTCTCAGTTTACTTGATGAAGAATACCCACATGACCTCTGGGTCCAGGTATACACGGATGGGTCAGCAGAAAATGCAGTGAAGAATGGAGGAGCAGGAGTGTACATAGAATACCCAAACAACGCTAGAGATGCGATTAAAGTGCCAAAGGGGAAATTCTGTCACAACTATGATGCAGAAATTCAGGCAATCAAGGTGGCAACTGAAAAACTGTTGAATACCAGACCCGATCCTCAACCTGTTGTATTTTTGACTGATGCAAAATCAGCACTCCAAGCACTTCAGTCAAGAAAATTGCCAGGTCTACAGACCCTACTGTCTAAATTGTCCAAGCATCGCAGGGTTGTCTTGCAGTGGATACCCTCTCACTGTGGAATACCAGGAAATGAAACAGCAGACCGATTGGCCAAGGAAGGTGCTGCAGGAGAGCAGCCGGATGTGCCAGTTACCTACCACCAAAAAAAAGGATGATTAAATCAATGAGAAAGCCACAAATACCAACACAAGCCGATTACTATAATATGAGCAGATTGGAACAAGTTGTCATTCTCGCCTTAGAACAGGACACAATCGGCTCCGCAGCCACATGTATACAAAATTCAAGATTGGCAATTCAGCCATGTGTACATGTGGACAGGCAAACCAGACTGCAGAGCACATACTTCAAGACTGCCCCAAATATGATACACTGAGGCAAACTCACTGGCCTAACGAAACAACACTCGACATAAAACTACACGGACCTCTGTGTGAGCTACAAAAGACAGTGAAGTTCATACAAGAGACAACATTGAATATATAGACATATTTCGAGCGAACGAAAGGAAGGAAGGAAGGATAGTTATTTTTGACAGTATTCTGCTTTGCCATCTCTCCATCTTTTTCATGGTCTTTCTCTCGCCTTCTTTTCTGATGGTCTGTAGTATAAAACTCTGTATACAGTTGGAGTTTGGTTGCAATTTTATTAAGTGGCCAAGCTACCAGCTTATAGTTCATAAATCGGTTCCAACTTCACTGCAACGGGTCACCTCATAATTGCTCCGTTCCTGTGCTAATGAAAATCACACGAAATGCTAACAACTGTGAAATGTTTCCTGTGTGAACTAATTCCAGAATGAAACAGCCGCGTACCGCCACAAAAACAACATGCACCGCATAAAATGCATATGGCCGTTGCTAATGTAGCAACACAAAACTGTTCATCACTTGAATTGCAATTCTTGTCGAAGGAACATCAATCACGACAAAATCCAGCTTTCTGCACCCGCAATATAGCTGCATACGGCAGATTGAGCTTGTTCGTCATAACCGCTGTCCGCCATTTTCTGAATACACACAACAAACGCACAGTTGACACAGCAAAAAGCATTCCATGTAACATTCATAGCTCACAGCGTTGCTCAAGCACTAACTCAGTAGCTCGGCAAATGAAACCAGAAAATACCCGACCAAACATGGCGGAAATGCACTAGCAAAGTCGTGTCCAGAATCAAACAGTCCTGACTCTGAATGGCCCTCCTGCATTCCGCCATTGCTGGACAGATTTTTTTCTACTAGCTTATAACAGTATGGAATGGAACTGACAGGGAAAACAAAGGTCATAATACTAACTAAGAGCATGAATATTCCCAGTGATAACATATGGGTGTGAAGCATGGACAAGGCAGTGGAAAAATAAATATGTGTTTTTGAATATAAGTGTTAGAAAAGAGTCTTCTGTATATCATGGACAGAGAAGAGAACAAATAGATCTATCCAGAAAGAACTCAAAATCAAAGAACTGATGCTACAAATAAGAATGAGAAAATTGATGTATTTTGGACATATAAAAAGACACGAAGAGCTGGAGAAGACCATCATGGAAGGAAGCATACCGGCAAAAGGAGAAGAGGAAGACCACAGAGAACATGGATCCAGGGTGTTACTGATGATTTGTGCATAGCAGCTGCAGAGGCGTGACATCTGGCATATGAGAGATCAAAATTCCAAAGGACTGTTGGGGTGATAGATGTCTACTCAGGACACACTATTTGATGATGATAAAATATCTTATGGCGCTAGACACTCACCCCACCCCTTCCGGAGCTACACAGAAGCTGCATGAGCTTGTAGCGGTCAGCGATTCAAAGCTGACTATTAATGTCACGGTCAGCATAAGAACCAAGCTGACCAAGAATTCTCTTTACCTCCCCATGTCGGCCCTTGAAACAGACGACTGCCAAGAAGTCTGGCTAAGTTTGTGGAAATCAAAGAGAGAGAAGCTAACCTGGTGCCCCTGAAAATTGACTATGCTGAAGTTGGATTTGTCAGACCGGAAGGTGCAGATACCACAGCTCTCTGTGAAAACTGCTACACAACCCGTTCTCAGGACTGCATCCTGCTATAACTCGCGGGAGTATAAGAATGAAAGAGAAAGATGATGAAATAGATTATAACGGGCAGGATGAAGAAAGCTACCATGAGATCAGGTGGTAGTCTATCTAAATAAAGCAAGGAAGGTGATATTGTTTCAACTCAGAACTAGACACAACAGAATGAACAGACACCTACACAGACTAGAACTAGTTCCATCACCCACATGTGCATGTGGACAGACAGCTGAACACATCCTGCAAGATTGTCACCTGATGAATCAACTGGGGAAAGAACACTGGCCAACAGAGACAGACATCAACACAAAGCTGTTTGGAAGCCTTGATGAACTAACAAACACAACAACATACATCCAGAGAACCAAATTCATTGTGTAGACATTGAACATCAGCGAACAAGAAGATCAGGTGGTAGTGTAGGTACAGTCATCAATGCTATGAGATCTGTTTGCAATATGAGAATCCCAGAGTGGATAGGTCTACATGTGTCTCCTGGCTGACTCTAGCACTACACACCTGAAGTTGCATGAGTCTCCTGGCTGACTCTAGCACTACCCGCTTGAAGTTGCATGAGTCTCCTGGCTGACTCTAGCACTACCCGCTTGAAGTTGTCCGAGTCTCCTGACTGACTCTAGCACTACCCGCTTGAAGTTGTCTGAGTCTCCTGCTGGACTCTAGCACTACCCGCTGAAGTTGTCTGAGTCTCCTGGCGGACTCTAGCACTACCCGCCTGAAGATGTCCGAGTCTCCTGGCTGACTCTAGCACTACACGCCTGAAGTTGTCTGAGTCTCCTGGCGGACTCTAGGACTATTCCCGCCTGAAGATGTCAGTCTCTTGGCTGGCTCTGAGCACTACCCCGATGACAAGTTGTCTGAGTCTCTGAATTCACTCCAGCACTACACGCCTGAAGTTGTCTGAGCTCTGGCGGACTCTAGCACTACCCAGCCTGAAGATGTCCGAGTTCCTGGCTGACTCTAGCACTATCCGCCTGAAGATGTCCTAAGTCTCTGCGCTGCTCTACTACACGCATGAAGTTGTCTGAGTCTCACATGACTCTAGCACTACAGCATGAGTTGTCTGAGTCTACTGGCTGACTCTGAGTATACCGCCTGAAGTTGTCTGAGTCTCCTGGCGGACTCTGCATCTACCCGCCTGAAGTTGTCTGAGTCTTCCGCGGACTCAGCACTACCCGCCTGAAGATGTCCGAGTCTCCTGGCTGACTCTAGCACTACACGCCTGAAGTTGTCTGAGTCTCCTGGCGGACTCTAGCACTACCCGCCTGAAGATGTCCGAGTCTCCTGGCTGACTCTAGCACTACACGCCTGAAGTTGTCTGAGTCTCCTGACTGACTCTAGCACTACACGCCTGAAGTTGTCTGAGTCTCCTGGCGGACTCTAGCACTACCCGCCTGAAGATGTCCGAGTCTCCTGACTGACTCTAGCACTACCCGCTTGAAGTTGTCTGAGTCTCCTGGCGGACTCTAGCACTACCCGCTTGAAGTTGTCTGAGTCTCCTGACTGACTCTAGCACTACCCGCTTGAAGTTGTCTGAGTCTCCTGGCGGACTCTAGCACTACCCGCCTGAAGATGTCGAGTCTCTGACTGACTCTGCACTACCCGCTTGAAGTTGTCTGAGTCTCCTGGCTGACTCTAGCACTACCCGCTTGAAGTTGTATGAGTCTCCTGGCGGACTCTAGCACTACACGCCTGAAGTTGTCTGAGTCTCCTGGCTGACTCTAGCACTACCCGCCTGAAGTTGTCCGAGTCTCCTGGCTGACTCTAGCACTACACACCTGAAGTTGTGGAGTCTACTAGGTCTGTAAAGAAAGCCAGGACTATTCCCTGCTCTTAGTATAAAGAAGATTGAAAATTCATAATTTCTTAGTGCTCCAAGAAGAAGAACAAAGTATTACCACAGAATGAACACACTTTATAGTTACGGAAATATTCAACTCCACACAAATACCAACACAAAACGACAATTATAATATGAGCAGACGATTGAGTGGTTACCGGGGCCCAAATTTGGGGTGTAAAGAATAGAGCCACTGTTACCTGCCACGAATGTCATAAGGCGGGCGACTGAGGAGGTTTGGCTGAAATTGGATGCACATGTCCTAAACATGTAGACTTATATGCGTTTTGGGGCCTACCACACCAATGTGCAACGTATACACGTTCTTGGCAAAGATCAAACATAGCACAAGAGTGATTAAAATTGATCGTAAAGTGCGACGCAAAGAAGAAGATATGAGCAGATTAGAACAAGTTGTCATTCTACGCAATAGAACAGGACACAATCGATTCCGCAGCCACATGTATATAAAATTCAAGATTGGCAATTCAGCCATGTGTGCATGTGAACAGGCACATCAGACTGCAGAGAACATACTTCAAGGCTGCCCCGAATATGATATATAGAGGCAAACTCACTGGCCTAACGAAACAACATTTGACAGAAAACTACACGGACCTCTGTGTGAGCTACAAAAGACAGTGAAGTTTATACAAGAGATAACATTGAATGTATATACAATATTTCGAGCGAATGAAAGGAAGGAAGGATTGAACTCCACATGAATCACGCACAAAATATGTTAAGCGAGTAAATGAACGGAGGCGAGTCTTATATAGAATACTGTTATATTGTAGCACTGTATCAGATCTGATTGGTCATAAGGAGACCGTCAGAACTGACCCATGGCATTTCCTTTTAACATAAAATATACAACACAAAAAGACCCACCGCGTTTTTTTAAGAAGTCGATCACCTGCTGTCAAAGTTAGCGGCTTGTCATCTTCATCAACGTCACTTGAGCAAATCGGTGGACAAGAGTAGCCATTGGCTCGAGACTGACCTGATGAGGAATCATATCCCGACTCCTTCAATTGGTATTCTGATGATGACAAACAAATATTACAATTCTCAGAAACAATACACAATTTTCTAGCAAATTTTAGAGACTACATTGTATAACAAGGTGGTCTCTGTGGCTAAACCCATTACTGTGTGTTCTAAAAGTCATGAGCGCCCGTCTGCCCAGCATATTCGTAGCGCGTTGGACTATGGGTGACTATCCCTCTGTGTGTGCGGGTTCAATTCAGCGGGATGGCAGAAAAAGCCACAGATTCCCCAGATTTACAGTGTTCGTAGTACCGAACCGAAGGATTCTGATGTCCATGGCACCGAGCGAAGAGCTGAAAAGCTCAAGTGCTTCTGGATCGGGCGCATGAGTTCGAATCCGGGCCGCAGTGTTGTGTTCACAAGTGTGTTTTTTCAGAGATCTCTAGAATTGTTGCGAAGCACGCCCGTGTGGTGCCGTGGCCACAAGGAAGCAAAGAATAGTACCACTCGACAAACAATGCATGTTGTAAGAGGTGACTGATGTAGGCCCTAAAGATGCTACTTAAGTAAATAAAAAGTAACGTAGAAATTTACGTATGGGTCTGCCCGGAGTGCAATGACGTCAGTTTAGTAACCAATAACCAATAACGTAGAAATCGGATGTGCTGGCTTACTTGTAGGCGCATAACTGGCACAATGTACAATCGCTCTTAGACTCAGATAATATACAAATCACACAGAGTGGTTGACAAGTGGTTGATATGGAGCGTTCGAAGAAGAAGTCGCAGAAGCTACAGAGTTCGTGTTTTGTGCAATACTCTCGACAGTCGACTTGCCAGTTCTGTGGAGAAGGACCAAGCCATATGGGGTAATGCTGGGGCAATGAACACAATCCTTTGGAAATCCGCTGCCCTGGCAAAATTTATAAGAAAGATTTTTTAAAAATTGCTACTAATAATTTTCACTATCTTCTAAATGACATCGGGGACACTCGCCAGTTCTAGAGAGTTTGTGCACTGCAACTGAGACCTTCCTGTGTAAGAAAGAGATTGGAGCACACATAGTCACTCACGCAAGTGCAATGATGATGGTCCTATCAATCAATCAATCCTTCTGCTGTAGACAAATTTGAATAACAGTTCTCAGAAACAATACAGCTTTTCAAGAACTCATAGAGGCTACCTTCTACAGGGTGTTCAAGGTAAAGGCAGCCCCATTGACCAAAAATTGCCAGGTACGCATTGTGATTTGTTTATTTACTATTTAAACCGGTTCTGACCAACTCGTCCCTTCGTAACATTCCCGCACCATAATTACATACCGTCACAAAAAGACTCACCCACTTGATTTATTCTTCGTCATAATTGAACCTTCTCATTTTCATAAACATATGCCAACTTGGCTCCCTTGATGGGGTTGCTTTTATCTTGAACACCCTGTATAACAGTTATCACCAATGTGTTGCCAGGACTTGCAAGGGAAGCAAAGAATAGTAGCACTGCAACTTACCAGGCATGTCGTAAGGAGTAACTAAGATAGGACTACATCTGAAGTTGGAGAAGGCCCACCTGTATGCGGAACACGGATGAAAGGAAAGGCCTTCACGCAAAAATCAGTCAGAAGCGTCATACCAGGCATGTCGTAAGGAGTAACTAAGATAGAACTACATCTGAAGTTGGAGAAGGCCCACCTGTATGGCGGGAACATGGAAAAAAAGGGAAAGCAGGCTTCATGCAAAAATCAGTCAGAACCGTCATACAAGGTGTCTTGACTATGCCTGAATTCATAGCAGGCAAATGAAAGAAGAAGATAGGACTATGCTTGGGGCTGCCTACCCCACATCCGGTAGATAACTTTAACTACAATATCCAACCAACCACGAATAACATGTTACCTGACATTAGTTGGTTGAGGGACTGTGCACCAACCGGGACTAAACAGGTCGAGGAGAGAGAAAGATAGACAGAGAAAAAGCTTAAAACTGACCTTGATAATGTGAGCCATTAATTGTTGTGGGACACTGGGAGTAACTGCCTTCCTTGTCCAGGGACACATAACCTGAGCTTGGAGCTTCCACTGGCAATGTGGTTTCATCTGATGAAAATGAAAGAAATGTGCCTTGCTTGGTAATGTTGCTATCTACCACTACCTTCTGTCTAAACAACACTTCATTAACTTAGATCTCTCTCTTTCTCTCACAATCACCGCTTAGACTGATGTACCAGATTTCCCCATACATTCTTATTCATGTGGAAATCTGATTCATGCAGCCTAAGCTTTGGTGTGCTTTACGTCACATCTATAGCGCCATTTGGAGCTTTGGTGCTTATCCTTCGGCGATGTGTCCGGTTTTAGCCAGCGTTTACTGGGTTCGCTCTCCGTTAGCCTTGGGCTGTCCCCAGCCGACCTGCAAGGCAGCAGGTTGCTATTTTCTTTTAGGGTAGCTACCTTAGACAACCTTCCCTCCCGGGTTGTTGAGCATCATCTGCCCAGGTTACTAGTCTTTTTTTTGACTAATTGGTTTGCCTGCTGTCCAGTTCTGTGTACGGTTTGCTCCACTAGCCTTTGATTGTCCCCAATCGAACTACAAGGCAGTAGTAACTTAGATTTTATTTACTCCTCCATACATCTTCTACTACATACTAAACTTTTTGTGTTCCTTCCTTACCATTGTATTTTGACATAATTTCATGGGAAGTCTTTCTTCTTTGCATTCGTTCTTTACGACCAATTTTAATCACTCTTTGTGATATGTTTGATCTTTGCCAGAACGTGTATATGTTGCACATTGGTTTGGTAGGCCCCTAAACGCATAAGACTTCTACATGTTTAGGACACATGCATCCAATTTCAGCTAAACCTCCTTAGTCGCCTCTTACGACATGCGTGGCAGGTAACAGTGGTTCTATTCTTTACACCCAAATTTGGGCCCGGTAACCACTCGGGTGTCATGGGAAGTAAAGAATGCCAGCGTGATGTTGACCACACAACATATCATGTGACAATGGTAAATGAAAGATGTGGGCATTACACGTATTCCCAATATATATTTTTTCCTGATCCAGAAGCACTTGAGCTTTTCAGCAGCTCTTAGGCTCGGTGCCATGGACATCGTAACCCTTCGGTTTGGTGCCACGAACACCGTAAATCTAGGGGATCTGTTTTTTTGGCCATCCCGCGAATTGAACCCGCACACACAGAGGGATAGTCACCCGTAGTCAACGCGCTACGAACACGCTGGGCAGACAGGCATTCCCAATATATAGATGAGAATATATGGTATGAGAATGTAGTATTCCTTTTCCATGACATTCTAGCAAGATGTGAAAATTAATGAACATAAAATGGGATGAATTCAGGAGAGGTGATTGAATCAGTGAAATGTCTGGTTAAACATTAGCAACAATTGTTATAAGAAATGCCGTATAAGAAATGCCTGTGTGCTTTTGGGTTCCGCAAGAGAGCAAAGAATAGTAAAAATGTGACCTACAAGGTATGTCATAAGAGGAGACTGAGATACGGGCCTAGGGAAACTATAGTAGTAAATAAAAAGCATCACAGAAATCGGATGCACTGGCCTACTGGTAGGCGCATAACTGGCCCAACGTACAATCGTTCTTAGAATTAGATCACATACATAGCACAAAGAGTTGTTTAGCAAGTAGTCAAAGAAGTCATAACAAAGAGTAGATGGAGATATGTTGGACATACTCTGATAAAAAAATAATGACAGAATTCCAAAGCAGGCACTGCCCACAGAAGGCACTGCCCACAGCAGGCACTGAAGTGGGAAACAAAGGGTTCAAGAAAGAATAGATGATCTAGGGACACCATGCTTTACTGAGAGAAGTGAGAATAATTATCGGACTCAATTTACTTAGATGAAATTGAATGAGTTGTTCAAGATAGAGCGGAATGGAAAAATTACTTGCTGGCCCTATTAACATATAACGGTACAGGAGGAATGCATATTTATATAGGATTAGATATATATAGCAGGGGAAAGACCCAAGGTCATGAGAATAAATGCAGTAAATGTTAACTAGATTATCCTGGAGGAAACAGCTCTACAAGATGTAGAATCATACACATACCTTGGTAGCAACATAGACACAGGAGGAACAAACAAAGATGTCAAAATAAGAATACAAAAAGCAAGGGGAACTTTATTGCATTGAGTAAGATATGGAAGTCAAAGGAGATCAAAACAATCCCAAAGCTGAGAAGCTTTCAATCAAATGTGAAGTCAGTGCTGTTCTATGGCTCGGAAACATGGAGGATAACAAAAGAAACCACCAGAAAACTACAGACCTTTGTAAATGGATGTTTATGTAGAACAGAGGGACAGAGATGGTATAAGATTACGAGCAGGAACTCGGAGAAAGAACTAAGCAGATACCAGTGGAGAAAGAGCTAAGGAAGAGTCGCTGGATAAGACACATATTGAAAAGGCTGATCAGAAGCGTTGCAAGAAAGACGCTGTTTTGGCACTCCCAGGAAAAGAGGAAAAGAGGAAGGCCTAGAAATACCTGGAGAAGAGAGCTGGAGGCAGATATTATAAGGATAGGCAAGATGTGGAAAGAATTGGAAGGGATGGCAAAAGAGAGGAAGAGCTGAAAGAAGTTTTTAAAGACCTATGCTCTGTTGGAGAGCCGCTGTAGCGTAGTTGTTAGTGAACTCGCTCCGTAAGGCTGGTGGTCTGGGTTCAGCTCCCGCAATGCGTGTGGAATTTTCCCGACCACGACGGCTCTCAGGTCGACCCAGCCTCAACTGGGTACCAGACATGCTCTGGGAAAGTAAAGGCGACCGGCGTGATGCTGACCACATCACCCATCGTGTGCCGACGGTCAATGAAAAATACAGGCCTAACACTGTATTGACCTATATACCACGAGGTATGAAAGGGTTCCTATGCTCTGTTGGGAGTTGAAAGGTGAAGAAGAAGAATAGAATGATCAAAAGGCAGATGGTTGTGGGAGGAACTGATTAGTAGATATGACTAGAAATGACACATGATGATGATGAGGAAGAGCAGACAAGCTAAGAGAGTATCAACAAAATATCTTTGTACCTGTAGGAGTAGCACTGTAGACCTCATGCCTCTTTCTTGTGTGGTAGATGATGATGACCCACACTAAGGAGGTGCCCACCACACAGCAGACTACAGCAATGATGATGATGCCAGTGGTGGTTGATTCATCATCCAAGCCAAGCGAGCTGCGGTTTCACTTGCTTCACTAGATGAACTCAAAACCTGGCAACATAAAAAAACCAATGCATTATTGATTTGAGGATCGTCATCATCACACATCAGATATGCCCTAACAACTCAATCTCTTCCCAAGGATGTATTTCAGTGTCTTTAGACTAACAACTCCCGTTCTGGGCTGGATGATGTATCTGCTGAGGTTTCTCTCATGGTTTTCCCATCTTGTCGCACCTTTCGATATGTATAACTTGCACAACTGAGATAGAGAATACCATTTATCTTCGTTGAAATCTTCAAAGTGTATTCTATCCAGTGCTAGTGTCTTTTTTTAACCTCTTGGTTCACTGGAATCTGTCTTGTTCTCTCCATAAGTTCCTCATTTGTGAACCTATCATACCATCTTAGCCCTCTATTCTGCGCAGACACCAGTTGATGAATGTGAGCAATTTATGCGTTATTATTTTAGTAGTTCTTCACGGTTTGACACATACAGAAGAACTACTTTAACATTAGAGTTAAATATCCGAATTTTTGTTCTAGAGAACAAATACACAGCAATAAATAAGGTTTTAAATAACGGACATAGTTATAGATGCAAAACATTCAGCTGTTTACCTGAAGTTCTGTAGTTCCCCATGCTGTGCCCAGTGAGTTTGACATTCTACAAGCATAGATCCCAGCATCGGACCACTGAGTGTCTACCATCACTAGGATTTGGTTGTCTACTGTGAAGAAGTGACGAGGGCTCATCTGAAATGAAAGAAATGCACAAACAAATGAACTAATCTCTCTTATCATTCTTATGTCTTTTTTTACCCTTAGAACCCAGGCTCCAGATATTTCGGGATTGAATGTAAGCGTTGCATATCCTGAGCTCCCATAATATCGGTCTGAGAATATTATTTTAACTATTTTTCGGTATTTTAAAACAAATTGTGTACAAATGTGATGTCAAACAAACACAAGCCACATGTTCTACATGGTTTTGCGAGATGATGGACGCTGTTGTGTTATTTTGTTGTACTTATAAGGTAACTAGTTATGTATTTTCATGTTAAAAAGATCATTTTCGGAAATGGTCATTCTAAAAGTATAACAATATAGCAAGTTGTTGAACTTGTTTTGAATGAATTTGAAGATAAATTTGACTTAGGATATGATTATTCTGATAAGGATATAGAAAGTGAGTAAGATGATAATTTAGACGACAAAGAATTATTTTAATCGATTGATATTCAAGCTATATCTTCAATATGGAGAAAAATATGTGAGTACTCAAGGCCATGCCCACATATTAAATCAAATAAATTGTAAAGTTTAGTATTCTGCAAATATATTCTTCTTCTTCTAACCAGGGCTGCAAGTTTTCACTCTTGGGCAGCAATACCAGTTAGTAGAATCTGCATGTGTTCTGTAATTGTGGAAGACTTCTAACCAGGGCTGCGAGTTTTCACTCTTGGGCAGCCAATACCAGTTTGTAGAATCTGCATGTGTTCTGTAATTGTGGAAGACTTCTTCTAACCAGGGCTGCGAGTTTTCACTCTTGGGCAGCCAATACCAGTTTGTAGAATCTGCATGTGTTCTGTAATTGTGGAAGACTAGTGTAAAGGTATTATGAACAGATGGGTGTGGTGGGAGGAGTTCTTGTCTAGCTGCAAATATATAATAAGCAGGAATAACGGAGGTGATGGGGGTAAGTCAATAACAAATTACAGATCACTTGAGAGTGATAAATTATCGTGTTTTAATATAACTCTAAACCGGAGCAAAACTATAGCAACGCTTTTCTCATTGTCAACAAAGGAAGAACACTTCAGACTGAAATTTAACGATGATATCGTTCCCGTTCCCATACTCCAACCTTTTGGGAGTTAAACTTGACAGTCGTCTGACATGGAAACATCACATAATGGAAGCAAACAGAAGGCTTGAGGAAACAAAGTGTGATCGGAAGCTGGCTGGAACTACATGGGAGCTGATATTCGAATCCTGAGTCAGGTGTACACTGGTGCAGTTAGACCGACCCTCGAATATGCATCATCGACATGGATATCAGCAGCCCATTCAAACAAATCGATACTGGAAAAACACAAAACAGGTGTCTGCGTACTATTTTGGGAGCCATGAAATCTACACCAATTGTAGAAATGGAAAAGGCAGCCAACATCCAGCCCTTGGAAGACAGAAGAAGGAGAAAAGTGATTCTACAGACTGAAAGGATCAAAAGAATGCCTCACCATCCACTGCATGAAAAAATGGCGGCTAGAACAAAGAACAGACTAAAGCGCACAAGTCTAAACCACAAAGCAAAAGAAATAGGAAAGTCATACTTGGAACTACTAAATCATAATTCCATACCTGAAGAATTGCTTTTTTATCACTGGGAACCAGACTCAGTACCACTAAACTTCTCAACCTCCATCCCTAAATTATTAAGCAAAGATGCCCAGCCTAATCTAGTGAAAAAAGCAATTACAATGGAACATCTCCATTACATGTTTCCAGAAGACAGCTGGATAAGAATTTACACAGATGGATCGGCAATGGAGGCAACCATGAATGGTGGAGCAGGAGTGTACATTAGGCACCCAGATGCTACTACTGTGTCTCTAGCGGCTCCTACTGGAAGAATATGTTCCAACTACAAAGCAGAACTCATAGCCCTTCTGATGGCAGCACAGCACATGAATAAGCTGCAAGCAGCTGCAAGCAAGATGGTATTTCTTACAGACTCATTGTCAGCTATACAAGCCCTGGAGGCTAAATCCACTGACAGCACAGTACAAAAACTACAAAGAGAACTTGCTCAGCTTTCAGAAAAGGCAGAAATTCACTTGCAGTGGATTCCATCTCACTGTGGCATTGCAGGCAATGAGAGTGCTGATGTCTTAGCTAAGGAGGGCAGTGCCAAAGAGCAAATTTACCAACCCTTGTCTTTTCAAGAGGTCAAAACCCTCATACAGAGAAAATCTGCAGTAGACTGGAAGACAAACACTGGATATGATTATGGAAAAGACTCCCTCAAAGACCTAAGCAGAACAGACCAGGTCATTATATTTCGACTACGCACGGACACTGCAGACTCAACAAACACTTATACAGACTAGGAATAAGTCAAACAGCTCTCTGCCAGTGTCAGCAGGCAGAACAGACACCAGAGCATATCCTGCAAGACTGTCCTCTTCTGTGTGAGCTGAGAAGCAACATGTGGCCACACCCAGTCGACCTGAAAACTAAGCTTTGGGAAACCTGACAGACCTGAAGCTGTCTGCCCAGTTTGTGGTCCACAGTAAATTAGCGCATGACCAGAGATCGCTGAAGAAGAAGAAGAAATATAACTCTGATGTGGGTGGGTTCCTAGTATTGGTGTGAAGCATGGACATTTAATAAGACAGTGGAAAAACTGTCTTTTGAATATAAGTGTTACAGAAGAGTCCTCTATATATCATGAACAGAGAAGAGAACAAATAGATTTTTCCAGAAAGATACTGAAAATTAAAAAAAAAACTGGCTGATGCTTCAAATAAGATAATTGAAATAGTTTTGACATAAAGAGACAAGAAGGGCTGGAGAAGACCATTATGGAAGGAGGAATCCCGCAAAGAGAAGAGGAAGACCACGGAGAAGATGGATTCAGGATGTAACTGGTTTGAGCATGAAGGCTGCAGAGGTGGGACATCTAGCCTACGAGAGAGATTCTGAAGGACTTAGGGTGGCAAAGTTCTGCACAGGACAAATTATTTGATGATGATGATGACAAATGTTATATTTAGTCCCACTTACCACCAACTCTTTATCATCCTTTAGCCAGGTTAGTTTGGGCTGTGGACTACCTGACGCCATACACTGCAGGACTGTAGTCTCTCCTTTCTTGGAAGATTTCTTCCCTTGCATTGGTTGTACAAAGTCTGGGGTTTCTGAAAGCAATTGAGCACACATATTTCAATCAATCAAAGTGCCATGCCTGCCGGTGTAGGCGATCATGTCTCTCCACAACTCTCTCTGCTTGGTGCATGTAATCAGTTCTGACGTCGATCTTTTGTCGAACCATGTTGTCAGACCATCCAACATCTTCTCCCTCTGTCTTCCATGATATCTCCTTCCTGAATTTTACTTGCAGCCACCAAATGTTCTAAACTTCTCTTCGCATTAAATGCCCGAAGAACTTTGATTGCTGGATTCTTATTCTTTTGAGAAGGCTTCTTTGTGTGCATGCCTGATTTAAAACCTATACATTTTTTTTCTTCGCTGTCCATGGAAATTTCAGCAGTCTTCTTTAAAATCACATCTCTGTCGCTTCCAATGATTGTATTGATTGTTTGTTCATTGTTCATGATTTGCTGCCATATTGGTTCAATATAGCATCGGAGTACTCATTTTCCCAATGTCATTGCTAGTGAATTCACGCATAGTGTGTTCTTCATTTTCATAAAAGCTGCTTTTGCTTGAGCTATTCTACTCTTAATCTCTGTTGTACATCTTCCATCTGATGTTAGGAATGTTCGAGATTCTTGAATCGATGGACTTGTCTTAGTGTTGTGTTATTTATTTTGATATCTTCTTCTTTGAACGTTCCATCGACCACTAGTTAACCACTCGGTGTGATTTGTATGTGATCTGAGCCTAAGAGCAATTGTATGTTGTGCCAGTTATGCGCCTACAAGTAGGCCAGCACATCCGATTTCTGCTATGCTTTTTATTTACTAGGGTTGCTTCCCTAGGCCCCTTACCTCAGTCACCTCTTACGACATGCTTTGTAGGTGGCAGTGGTACTATTCTTAGCTCTCTTTGAGGGCCCCGGAAACACATGGGCGGTTCTTAGAGTATTTAATATTTAAAAGTAAATTAAAAAATATGAAGACTAACCTAACACAGTCACAGTGGCATTAGTGATGACAACACCAGCTTCATTCCGGGCCATACAGCTATAGACACCCTCATCAGCGGGGCGTGTGTTCATGATGTAGAATCGGTCATCGTTTGGGTACACCTGCATCCGCCGCTCACGAGCTGCGGGGAAGTTGTCTCCACCGTCCTTCTGCCAGGATATAACTGGAAGTGGCTGACCTGTTGCCGCACACTTCAGCTCTGCTGGTTTCCCTGCCTTTACTGTGACATCCTTAGGAACCTTCAGGAATACTGGGTACACTGACAAAATAAAGGAAACAGTAATAATTAGAAGTGCAGTGTGAAGGGGAGATAACTAATATTAATATAGTTCATCTGCTCTGAAAAGGAAATACATTTTCTAGTAAACACACATGCAAAATTAGGTCATTAACTCTTTCCATGCGGAGTTATTTCCTCAATTTTTAAACAGTTCATTCAAGGAGGTTAAAAAACAACAACAAAAACAATCACAATTACTCGTCAATAAATAAACATATATATATATTATAACATACTAAACTGAAGAAAACTTGAGTCAACCCAATAGAATAACAGTTGAAAAGTAGTATAAGTAAAACAGTAGAAGTAAAACTAGAAAGACTTCTTATAAGGAAGCAACTCTATGGCGCAGTGTGCGGCTAATAGTGGACTTCCGGTCAGATAAGGGAAGTTAAACACCTTTTTGGGGTGTTTTTACCCAAAAATGTATTTAAAATGTAATATTTAATAGATCCTAAAAGGCTTGTGTAATATTTTAGATATTACAATTGCTCACCTTAGAGTGAAAACAGAATTCATTTAAATTCATTAGATTCAGAGCCATAGGGATTTGAAATTTTGTGTTTAACAACCATTTTGTATTGTTTCCATGGCAACGCTTTGACATTTTTGTGTAAACTAACCTTTTTCTACTCTTCTAAGCCATAATCTTTCAAAATTGTTATACAAATTCTACATTAATATGAAAACAACAAAAATGTCTTGACCAACATACACTCCAATCCCTTAACTGATTGATTGAATGCACTTCGGTGAGTAACCATGTGTGCTCCGATATCTTTCTTACACAGGAAGATCTCAGCGGAGTGCTGGAGCTCCGTAGCACCTCAAGGGTCCTCGATGTAATTTAGAAGAATGTGAAAATATTTAAATATGGGCATTAGCTAATTGTGAGACGCGGTAGCGTAGTTGTTAGTGAACTTGCTTCTCAAGGCTGGTGGTCGGGTTCACTCCGTGGTGGCGTGGATTTTCCGACGCGGCCTCTCAGGTCGACCCAGCCTCAACTGGGTACCAGACATGATCTGGGAAAGTAAAGGCGGCAGGCGTGATGCTGACTACATCACCCATGTGTGCCGACTGGTCAATGAAAAATACAGGCCTAACACTGTATTGCCCTATATACCCAAGGTATGAAAGGGTTCCTTTACTAACTTACTATTAGCTAAACTGAGCTATAGTTCATAGCAAGACTACGATAAATATATTTTACGACCTGACATGTTCGTTTTCAGCTAAATGTATTTTAAGGACATAATTTGCCTTCTGTTTTCTATTCTTGGTCACTTTGTAAGAATGCAATGATGCAGCCTGGAGTACAAAGGAAGTAAAGAATCTTCTTCTTGAAGCTTCTTTTGACCACTTGTTAAATACTCTTTGTCATTTCTATGTGCTTAAGAGCGATTGTGCCAGTTATGAGCCTACAAGTCGCCAGCACATCAATTTCTGCGATGCTTTTTATTTACTAAGTAGCTTCCTAGGTCCTACATCAGTCGCCACTTTGCCTTGTAGGCCGCAGTGGTACTATTCTTTGCTTCTCTTGAGGGCCCCGGCACCATACGGGTGGAAGTAAAGAATAGAACCAGTCATCTCTTTCTCTCTTCTCTCTTACTATACTCTCTCGCTAGCCTGTGAAGTCCCTGGTGCTTAGGGCAGCAACAAATGCCCACCATTCTTCTCTATTCCTGGTAAGTTTCCAGTTCTCATTGAATCTAATAACCCTATGCTCCACTGAAATCATCAAAGTTTAGTAGTAGTAAACTCTACAGCTCATGAATGCATGCGCAGGCTACTCCATCTGCGATGGTATGACAAGATCACAAACAAGGAACTGTGGGATCGGCGGGGAAAGGCTGTGGAATAAGAGATAAGGGAGTAGGTTGCGTGGATGACACACACTGAGGAGACTCCTTGACAGCATCACAGAGCACAGTCCCAGTGAGAACCCAGAGTAATAGAGGTAAAGACACCGAGAAACACCTGGAAGGAACAAGCTGAAAAGGAAATAAAATGGAAAAGATGGTAATCGGAAGGATGGCAAATAGGAGCTTGGAAGACCTTGTTGTTGACCTATGCCTGCCTAGGGGTGAAAAGTGAGGAAGAAGCAGCGGAATCTGTTCTCATTGAATCTATACTCATGCACTGGGATACGGTTAATGAAGTAAAGATCCCGTAACTGAATTTATAATTTTCTTACAATACAGTAAGTGAGCACGGTGCAAGGCTAGAACAAGTCATTGGAACAACCATTGAATTGACCAGCCATAGAGTTCCTGGAAGTCGAGATGAGTTTGAAGTTACGTCATCCAGTCATGCTGGAACAAGTGAGAAACATGAGACATATCTGGGCGAATGAAATTATCATTAGATATTTACTATGTGAGTGTGTTAAGTGGTAGAGAGGGTAAGAATTGGTTCTATTGAATATGTGCATCCATGGTGATATGGTGTAATAAGTGGTTAAGATCGTTACATTGAATTTAAAGTTGTTACATAAGATGGTGTAGTCAAGTGTTGAAGAGGTGATCAAGAGTATTGGAAAATTGTATTGCACAGGCTTGGCTTTGATTGAATGACCAGTCTTTGGATGTGTGAAACCCGTCTGCTGCAATCATTGCTACACGAAAATTCTCGGCAGATAAATTATCATAATTAATTTTAAAGGTGTGGTCTAATATAATTTCAAGAGTTTGTAGAATTATTAAAGAGTTGTTATGAATTTTGCCCAGGCAAGTTTGAGCCTAATTGAATTAATGTTAAATGCAGGTTTTAGGATCAATTTGAACTTGGAAGCTGAGCAATGGTTCCAATGGTGTAGTCAAATGGTTATAATTGTTTTGTTATAAACGTGTCATTGAATGGGATTATGGTTGAGAGTCTCCAACAGTATAGAAGATGGTTTCGAGTGGTTGGGCTGTGAGTTAAACCACCTCTCGACTTGCCTCTAGGCTCAGTTAGAGAGGGTATCTCAAATGCTAAATCAGAGATGATTCAACGTGGATTTTAGGTGTCTCATCAAGGACAGTGTGAAGATGTGCAAGAGAGATATCATATGTAGTCATTGGTCCAGAAGATGTGATCAAGTGTTAAAGTGTTCTCATACGTGGAAGAGATGATGTAGTCAGGAAGGTTAGTAAGTGAGTCAGTGGTTAGAACTGTGTAGCACAGTTCTAAGAAGCTAGTCTGGATCTGGAACATCGTGAGAGTGTTAGAATGTCCCAGTAAATAAAGTCCCAGAGAGAATGGAGGCAGAGTAATGGCTTCAGTCTCCAAGTGGATTAGAAGTGGTGTAGTCATAGTGGTTAGAGGATGATGTAATCAAGTGGTTAGAGAGATGATGTAGTCAAGTGGTTAGAGATGGTGTAGTCAAGTGGTTAGAGAGATGGTGTAGTCAAGTGGTTAGAGAGATGGTGTAGTCAAGTGGTTCGAGAGATGGTGTAGTCAAGTGGTTAGAGAGATGGTGTAGTCAAGTGGTTAGAGATGGTGTAGTCAAGTGGTTAGAGAGATGGTGTAGTCAAGTGGTTAGAGTGATGGTGTAATCAAGTGGTTAGAATGATGGTGTAGTCAAGTGGTTAGAGAGATGGTGTAGTCAAGTGGTTAGAAAGATGGTGTAGTCAAGTGGTTAGAGAGATGGTGTAGTCAAGTGGTTAGAGAGATGGTGTAGTCAAGTGGTTAGAGAGATGGTGTAGTCAAGTGGTTAGAGAGATGGTGTAGTCAAGTGGTTAGAGAGATGGTGTAGTCAAGTGGTTAGAGATGGTGTAGTCAAGTGGTTAGAGAGATGGTGTAGTCAAGTGGTTAGAGAATGGTGTAGTCAAGTGGTTGAGAGATGGTGTAGTCAAGTGGTTAGAGAGATGGTGTAGTCAAGTGGTTAGAGATGGTGTAGTCAAGTGGTTAGAGAGATGGTGTAGTCAAGTGGTTAGAGATGGTGTAGTCAAGTGGTTAGAGAGATGATGTAGTCAAGTGGTTAGAGAGATGATGTAGTCAAGTGGTTAGAGAGATGATGTAGTCAAGTGGTTAGAGATGATGTAGTCAAGTGGTTGAGAGATGGTGTAGTCAAGTGGTTAGAGAGATGGTGTAGTCAAGTGGTTAGAGAGATGGTGTAGTCAAGTGGTTAGAGAGATGGTGTAGTCAAGTGGTTGAGAGATGATGTAGTCAAGTGGTTGAGAGATGGTGTAGTCAAGTGGTTGAGAGATGGTGTAGTCAAGTGGTTAGAGATGGTGTAGTCAAGTGGTTAGAGAGATGGTGTAGTCAAGTGGTTAGAGATGGTGTAGTCAAGTGGTTAGAGTGATGGTGTAATCAAGTGGTTAGAATGATGGTGTAGTCAAGTGGTTAGAGAGATGGTGTAGTCAAGTGGTTAGAGAGATGGTGTAGTCAAGTGGTTAGAGAGATGGTGTAGTCAAGTGGTTAGAGTGATGGTGTAATCAAGTGGTTAGAATGATGGTGTAGTCAAGTGGTTAGAGAGATGGTGTAGTCAAGTGGTTAGAGAGATGGTGTAGTCAAGTGGTTAGAGATGGTGTAGTCAAGTGGTTAGAGATGGTGTAGTCAAGTGGTTAGAGAGATGGTGTAGTCAAGTGGTTAGAGAGATGGTGTAGTCAAGTGGTTAGAGAGATGGTGTAGTCAAGTGGTTAGAGAGATGGTGTAGTCAAGTGGTTAGAGAGATGGTGTAGTCAAGTGGTTAGAGATGGTGTAGTCAAGTGGTTAGAGAGATGGTGTAGTCAAGTGGTTAGAGAGATGATGTAGTCATGTGGTTAGAGAGATGGTGTAGTCAAGTGGTTAGAGAGATGGTGTAGTCAAGTGGTTAGAGATGGTGTAGTCAAGTGGTTAGAGAGATGGTGTAGTCAAGTGGTTGAGAGATGATGTAGTCAAGTGGTTAGAGAGATGATGTAGTCAAGTGGTTAGAGAGATGATGTAGTCAAGTGGTTAGAGAGATGGTGTAGTCAAGTGGTTAGAGAGATGGTGCAGTCAAGTGGTTAGAATGATGGTGTAGTCAAGTGGTTAGAGAGATGGTGTAGTCAAGTGGTTGAGAGATGGTGTAGTCAAGTGGTTAGAGTGATGGTGTAGTCAAGTGGTTAGAGTGATGGTGTAATCAAGTGGTTAGAGAGATGGTGTAGTCAAGTGGTTAGAGTGATGGTGCAGTCAAGTGGTTAGAATGATGGTGTAATCAAGTGGTTAGAATGATGGTGTAGTCAAGTGGTTAGAGAGATGGTGTAGTCAAGTGGTTAGAGATGGTGTAGTCAAGTGGTTAGAGAGATGATGTAGTCATGTGGTTGGCTTTGATTGATAAGACCATCCTCATTGCACTTTGGTGAATAACCACGTGTGTTGTGATCTCTTTCTTACACAGGAAAATCTCAGCGACAGTGCACAAACTCAGTAGCACAGGTGTGGGTCCACAATGTAATTTTTCTTTAAGCCCAGGCAGCCGCTTTGCAGCCTAATTGAATTAATTCTTAACTGCCAAGGGTTCTTTTAAGGACTCAATTTGAACTTGGAAGCTGCGCTTTATTGCCCCATATTTGTCGAAAAATATTCATATATTTGTTATTAGTTACTAAACTGATGTCATTGCACTCCAGGCAGACTTATAGGGGCTCAGTCTCCCCCAACAGATATAGAAAAGTATGCATACTGATGGTTCCTGTGGCTCGCTGATTAAACACACCTCTCACTCTGCCTCTCAGGCATCCAGTTCAACTTGAACGGGTATCTCCAAACTGCCTAAATCACATGATCAATTCAACATCGATTTTAGTGTCCTCATCCAACAGACAGTCGTGAAGAGACCGAAGAATATCCCCTTATTCATCTTCAATCCCCAACATAGATGCTGTTGATGCAAGCCTGTCGCTCTCTCATTACCGTAAACACTGCATGCCAGGACAGTATATCCACGTAAGTCGCTGGAGGTCAGAAACTTCTACAGATGACATCCACTCATACCGAAACCTGCCCTTCTGGATCTTGTGAAACATCCACTGAGAGTCAGATACAACTGTCCCAGTAAATAAAGTCCCAGAGATCCAATGGAGGACAGCAGTAATGGCCTCAACCTCCATCCTCATACTAGAAGTAGTTGTCCTGTACGCCCTACTTCGCTCTGCAACAACCCTACCATGCGCATTAGCCAAGAAACCCCAGCCAACTTCTCACCACGTTGAACTGACCCATCGGTATATACCACAACATCATCTATCTTCTATCAGCTGCTTAACTGCGAGATCAGCCTTCATGTTGCCCCAATCTCTACATTCTCTTCCAAGAGTAATATTTGTATGATTGCTAAATATAAAGCATGACATCAAAAAATCTTAAAAACCTGCCAATGATTAAGAGTTAGCAAGAAAGAGAATCTGCATACATACCATATTATCCTTCTTCCAGAGTATTCTCGGCTGACTATCTCCTGTGATGGAGGTTATACAGGTCAAGGTCATATTCTCACCTTTGAAGCCATTGACTGACTTGGGACTCTCAAGAATAACTGGTTTAGGAAGTTCAGTATTGTCTGTTGATAGAAACAACAAGTAGGTTAAGACAAAATAAACGCAACTGAGCGGAACCTGTTTAACAGAACTAGCTTCTTCGAATGCTTAAAATCGACCACTTGTTAACCACTCTGTGTGATTTGTATGTGATCAGAGCCTAAGTGCGACTGTACATACCTGAGAGAACAAAACTATACTGTACCAGAGAGAACTAAACTTTACTGTACCAGAGAGTACAAAACTATACTGTGCCAGAGAACTAAACTATACTGTACCAGAGAGAGCAAAACTATACCGTACCAGAGAGAGCAAAACTATACCGTACCAGAGAGAGCAAAACTATACCGTACCAGAGAGAGCAAAACTATACTGTACCAGAGAGAACAAAACTATATTGTACCAGAGAAACAAAACTATACCGTACCAGAGAGAAAACAAAACAATATACTGTACCAGAGAAACAAACTATACTGTACCAGAGAAACAAAACTATACTGTACCAGAGAGAGCAAACTATACGTACCAGAGAGAACAAAACTATACTGTACCAGAGAGAACAAAACTATACTGTACCAGAGAGAGCAAAACTATACTGTACAGAGAGAGTCAGAAAACAGTTGTCTCAACATAGAACACACTGCAGTACTCATCAAAGTAGCAGTCATACGTAGCAGCAGGGTTACCTGCCAATTGGTGTAAGAATAGAACCACTGTTACCTGCCGTAGCTGTAAGAGGCGCTATAGCAGGTTCTGAATCGATACTGTCCAATGTTAGAAGTCTGGTCTTAGCCCACAGACAATGAACGTGATACCTTTTTGGAGAAATCCCATCACAGAGGATAAATTGCAGTACAGACACGGCAGAGAGAAAGTAAATTTACAGAGAATGACGTGTGCAAGATAGAGAGGAGGGTAGAAAACAGATTCAAGACAAAGAAAGTATCAGAAGAAACACCTCTGAGTTCGGAGAAGCGCAAATGGCCAGAGACATGAAAATAAAAACAGACCTTCATGCAAAAAGCAAAATATACCTGACGACTGAACTAATCTCTCTCGATACCAGACTGATGTACAGTTTCAAAACTGCTGTTGTTTGAACTGTCCCGATGACACTTCTCATTAGCTTTGTATCCGGCAGGCTATCTAGGCCTGCTATCAGGGACAAACTTATAGTGCTCTGTCAGCATGTCCACCTTCTCAGTGCAAGAATCAATTCTTCCGTGATCACCGACGATGACAGACAAAACTATCCTGTAAAAACTGATTCTATAGCCTTAGCATTGGTGTTACGCACATCTTCAGCACCATTTGAGCCAGGCTTATCCTGCTGTGTCAGTTTCAGTCAGAGTTACAGTTGCTCTCGTCTTTAGCCATCTTAGTGTTTACATGTAGCACGTCACCTCATAGTACTCTATGCATCATGAAGGGAACAGTGGTCTATCTTACACCGATTTGGGTGTAAATGGATGGTTCCACTTTAAATTTGCACGCCTGAATTCATAGTGGACAAACTTAAGAAGAAAAAAAGAAACATGAAAGTGGGTACGGTGAAGTGTAATTGTAAAAAAAGTGGTTAATCCCATGGAGTCAAAAGATTCTAAAAAGGACATCAAACTGCTCCAGAATTGATGCAGAAGCATTGAGCTTTGGCTCTTCAGCTCGGTGCCATGGACATCGTACCTTCGGTCGGTGCCACAGACACCGTAAACCCGCGCTCACAGGGAGCTTACTTACTGCATTTAAAATCAGTAGCATCTACTTGAGTTACAGCTGCTCCTCTCAGGACAGGTGGGTGATAGCAGGTTCCGAGGGCTGAGTGCTGGAATCCCCTTTGTTTGAGCCAGGCAGGCATCCATGCCAGATGACAATCACAGAATAATTTGGAAGAGTTGAAACGCCTGTGTGGACATGAGGAACCAAAAAAAAACCAACAACATTATTTCAAATTCATTTTCAAACAGCAGAAACATTGGAAACATCATTGTAAAAAACAACACTCACATTTAATTTAACTCTTTCTACGCCAATTGTCGCACACTGCACCATTCAAGTTGTTTCCCTTATAAAAGTCTTTCTAGTTTTACTTTTACTATTTTTACTTCTACTACTTTTTAACCTTGTTATCCTAATAGGTTGTCCAGTTTTCTTCAAATTAGTATATAATAAGATATGTATTTGTATTTGTTAACGAGTAGTTATGATTTTTGTTTTTGAATGGTTTTTGTTTATCCTTCACTGAATTAACTGTCAGTCTACTATCAGATGTGAGAATTCAAATACCTTGGAAGTATCTTCACATCTGATAGTAGACTGACAGAAGATCAAACTAGAATCCAGCAAGCCAACAACATTACATACCAGCTTACCCCAATTTTGAAACACCCAGCTATTCCAGTAGTGACTAAAAGACATTATAAATTCAATCTTTCTACCAACACTGTGCTACCGAGCCAAACATGGGCACTGACAAAAGAACAAGAAAGGAAAATTACCACATGCGAAATGAGATGCCTGAGAAAAGCAGTAAATAAAACAAGAAGAGACCATATAAGAAATGAGGAAATTAGAAGAACAGTCGAACAACACCTGCTATTAGATTTATTGAAAAACAGAGACTCAAATGGTTTGGCCACTTGGTCAGAATGAACCCGAATACACCAGTTGCAGAGCGTACAACCTGAAAATGGAATCATCAAGAGGAAGGGGCAGACCAAGAAAAGATGGGTTGATGGAGTTACAGACATCTTAAAACTCACAATACCACACCATATCAAGCGACCGGGTGCAGTTTCTCAAATAGATCATATTAAACTGTATTGTAGCTAAAGAGTAGAAGTTGACAGTATAACAGAATTAACTGTGTAAAACCGAGTAATACCTGCGTACGGAAAGAGTTAATGGCCCATCATTAATAGCACAATATCAATCCGAACTGGTCTTACAGTGGATACCAGCTCACTGTGGCATACCAGGAAACGAAAAGGCTGACAAACTCGCAAGGGCTGGGGGAGCCTAACACAACACCACCCAACACAAAGTTTTACAGAAGCAAAGACTCTCCTGAAACAATCCAGGAAAATGACTTGGAGAAAAACAAATGGAGGACACAACCCAGAGCACGACAGTATAAATACACTAAACAGAAAGCACAGACCACAGTCTTCAGTCTTAGAAGGGACACTGCAGTCTCAGAGCACACCTCCACAGAATGGGTCTCAGGGACTCGGCAGCCTGCACCTGTGGAGCACCAAAGCAGTCCCCAGAGCACATCCTGCAAGACTGCCCTAGTCTGAGTAGTGAGAGATTGGAGATCTGGCCAACAGAAACAACACTACAAGACAAGCTATGGGGAACCGGTGAAGACCTCAAGCGCACCGTCCTGTTTATGACACATACCGGAGTAGTCACATAGCAAAAGATGATCGCAGAAGAAGAAGCACAATATCGATCACAGTAAATAAACACGGATATAACAAGGGCGACTCATCTGGCCCTGAAACGTAAATTAAAGCCGTGCCCCCTCTTAACGGCAAGAGTAGACAACCAATTCTATCACTGACCTGGGAAAGACAATAGACCATCATCATTTCAGTTTCATTTTGGAATATTTTAATTGCACTCGGGACATGTCCGTAGGTTCTCCAACTTCTTTGCAATATCTCTAACAGCATCCAGCGACTAACCCTACCAACTCGATGCCGATTGATTAGCCTACTCATATACCTGTTGTGCTGTTCTTTTCTGGCCACTCCAATCTTCAATCTCTTGCAATCTAGCAGTTGACGTTGATTGCTTAGATGAAATTCCTCTTTGTACCCACACTCTATGAAGGTGTCTGCTTCTTCTTTCAACGCTCCATATCGACTTGTTAACCACTCCGTGTGATTTATATGTGATCTAAGCCTAAGAGCGATTGTGCGTTGTGCCAGTTCTGCGCCTACACTTATGCCAGCACATCCAATTTCTGCAATGTTTTTATTTACTAGGGTAGCTTCCCTAGTCCTACATCAGTCGCCTCTTATGACATGCCTTGTAGGTCACAGTGGTACTATTCTTTGCCTCCCTTGCAGGGCCCTGGCACCACCCACTCATATGAGGGCATTCCAAACATCAGTTCTATCCATTGACAGAGCCCCCCCCAACCTCATTCACCTCCGACACCATCCCACTTCAGCATGGTCATCCATAAAAAAATAAAACTCTCAAAATAAGCATGCATATCCCGGATGCCAAATTTGAAAACATGAACCAGTAAAAACACTGAAAGAGAACAGAATTGTTAAATTTTACCGTCAGCCACAGTCTAAAAACAGCTGCTCACCATCTCTAACAAGATTAATATGTACTGTAGTTTTTTAAATTTTTCTTCTTGACTCTAATGCTGTTTTACCTCCCAGTATCAGGATAAGACAAAACATCTGGAAATTGTGCTTTTGTGTGCATTTCATAAATAGTGTTTTTCATGGCCTGTTATTTCCGAGTCCACCTTTTCTGTAGACAGCCCCCATCTGTCTACATACTGTAACAACCATGCAAGTTGAGAACCATATCTAAACATAATCAGGATATGTCTGGTATACTTCAACCATATCTAAACATAAGCAGGATATGTCTGGTATACTTCAACCATATCTAAACATAACCAGGATATGTCTGGTATACTTCAACCATATCTAAACATAAGCAGGATATGTCTGGTATACTTCAACCATATCTAAACATAACCAGGATATGTCTGGTATACTTCAACCATATCTAAACATAAGGGTCCTTTGCGGTGTAGAGGTTAGGTGTTTGTCTCGCATTCCAAATGTAAAGGTTTGCTCCTCGTGGAGCCATCTGGGTATTTTCCAGAGATCCATGATCTCAATGTAGGTGAGATTGAGTTCCTAGTCCTATCGGAGATGGATGATAAAACGTAAGTCCCACGTTCAATTTGAGCATGTAATGACCCCTTGGCAGTTCAAAATCGAGAAGAGCAAGCTGAAAAGCCACTGCCCTGGCAAAATTCATTAGCAAAGATTAAAAATAAAATTCCTACAAAAATATCTTCAAAATTACATCAGGGGCCTCCGGTGCTACAGAGTTGTGCACTGCAGCTGAGATCTTCATGTGTAAGAAAGAGATCGGAGCACACATGGTTACTCACCGAAGTGCAATGATGATGTTCCTATCAATCAATCATATCTAAACATAACCAGTATACGTCTGGTATACTTCAAGGCCATCATTGTATCCGACTCTAAGTCGATGCTTCACAAGATCCAGAAGGGCAGGTTTCGGTATGAGTGGATATCATCTATAGAAGTTTCTAACCTCCAGAGGCTTGTGTGGATCTACTGTCCTGGGCATGCGGTTGTTTATGGTAATGAGAGAGCGCAGCTTGCATCAACAGCATCGATTGTTGGAAGGTTGAAGATGGATAAGGGAGGATGTTCTTCGTTCTCTTCACGACTGTCTGTTGGATGAGGACACTAATATAGATGTTGAATCGATCAAGCGATTTAAGCAGTTTGGAGTTACCCGTTGCACAAGTAGAACTGGATGCCTGAGGGGCAGAGTGAGAGGTGTATTTAATCAGCGAGCCACAGGAACATCAGTATGCATACTCTTTGATATATGTTGGGGAGACTGAGCACCTATGGGTCTGCCCAGAGTGCAATGACGTCAGTTTAGTAACCAATAACCAATACTTCAAGATAGATTTCTTAGTTTAAGAGATGTAACAATAATACTCACAAGTCTTGGAGATCTTTCAGAGACTCAAAGGCATTCTCTTGTATAAGTGTGATATCATTGTCCTCCAGATGTAGTACTCTCAGGCTAGGTAAACCAGCAAAAGCATGAACTGCGATGGAGCGGATATCATTAGCTCGAAGACCGAGTTTGACCAGACCTGTTAATCCATGAAATGCTCCGGAGATGTCCTCCATGGTCCAAGGAATATTGTTAGAATTCATGTCTCTGTTAAAAAAAGGAAGAAAATATTTACATTTATTTTGTAAACAGAATATTGTTTATGTATCGTCTGTGTGTTGCCGGGGGTAGCAACGAATAGTAGCACTGCGACCTACAAGGCATATTGTAAGAGGCGAATGAGGTAAGGGCCTAGGAAGTTACCTAGTAAAAAAGCGTAGCAGAAATCAAATGTGCTGGCCTACTTGTAGGTGCATAATCGCTCTTAGGCTCAGATCACATACAAATCACAAAGAGCAATTTAACAAGTGGCAGATGTGGAGCGTTCGAAGTAGTTAATGTTTCTTTTATCTGGGATGAGGTGTTGGAGGGAGGGGGGAAGAAGCGCTGCTGCTAAGCTGTTGTCTGGCATTCCGAAGGTTCGAATCTGGACTACGTCATTCTGTTCACAAGAGCATTTTTTAAAAGATCCTAGGATTTTTACAGGAGATACGAAGTTCATGCTTTGTGCTATAAGCTCGGCAGGTGGAGTGCCATTTCTGCTGCGAGGGATCAAGCCATATGGGGTAAAACCTGGAGTGGTAAGTCAATTCTTTGTCTTTAGATTTTTTGGGGGTTTTTCTTTGTTTTATCTTTGTTATCATTCTAGTGATAAGGAAATCAAAGATCAGAATACTAAGATATGCATATTCCAGTGGCAACTGTATGAGTGCTAGCTTTGGACATTTAATAAAGCAGTGGAAAAACATATAAGTTCTTTGAATATAAGTTACAGAAGAGTCTTAATATCTTGGACAGAGAAACAAATAGATCTATAAGAAGGAACAAAATCAGAAACTGGCTATGCATATTCAATAGAAAGAAAATGTGAGATATTTTGGAAATTAAAAAGACATGAAAGGCTGAAAGACTGATATGGAAGAGAGGCATACTGCAAAGAGAAGAGGGAAAACAAGGAGAAGATGGATTCAAAAATGATGCTCAACTGAAGGGCTGAAGTTAAAAGGGGGCCCGGGAAGATCAGGATGACTAGTTGAAGCGCAGCAGAGGCAGGACATCTGGCCTGAGAGAAATTCAGAGGACTGTTGGGGTGCAAAGTTCTGCTCAGGACAAGCTATTTGATGATGCTGATAAGGAAAGCTCTCCTCTTCTTTTTCTTCTTCTTTGACGTTGTTCTTTACGACCAATTTTAATCACTCTTTGTCACATGTTTGATCTTTGCCAAGAACGTGTATACGTTGCACATTGGTTTAGTGGGCCCCTAAACGCATAGACTTCACGTTTAGGACACATGCATCCGATTTCAGCCAAACCTCCTTAGTCGCCTCTTACAACATGCATGGCAGGTAACGGTGGTTCTATTCTTTACACCCCAAATTTGGGCCCGAGTAACCACTCGGGCGATAAGGAAAGCCATATTAGTCGCCATGACCTGTGGTCTCAGAGCACACCTCCATAGAATGGGTCTTAGGGACTCGGCAACTGCACCTGTGGAGCACCAAAGCAGTACCCAAAACACATCCTGCAAGACTGCCCCAGCCTGAGCAGTGTCAGAATAGAAACCTGGCCAACGGAAACAACCCTACAAAACAAACTATGGGGGACCGGTGAAGACCTCAAGCGCACTGCCCTGTTTATGACACATACCGGAGCACGTCGTAAGAGGTGACTAAGGTAGGGGCCTAAGGAAGCAACCCTAGTAAATAAAAAGCATCATAGAAATCAGATGTGCTGGCCTACTTGTAGGCGCATAACTGGCACAACGTCAATCGCTCTTAGGCTCAGATACAAATCACACAGAGTGGTTAACAAGTGGTCGATATGGAGCGTTCAAGAAGAAGAATCAACACTGCACATGATGATGATGTCAAGGGGTACACAACCAGGCCAACTTAATTTGTACATTAGGATACACTAAGAATCTAACCACAGACCAGGCAGTGAAAGCAAGATTTATATTTGCTCAGTTCAAGAATACCCAAATAATAATTAACATGATCAAATAACTCACCAGCTATTGGGTGGGGATGCCAACCGTAAAGCTTTGAAATATGTGTGCGATTCAAGTAGTCCCCCGGCGCCTAAGGTACGGCGGGTCTGTGTGAAATAGACCGAGGACTCTTGATGGGTTTTATGTCAATACTGTCACTTGAACACTTATTCAATGCTGTCTGTGTTATTTCTAGCTGTCAAAATTTTGTTTGACGTGTATTTAAAATTTTTTTTTAAAACGTTAATATCGCATTTTCAGCACTCATCATCAGGTGCCGTGCCGGCTGGCGTACACGATCAGGGATTTCCACAAATCTCTGTCTCTGGTGTATGCTATTATCTCAGATGTTGACGGACGATCTTCCGTGCCGTGAAGTCATGCTATCCAAAATTTTCTCTCTCTGTCGTCCTCTGTTTCGTCTCCCCTCGATTTTATGAGTTGTTACAATGTTTTCTAAACCTCCCTTTCAATCACATGTCCGAAAAATGACGATTGCGTTTTTCTTATATCGATAAGCTTTTTCTCTCTCTCGATCACCGTCCAGACCGATGTACCAGATCTCCTCATAAATTCTATTCATGTAGAAATCTGATTCATGCAGTCTTAGCATTGGTGTGTTTTACGTCACATCTTCAGCACAATTTGGAGCCCTGGTGCTTATCTTTCGGCGATGTGTCCGGTTTCAGCCAGCGTTTACTCGATTCGCTCTCCGTTCTGTAGCCATCTAGTGTTTTTACGGTGTGGTGTAGCTAGCCCCACGTCCAACTAAGTCGCCTCTTACGACATGCGTGGCAGGTAACAGTGGTTCTATTCTTTACACTCCAATATCTCTTTAGCCTGTTACGCCCTTGGCGTTTAGGGCAGCAACAAACGTACACCATTCTTCCTGTTCATGGCCTTCCTCTGTATTGTGTTCCAGCTATGATTCATTTCCTTCAGCTCTTGCTCTATCGTTCTCCTCAGGTCGTCTTGGTCTTCCACCTTTCGCCTACCCTCTGGAGTCCATCTCAGTGCAGTTTTCGTGTCGGAACCAGTCTCCATGCGCATCACATGTCCAATCCATCTCCAGCGTCGTCTTCGGATGATAGTGCCATATTCTCTTGTTGGCATCGTGCAAGCAATTCTTGATTCGAGATAGTACACTCCAATATGGGCCCCGGTAACCACTCGGGCGATAAAGCTTTCTACGTGTTTTGACCTCATTCAACACCTCGTCATTTTAACAGTCCATAAGATTCTCATCATTCTTCCGTAAAACCCCATCTCTGCGGCGCTAGAGATATTTCTGTTTGTTAATTGCCTAGTATTTGTTCTATGTAGCACTGTATGACTCTCATTCTAATCTCACTTGATAAGATCCGGTTGTATATAATGCTTCTCGTGGTTGCTTATGGACAGGCTGCCCGCCTGCACAGCGTTTTCGTAGCGCGTTGGACGAGGGGTGATAAGCCCTCTGTGAGTGCGGATTTCTTCTTCTTTGCGTTCGTTCTTTAACAACCAATTTTAATCATTCTTTGTGATATGTTTGATCTTTGCCAAGAACGTGTATACGTTGCACATTGGTTTGTAGGCCCCTAAACGCATAGACTTCTACACGTTTAGGACACATGCATCCGATTTCATCCAAACCTCCTTAGTCGCCTCTTACGACATGCGTGGCAGGTAACAGCGGTTCTATTCTTTACACCCCAAATTTGGGCCCCGGTAACCACTCGGGCGAAGTGCGGGTTCAATTCCGCGGGCTGGCAGAAAAGCCACAGGAATCTCCAGATTTACGGTGTTCGTGGCACCGAACCGAAGGATTACGATATCCATGGCACCGAGCGGAAGAGCTAAAAGCTCAAGTGCTTCTGGATAGGAAAAAATAAAAAAGTGGACAGGTTCTGTTAAGTTGCATGAAAGTGTCAGCCGCAGAGAATTTGAACAATAGCTTCAGCGGCGATTCATAATGTGTAAGTAAAGTAAAGGAACCCGTTTTCATACATTATGATATATTAGGTAAAAACGTCGTTTTATTGACCGTCAGCACACAACATCACACAGGCCACCTTTACTTTCCAATGTTCTTCCTGGTACCCAATTGAGGATGGGTCGACATGAGAGCCGTTAATAGTCTGACAAATATTCCATGTACACTGTGGAATTGAACCTACCCCGCGATAACAAGCGAGTACATTAACAAACTACGCTACTGCGGCTATCTAACCAACTCAAAATGTTCGGGTACCCAACTTCAGCTTGGTAGATTATGAAAACGACCGTAACATGGAAAATTAACTTTTTTTTTTTTTCGTCCGCTTTCAACTCAGACGAAGTTCCATCTCTGAAACTGATTTTTGCGTGAAAATCTGTTTTCCAATTTCTTACAATGGCAGCAGCGTGCATTGTAAATTACTTTACACTGGCAGCCGTGTGCTCAATGTACTCGTAATTAGTATTCCCTCGCCATACAGGCAGATTTTCTCCGACTTCAGAGGTACTCATGTTATCGTCCTGAGTAAGACCAGGGACTCGAACAAATGCCGGACAGTAGGTTCGAACCCGAACTATGAGGCGTCTCACAGCTAGCAGGCCGAGCTACTATCAACTACTCTAGGCAGTCCCGGAAAATTAACTAATCCGGTGGGTTGTTTTAAAGTATGAGTACTTATAAGTAGCAGAGAATCATGGAAAAGTAACGACGGTCGGCTTGACCAAATCCTTTATGTCTCAGAATGAAAACATGCGATTTAGAGTTGGCCATTGTACAAGTAGAAATGGATGCATGAGGGTAAAGTGAGAGTGTGTTAATTAACCCGCCTGCCCAGCGTTTTCGTAGCGCGTTGGACGACGGGTGACAAGCCTGTGAGTGCGGTTCAATTCCGCGGGCTGGCAGAACAGCCACAGGTTCTCCAGATTTACGGTGTTCGTGGCACCGAACCGAACGATTACGATGTCCATCGCACCGAGCCGAAGAGCTGAAAGCTCAAGTGTTTCTGGATCGAAAAAATAAAAAAATAGCGAGCTACAGGAACCATCAGTATGCATAAAGTTCGATATCTGATGGAAAAGGGGTAGAGTGGGAGAGAACTGAGAACATATGCGTCTGCCCAAAGTGTTATACCATCGGTTTAGTAACCAATAACCCTGCATATTCTCAGTGACAACGTACAAGTGTGAAGCATGGACATTTAATAAAGCAATGGAAAAACATATATGTGCTTTTGAATATAAGTGTTACAGAAGAAACATCCGTATATCTTGGACAGAGAAGAGAACAAATAGATCTACCCAGAAAGAACTCAAAATCAAAGAAAACTGGCTGATGCTACAAATAAGAAAGAGAAAATTTAGATATTTTGAATATATAAAAAGACATGAAGGGCTGGAGAAGACCATCATGGAAGGAGACATACCGGCAAAGAAAAGGAATACCACGGACAAGATGGATTCATGATGTAACTGATGGTTTGAGCATGACGGCTGCAGAGACGGGACATCTGGCCTATGAGAGAGAGAAATTCCGGAGGACTGTTGGAGTGGCAAAGTTCTGCTCAGACAAGATATTTGATGATGAACCAATAACCAGTCTCAGAACAGGACACTGCAGGCTCAACCACCACATGCACAGAACAGGACACTGCAGGCTCAACCACCACATGCACAGAACAGGACACTGCAGGCTCAACCACCACATGCACAGAACAGGACACTGCAGGCTCAACCACCACATGCACAGAACAGGACACTGCAGGCTCAACCCTCACATGCACAGAACAAGACACTGCAGGCTCAACCTCCACATGCACAGAACAAGACACTGCAGGCTCAACCTCCACATGCACAGAACAAGACACTGCAGGCTCAACCACCACATGCACAGAACAAGACACTGCAGGCTCAACCCTCACATGCACAGAACAAGACACTGCAGGCTCAACCTCCACATGCACAGAACAGGACACTGCAGGCTCAACCTCCACATGCACAGAACAAGACACTGCAGGCTCAACCTCCACATGCACAGAACAAGACACTGCAGGCTCAACCACCACATGCACAGAACAAGACACTGCAGGCTCAACCTCCACATGCACAGAACAAGACACTGCAGGCTCAACCTCCACATGCACAGAACAAGACACGCAGGCTCAACCTCCACATGCACAGAACAAGACACTGCAGGCTCAACCCTCACATGCACAGAACAAGACACGCAGGCTCAACCTCCACATGCACAGAACAAGACACTGCAGGCTCAACCTCCACATGCACAGAACAAGACACTGCAGGCTCAACCTCACATGCACAGAATAAAACCTGATCAGAACCGTAGTCTCTGATAACATATGTGCTGGGCCAGGCTCAGGATGCATACACACAAATCCAGAATTAGGTTGGGTGAAGGGCGTCCTTCTGTCTTCTACTCCACACACACACACACACAATCAATAATTGGGTGGATGGGAGTTCCGTCTACACTTGAATATAAGATCTGAGGTGGGAGAGAACTGTACAGCCTTCCATTCAAGATACACGGCAGAATTGAAAGCTTATAACGCAAATCTTGAGTGTCCACACTGGCAGAGTTTACCTAGATTTAATAGTCTAGCGTTTAATTCAATTTAACCGATACTCCAAATGTAAGTGAAATCTGGTTTGAAAAGCTTGAAATTTCTATGAAAGAGTTGACGGGTTTGGGCTATCTGGTTGAAAAGCTTGTGGATGTTTCTATGACAGAGTTGACGGGTTTGGGCTATCTGATTGAAAAGCTTGAAATTTCTATGAAATAGTTGGCGGGTTTGGGCTATCTGGTTGAAAAGCTTGAAATTTCTATTAAATAGTTGGCGGGTAAAAAGACAGAACACTGATGTCCTGAAAGAACTAAATGTTAAAGAGAATTGGCTAAGAGAATTGGCTGATAAACAACATACTATACAGAAAAATTACATACTTTTGTCACATCAAGCGTCACGATGGCCCGGAAAGAACAATACTAGAGGGCAGGGTCCCAGGACGCAGAGGCAGACCAAGAAGAAGATGGCTACAAGATATTAAAGAAACCATGAATATGACCATCGACGAAGTGGGTGAACTTACTAGAGACAGAGTGGATTTCATATGTGTTGCAAAGAGAGCAACGTCCTATAAAGGATCCGCATGCTCATGATGAGCTGGCGGGTTTGGGCTATCTGATTGAAAAGCTTGTCGATGTTTCTATGAAAGAGTTGGCGGTTTTGGGCTATCCGGTTGAAAAGTGTGTCAATGTTTCTATGAAAAAGTTGGCGAATTTGGGTTATCTGGTTGAAAAATCGTGTTGATGTTTCTATGAAGGAGTTGACGGGTTTGGGCTATCTGGTTGAAAAATCGTGTTGATGTTTCTATGAAGGAGTTGACGGGTTTGGGCTATCTGGTTGGAAAATCGTGTTGATGTTTCTATGAAGGAGTTGACGGGTTTGGGCTATCTGGTTGGAAAATCGTGTTGATGTTTCAATGAAGGAGTTGGCGGGTTTCAAGGATACCACAATGAAGGAGACCACGGGGTTGAAAATCTCGCAGCCGTGTTTATAAAAGAGTTGGCGGGTTTGGGCTATCTGGTTGGAAAATCGTGTCGATGTTTCTCTATGAAAGAACTGGCGGAATCGTGCAATGTTATTTTGAGCAATCTGCGGAGACAACTTGTGCTTCTCATAACCAAACATCATCGTGTGTTACGTCTGGTGGCACTGACGCGATCAGCGATTAAGCACAACGCAATCTTAAACACCAGTCAATAACCAAAGGCACTGGTCTGTACCTCAGAAAACGAACCTAGTCAATGAAAAGAACTTGAAAATAAAAAAATAAAAAATATGTGCCAAACATTACTTTCAATAACCGAAGGATTGGAACGAGAGATTTAAAAAAAGTTAATAAATTGCATGGCGCCATGAAGGAAGTGCTGAATAAAGGAGTGATTATGGTCTCCTGAATGTTCAACACAAAAGATTGCTTAAGAAGAGAGCGATTCTTCACGCGTTAAGAATAGAACTCGTTGGAGCAAGAAACCATTCACTCGCTTTTCTGGAAGGTGACAGCAATATTGAGAGTTGAACGAGGGTTGGATGGGTGATGTAGGTCAGAGGTGTGCAACCCACGGCCCGCGAGCCTGATACGACCCGCTACATGATTTATCACAAAACCTTGTTATATACTAACAATAACAAAAAGGGATATTCGTTGTTTTATAAGACCGTAGGGTGCCGGGGCCCGCAAGGGAAGCAAAGAAGAGTAGCACTGCGACCTACAAGGCATGTTGTAAGAGGCGACTGATGTAGGACCAGGAAAGCTACTCTAGTTAATAAAAGCATCACAGAAATCGTATGTGCTGGCCTACTTGTAAGCGCATAACTGGCACAACGTACAATATTTCTTAGGCTCAGATCACATACAAATCACACAGAATGGTTAAGTAAGAAGTGGTTGAAATGGAGTGTTCGATGAAGTTGGTTTATATTTAGACTTGCAGAGTCCAACTGTATTATTTCCTTGTTTAACCCTGGAACAAAACAGCACTGAACAGCACTGAACAGCACTGAACAGCACTGAACACCACTGATCCTTAAAAGATTGAATCTGGATGTCTGCGTCTGGAATGGGTGGACAGCATTCGGAGATCACATTTCAAGACACTGACTTGGCTGTACATACCTGAACATGCTGGAGTGCAAGGTAACGAACTTGCTGACTTTCTTGCAAACAATGCCCCGACTCAAGCGGGCAGAAGTATGGACAGAGCCGATGTCATCAATGCGGTACGCTCCCATTTATGTGATATGAGATTCTCAGACACTGGAACGAGTTCGAGAATTAGGCATTAAGTTTGAACATGCCAGACAGTGTCGTCTTCGTGGTAGAGAGAAAGTATACTAATCAATTTCTCTTGTCTACAGTGAGAATATGGACTTTGGTATGGCTGCTGCAGCGGAGGACAGAGCGCGCATGGGAATGCCCAAGTGTCATGACGTCGATCGCATAACATAACCCCTGAACCATTAAACCAACTGAGGATAAACAAATCCGCAAATGCGCCATAAAGAAAAAACACAAAATGGCTACTCCATTTAATTTTGTGCCTTTTAACTCAAATCTAGTCCTATGTTTGTTTTTCAACTCTGTGTTAAAAGTTCTCCATGTTTCCCTAAACTAGCGGTTCCCAAACTTTGCATTACCGAGGATCCACTTTTAAATACATTTTACTGCCTGACCCAAGTTTCTATATGAAAATGGACAAGAATGAATTATCTGTGTGTTACAATAGTAAACAATGTCGCAATTTAACATTTTAATAAACAAGAAGAGGTTTTCTTTTGCCTTGAACAAGACGCGCCATCATTAGCATCATCAGTACATTTGTGTTTCAATTTCAGTCAGTGATCCATCCTGAAGCTCAGCCAAAATGTATTGTAGCAAAATCCAATGCTACCCAACGTTATTTATCCTATCTTTCCCAAGATCGTTTCAGTCAATTATTTAATTAAATTTCAATCTTCTAGCGGTGGAGTTATTATTACACCACACCAACAGTCAAGCTGGCTCCAATTTCTCAGACCGCAGAAACTTCAAATGATCTTTCATTTTGTCCTGTCAGACATTTAGACTCTGGTCTGATCTGGGTCCTTTAATTTCACAGCGGAACTAGTTCACCATTGTTTTTATACATGTTTAAAAATGTATTTTTCTGTTTGAAATGTCAAAGATCATATTTCTTCAAAGCTTGAGAACCCTTGAGTACCTCCGGACACCAGTTTGGGAAACGCTGACCTAAACCTCATAATTTTTACAGTTGTACACTGCATTCCACATCTCGGTCGTATTTCCTTTCTCATTCGGAGGACATGTCCAGTACATCGTCATCATTTACATCTCTTAATGTTTTATCATGCAATAGCTTGTCCTGAGCAGAACTTTAACACCCTAACAGTCCTTCGGAAGTTCTCTCTCTCTCTCTTTCTAGCCAGATGTCCCGCCACAGCAGCGGCCATGCTCAAATCATCAGTCATATCCTGAATTCCCCCTTCTCCGTGGTCTTCCTCTCTCCTCTTTGCCGGGAGGTCTCCTTCCATGATGGTCGTCTCCAACCCTTCCTGTCTCTTTATATGTACAAAATACTCATTTGCATTCCTCTTGTAGCAACAACCAGTTTTCTTTGATTTTGATTCCTTTCTGGATAGATATATTTGTTCACTTATCTGTCCATGATATACGGATGTCTCTTCTGTAACACTTATATTCAAAAGCACATATATGTTTTCCCACTACCTTGTTAAATGTCCATGCTTCACATTCATACGTTGTCTTAATGTTTGAAAATGAAAATCGTGGCATATCCTTTACAGTCAGGACGTAGCCATCCACTACAGCAAACGAGTCGTTGATTTTTCTAGGCACCACTTATACGTTCAGTAGTTTGTCATTGCTTTCTGAACGGTGAGGTCTATTTTACCGCTGGTAAAAATCTCACGGAAATGAATTTGATTCCAAACTTGACCAACGTGGGTTTGAACCACGTACACTTGGGTTTGTGATTTCAGCTACAAACAATCACACATTTTTCATTCTTTTAGCGATGGAGTTATTATTACTCTTGGCTGAAATCGGATGCATGTGTCCTAAACGTGTAGAAGTCTATGCGTTTAGGGCCTACCAAACCAATGTGCAATGTAAACACGTTCTTGGCAAAGATCAAACATATCACAAAGAGTGATTAAAGTTGGTCGTAAAGAACGAACGCAAAGAAGAAGAAGATTATTACGTCTTAATGTTTACCTTTCAATTATATAATTGTCTTTCTCTTGCCTGCTTACTTTTCTTTCAGTATTATTTTCAACATAGTCCCTTTTCTTCTTTCCATTATCATCATTCCTCTTCTTTTGCCACCCGCGTCATCCTTCTACTCCACATTCCTTCTCTTTCTTCTTTCTCCATATTTTCATAATCCTTCCTTTTTATTTTCCTCGTCACCTCTTTTCATCCGCATTCTTCCTCCTCCTCCTCCTCACTATTTCTCCTCATTCCTCTTTGAAAATGAAAATCGTGGCATATCCTATGCAGGACTTCGTCATCAACCACAGTAAACGAGTCGTCGATTTTTCTAGGCACCACTTATACGTTCAGTAGTTTGTCATTGCTTGTCAGCTTAAACGGTCCTCTATCTCTCCTCCTTCTTCTTCTTCTTTTTTGCGTCGTTCTTCATGACCAATTTTAATCACTCTTTGTGATATGTTTGATCTTTGCCAAGAACGTGTATACGTTGCACATTGGTTTGTAGGCCCCTAAACGCATAGAATTCTACATGTTTAGGACACATGCATCCGATTTCAGCCAAACATCCTTAGTCGCCTCTTACGAAATGCGTGGCAGGTAACAGTGGTTCTATCCTTTACACCCCAATTTGGGCCCCGGTAACCACACGGGCGCCTCTATCTCTATCCATCCATCGATCCATCTATCTATCCTCTTAAATCGTGTTTTACCTTTCAGCGTCAGGTCAAAAAGGGAGACACCATGAAACTCTCTGTGTGCCATATTCTCTTTCTCAGTCTGATTTGCCTATCACAGCTTCAGGTAAGAAGAGATTTCTAGAACGGGATTGTGTGTGCACTTCATAAACAGTGTCTTTCCTCGCCTCTGTAGTCCGAGTCCACCTTTGCGTGCCGCTTTTGCTTTATCCACTGTATCAGGTAACATTGCTCTTGTGCGCACTGTCAGTTGGTAATCTACTTATTTTGCTGAACTATTTAATTTGTACTTCTGATAAAGTTCAGTACTTATGTTGTACCCACTTTTATTCTGATGTCTTCATTTATACACGCTCTTCTTGATACTCCCAGCATTCTGCGTCAAGACATCTCTTAACGTGTCCAAAATATATGATTTGTCTGTTTAATCTTCTTCAACAATTCCTCCTATATTCTCCTTTCTCTCTCTCCTCTACTGCCATTATCTTCATCTCTCCTTTATTCTTCCTTTCTCTCCTCTCCTCTACTGCCATTATCTTCCTCTCTCTCTTTATTCTTCCTTTCTCCTCTCCTCTTACTGCCATTATCTTCCTCTCTCCTTTTATTCTTCCTTTTCCTCTCCCTCTTACTGCCATTATCTTCCTCTCTCTCCTCTTACTCCCATTATCTCCTCCTCTCCTCTTACTCCCATTATCTTCCTCTCTCCTTTTATTCTTCCTTTTCTCCTCTCTCTTACTCCCATTATCTTCTCCTCTCATCTTACTCCCATTATCTTCCTCTCTCTCCTTTTATTCTTCCTTTTCCTCTCCTCTTACCCATTATCTCCTCCTCTCCTCTTACTCCCATTATCTTCCCTCTCTCCTTATTCTTCCTTTCCTCCTCTCCTCTTACTCCCATTATCTTCCTCTCTCCTCTTACTCCCATTATCTTCTCCTCTCATCTTACTCCCATTATCTTCCCCTCTCTTTTATTCTCCTTTCCTCCTCCTCTTACTCCCTTTATCTTCCTCTCTCTCTCCTCTTACTCCCATTATCTTCCTCTCTCCTCTTACTCCCATTATCTTCTCCTCTCCTCTTACTCCCATTATCTTCCCCTCTCTCCTTTTATTCTTCCTTTTCCTCCTCTCCTCTTACTCCCATTATCTTCCTCTCTCCTCTACCCATTATCTTCCCTCTCTCCTTTTATTCTCCTTTTCCTCCTCTCCTCTTACGCCCATTATCTTCCTCTCTCTCTCTCCTCTTACTCCCATTATCTTCTCCTCTCCTCTTACTCCCACTATCTTCCTCTCTCTCCTTTTATTCTCCCTTTTCCTCCTCTCCTCTTACGCCCATTATCTTCCTCTCTCTCTCTCTCTCCTGCTGTATATTCAAGCCTCCTGTGTCACACCTGTGAGGTTGTAAACAAAACAGGATACCACGGACACGTGTCAAATAGGGCGCATTCTATCTTATCTTCACTCAAATATGCTCCCTTCAAAAAGTAAAAAAAAAAGTGCGCCCACATATCCCAAAGGGAAGGAGGAACAAAAAAAAAAACAGACTGGAGGTTACATGAGGTTAACACCTCTCGGAGATTCAGTTCTCGCGCCTTAGCTCGGTTTCTGAAGTCAAAAATGTAGAGTTAGCTCGTGAAACACTTGCCAACGCTTACTAAAATAAAAGTAATCTGTCAGCCACAGAAAGACCTGACCCACAATGCCACTTCACTTCGTGCTGTGACTGCGATTTCCTGTCTACTGTAGGGCCCCCCAGATGTCCCTTGTTTGAGGCTCGTGTGTACGCACATGCAAAGAAGAATTCGCAGAGGCGTTATAAGTTAAGTAAATCTGGTCCTACTGTACATAAAAAAACCAGGTAACACAGAATACGATTTTTTTGGTGTCACCATTATCATGTGCCGTTTCTGCTGGCGTTGAGAATCATAGATCTAATCTTGGCATCCGATAACATACGGCCGACAGGCTCAGGTAAAAAATTATAGGAAATGAGACCACAACTGTCGGTGATCCTCGCATTTCAGTATTGGTGTATAAAGACGAATTCATTTTTAAAACAATACAACATGCTAAATCAATGTTATATTATGTTACAAATTAAGTTTAACAATAAGGAATATCAGTATTATTAACATGCTAAATCAATGTTATATTATGTTACAAATTAAGTTTAACAATAAGGAATATCAGTATTATTAACATGCTAAATCAATGTTATATTATGTTACAAATTAAGTTTAACAATAAGGAATATCAGTATTATTAACATGCTAAATCAATGTTATATTATGTTACAAATTAAGTTTAACAATAAGGAATATCAGTATTATTAACATGCTAAATCAATGTTATATTATGTTACAAATTAAGTTTAACAATAAGGAATATCAGTATTATTAACATGCTAAATCAATGTTATATTATGTTACAAATTAAGTTTAACAATAAGGAATATCAGTATTATTAACATGCTAAATCAATGTTATATTATGTTACAAATTAAGTTTAACAATAAGGAATATCAGTATTATTAACATGCTAAATCAATGTTATATTATATTACAAATTAAGTTTAACAATAAGGAATATCAGTATTATTAACATGCTAAATCAATGTTATATTATATTACAAATTAAGTTTAACAATAAGGAATATCAGTATTATTAACATGCTAAATCAATGTTAAAATGAATATATATTACAATTATTATTAGTATTTTAACAATAAGAATATCAGTATTATTAACATGCTAAATCAATGTTATATTATGTTACAAATTAAGTTTAACAATAAGGAATATCAGTATTATTAACATGCTAAATCAATGTTATATTATATTACAAATTAAGTTTAACAATAAGGAATATCAGTATTATTAACATGCTAAATCAATGTTATATTATGTTACAAATTAAGTTTAACAATAAGGAATATCAGTATTATTAACATGCTAAATCAATGTTATATTATGTTACAAATTAAGTTTAACAATAAGGAATATCAGTATTATTAACATGCTAAATCAATGTTATATTATGTTACAAATTAAGTTTAACAATAAGGAATATCAGTATTATTAACATGCTAAATCAAGGTTATATTATGTTACAAATTAAGTTTAACAATAAGGAATATCAGTATTATTAATCATTTTTCAGTCAATAAATAACCATGGACTGGTAGCATTGATTACAATTGCAGAAAACCGTACAATGTTCTATCAAATATATACAAAAACCAGCCCACATTAAACAGGAATTTTCGATTTACCGTCTGAGCTAGTTGGCTTTATGTTACCAGTGGCCACGATCTCCCCTAACTCTATGATTCCAGAATTGGCAGCTAACACAGCCGTTGTTGACAATATTTCCTGCCATGATGTTTGACATTTATTCTGGCAACAAATGTGTGGGGTTTTGGGAAGAGGGTGGGGGAGAGTTCAAAGGCGAAGGTTGACTTCATTGTATCAGATTTCCCCAGACTGCTCCGTCCCTGTCGGCAGAGACGGCATGCAATCTGCCCAGAGCATTGCACAAAGTTCGAACTCCGTAGCTCCCCAACAATCCTAGGGGTCTCATGAATTCGAACCCACATAACAACACAAGAGGAACTCGCAAATAGCTGAGAATCGTCATTCGTTGAGCTACGCGAAAAAAAGAAAACACGCACCGCTCGCATGTCTAACCTGGATTATGTATGCCCCACATGTGGTAGGGGTTTGTGTTCGTCGACTTCGCGCGCTTTATAGTCACCTTCGCACACAACAGAGAGGTGCAGCAACACACGTCTGAGGCTGTTGTCATCATCGCTTGCGATGGAAGGTTATTATTTTATATATATATATGAAATAATATATTACTTAGAAATGATCAAAGAATATCAAAGGAGACATTGAAGTGCGATGCAAAGGATTCAAGAGAGTGAGGACGATCTAAGGAGACACTGAAACGAACTTTGTTGAGAGAGGCAAGAAATATCGATCTCAGTTCCATGGAGATGATTGGGCGAGTTGTCCAGAATAGAGCGGTATTGAGAAATTGCTTGCAGTCCCTATGTAAAGTATAACGGCACGAGAGGAATTATATTATATATGTGTGTGTGTATGTGTATGCGTATATGTGTGAGAGAGACAGACACAGTACCTCCATGTTAGCGCTAATGGTTAATATAAGATACTTACAATATGCTGAGGTCCTCCATGTCTTTGAAGGCCCCCTCGTCTAGACGTGAAATCTGATTGTGGTCAAGCAGGAGCGTGTCCAGAGAGATCAGGTGCGCCAGGGTAGTCTCCGTGATGGCTGTTAACTTATTATAGGTCAGGTCTCTGAAGAAGAAGATAACAGATTGGGTACAATGTTCAAGTAATGGGACATCTTAACCCTTGAACTCCGATATTTTTTTCTTATTCTTCTTCAAACGCTCCATATCGACCACCCGTCAAAAACTCTGTGTGATTTGTATGCGGTCGGAGCCTAAGAGCGATTGTACGTTGTGTCAGTTATGCACCTACAAGTAGGCCAACACATCCGATTTCTGCTCTGTTTTTTATTTACTAGGGTGGCATCCCTAGTGCCTACAGTAATCGCCTCTTACGACATGCATTGTAAGTTGCAGTGGTACTATTCTTTGCTTCCCTTGCGGACCCCGGCATCACACGGGCAGCCATTTTGTGACTGTATGTAATGCTAATCTTGTGAAGAATGTATACTTAATTAGCTAGTGTACTGCGGACATTGTTTTGATAACTTGTGAAGAATGTATACTTAATTAGCTAGTGTACTGCGGACATTGTTTTGATAACTTGTGAAGAATGTATACTTAATTAGCTAGTGTACTGCGGACATTGTTTTGATAACTTGTGAAGAATGTATACTTAATTAGCTAGTGTACTGCGGACATTGTTTTGATAACTTGTGAAGAATGTATACTTAATTAGCTAGTGTACTGCGGACATTGTTTTGATAACTTGTGAAGAATGTATACTTAATTAGCTAGTGTACTGCGGACATTGTTTTGATAACTTGTGAAGAATGTATACTTAATTAGCTAGTGTACTGCGGACATTGTTTTGGTAACTTGTGAAGAATGTATACTTAATTAGCTAGTGTACTGCGGCATTGTTTGGTAACTTGTGAAGAATGTATACTTAATTAGCTATGTACTGGTTTGCAGAGTCTTCTTCTTCTTTTGTCGTCACACTGCTACCGAGTTGTTGCACACTGTCGTGGTTTTCTGTTTTTGTCTTGCGCTGCTCTGGTGGCTTGGGTGATTGTTATTTTTGCTCTTTGACAGGATTCTGGTATTTTTCGTGGTCTTCCTCTCGCCTTCTTTCCTGATATTCTGTTGTAGAAGACTCTGTATACTGTGCAGTTTGGATGTATTCTTATTAAGTGGCAGAACCACTTCATTCTTTGTTTATCTATGTAAGTCAAACAAGGTTCTGTACAAACTTTCTTATGCTGATGTTGGTGACTCTTGTCTTTTCTAGTGTTGTTGATAACTTTTCGCAGGCACTGCATGTTACATGTAGTTATTTTTCCGCCTGCGCTTTGCTCATTATCCATGTTTGGCTCTGGTAACACAAGGTAGGTATGAAAATGATGTTTATCATCTGTTGTTTAGCTGTCAGTGAGATTTTTGGGGGCCTTAACAATAGTGAGCGTCTGTAGCTCAAGCGGTAGTGAGCTGGATCATAAATCCAAGCGTACCTGGTTCAAACCCCACGGTGGGCAAGTTTGGAAACGTAGGATACGCAATGTTGACAGAGAGAGAGAGAGAGATCAAACTGGCGGACAGGTAGGCAGATAGAGGATACTAGTCTGACGGCTGATAATATATGGACAAACATACGATATTGAATCGATTTGATGGCAGGACGGAAAAGGACATAGCAAGACATACAAACAGACAGACTAATCGACAAATGGATATAGACAGACAGACAGACCGACCGATAAATAGATATATATATAAAGGGAGACAGACAGACAGGCGACAGACATAATGACAGACAGACAGATAGATAAAGGTAGACAGACAGCAGGACTGACGGACGGGCATGCAGATCGATAAGATAGACAGACGACAGACAGACAGACAGATAGAGGTAGACAGACATACAAAAAAGCCAGGTAGCAGTTACAAACCGGAAGAAGGTGTGCATGCTGTGAACAGATTGGCTATAATCAAAATCAAATAATGCCATGACGTCAACTCTACAAACAGTCAGATAAGAGAGAAGATGAGAGAGAGAGAGAGAGACAGAAAGGAAAGATAGAGGAGATGTGGCTGTTACAATATATAGTCTAGTAAAATAAACGTGATAATACGATAGTGATGACAATACAGAATAGAAATGGTAAGATACAAATGATAGGATTATATGCCACTAAGCCCATATAAAATGAACATACCTTGTAACTAAGCCCTTGCATTAAATTAAACATACCTAGGTAACTAAACCCATATAAATTAAACATACCTAGGTAACTAAACCCGTATAAATTGAACATACCTAGGAAGCCAAGCCCCCATGCATTAAACATACCTAGGTAGCCAAGCCCCTATAAAATAAACATACCTAGGTAGCCAAGCCCCTATAAAATAAACATACCTAGGCAGCCAAGCCCATATAAATTAAACATACCTAGGTAGCCAAGCCCCTATAAATTAAACATACCTAGGTAGCCAAGGCCCTACAAATTAAACATACCTAGGTAGCCAAGCCCCTATAAATTAAACATACCTAGGTAGTCAAGCCCCTACAAATTAAACATACCTAGGTAGCCAAGCCCCTACAAATTAAACATACCTAGGTAGCCAAGCTCCTACAAATTAAACATACCTAGGTAGCCAAGCCCCTACAAATTAAAAATACCTTGGTAGCTAAGACCCTACAAATTAAACATACCTAGGTAGCCAAGCCCCTACAAATTAAACAAACGTACCTAGGTAACTACGCCTTATTCTTGTATACATAATCTTAATCTTTGAAAATGCCTTTGGGACAAATTAACTCTCCTCCCCCTTTAACCCAACCATACACATACGCGCGCACACAGACACACTTTTGTCCACATAAGTGTTCTCTGTTATGGTTAAGGCCTTAACGCCTGCTTTCATTCGATAGGAGAATACAGAAAGCAATATTGAAAGCTTCCGAAACAACCATTATTCTCTGGTTGATATCAAAGGCGTGATTGTGAAGAAAGAATCCTCCCAGCCCTGCAGGAAGACGGTATTAAATGAGACTATAGAAAACCTTGCGGAAAACAGTTTTAGAAAAAAATTGTCAGTTACTGTGGATTGGTGTTAACCTGAGGTGTTCATCCCTTTAGAGCCCTAAAACCCTTCGCCACAGGGGTTCAGTGTGAGACGCTCGTGAATGGCGCCTCCTGCACAAAGGCGAATTTGTTGGGTCTAAAACATACTTTTGGCCTGGCAATGAGTTGTCTAAATACATATGATCCATTTAAATATATAAGCAGGTGAATTCAAAACTTCAAGTGTGTATCTATGGAACAAAACTATCGGGGAGGGTGTGTGTTGGTTGAGAGGGTTCAGATAAAATCAGAAGCAAGAGGCACCGATTGGTTACCGGGGCCCAAATGTGGGGTGTAAAGAATAGAACCACTGTTACCTGCCACGCATGTCGTAAGAGGCGTCTAATGATGAGGTTTGGCTGAAATGGGATGCATGTGTCCGCTAGGGAATGCTAACCCGAAACAAATGCTTGCAGAAAACGGATGCACCAGGCCGTAAGGCGCATAACATGGTGCAACGACCTCTCACAATGAGGAATGGGATAACAGATTCTACGGTCGCCAATCTGCCTCGGAGATTTAGCCACGCTGTAAGAATGTCAGACCTACCATCACGAGGGTGGCCAAAACTTACTGCTGGAAGAGGTCGGCACAAACGGGAAGCAGAAATCATAGGAATTATATCTTATAGAACTGCCCCCAGTATGCAGACTTGAGAAGAAAGAGGTGGTCCACTTACACTAGCGCCCAAGACAAACTGTATGGCGTGGCTGATAATCTGAGGCAGACGGCTGCCTTTATTAGAGAATCCGAAATCCCAATCTAGTGAGAACGCAGAAGACAAACTGTATGGCGTGGCTGATAATCTGAGGCAAACGGCTGCCTTTATTAGAGAATCCGAAATCCTAATCTAGTGAGAACGCAGAAGACAAACTATATGGCGTGGCTGATAATCTGAGGCAGACGCTGCCTTTATTAGAGAATCCGAAATCCCAATCTAGTGAGAACGCAGAAGAAGAAGAAGAAGCAAGAGGGATGGATGGTGAGGATCATCATCAAATAGCTTGTTCTGAGCAGAACTTTACCACCCCAACAGTCCTTCGGAATTTCTCTCTCATATGCCAGATATCCTGTCTCTGCTGCGATCATGCTCAAGCCATCAGTTACATCCCGAATCCATCTTCTACTTGGTCTTCCTCTTCTCCTCTTTGCCAGTATGCCTCCTTCCACGATGGTCTTCTACAGCCCTTCGTGTCTCTTTATATGTCCAAAATACTTCAATTTTCTCATTCTTATTTGTAGCAACAGACAGTTTTCTTTGATTTTGAGTTCTTTTGAATAGATTTGTTTTCTTCTCTGTCCATGGTATACGAAGGACTCTTCTATAACACTTATATTCAAACGCACATATATGTTTTCCCCACTGCCTTGTTAAATGTACATGATTTACACATATATGGCCACTAGGAAGATGCATGCTCTTGGTATTCTGATCTTTGTTTTCCTATCAATTCCATCTCATACTGTTTCTAGTATTGGTGAGGTTACCAAATTAATCTGGAAAATCTGGCCAGCAATGGCGGAATGTGGGAGGGCCGTTTAGAGTCAGGACTGTTTGATTCTGGACACGACTTTGCTAGCGCATTTCCGCCATATTTGGTCGGGTATTTTCCGGTTTCGTTTGCCGAGCTACCGAGTTAGTGTTTGAGCAACACTGTAAGCTATAAATGTTATATGGAATGCTTTTTGATGTGTCAACCGTGCTTTTGTTGCGTGTATTCAGAAAATGGCGGACAGCGGTTATGACGAACCGACTCTGCCGTATGCAGTGGTGCTGCGTGTGCAGAAAGCTGGATTTTGTCGTGATTGATGTTCCCTTCGATATGAATTGCAATTCAAGTGATGAACATGTTTTTGTTGACACTTTAGCGACGGGCATATGCATTTATGCGGTGCAGGTTGCTTTTGTGGCGTACGCTGTTTCATTCTGGAATTAGTTCACATTTGTTAGCATTTCGTGTGATTTTCGTTGGCACAGGAACGAAGCAATTATGGAGTGACCCGTTGCAGTGAAGTTGGAACCGTACGAGGGAGCGAACCTGGTACCTTGGCACGAGAGACGAGCACCTAGCCTCTATGCCACAAAGACCTCCTAATGGACCTCCTTAAACTCTTGCAAAAAGCTAACAGGATAATGAAAAATGAAAATCGTGGCATATCCTTTACAGGACGTAGCCATCAACCACAGTAAACGAGTCGTTGATTTTTTCTAGGCACCACTTATACGTTCAGTAGTTTTCCATTGCTTTCTGAACGGTCAGGTCTATTGTTACCTTTGTAAAAAATCCCACGGAAACGAATTTGCTTCCAAACTTGTCCACCGTGGGGTTTGAACCAGGTACGCTTGGGTTTGTGATCGAGCTCACTACCGCCTGAGCTACAGACGCCCATAACAGGATAATAAGAAACAAAAAAAGGACACAATGCCGATGGTCTTATCAATTAATCAGCTAATCTAGTCTAGATGACTAACAGATATCATCAGATCTACTGAGATTGACACGACACAACATGCGCACACACTGAGTTGATTATGCACGAGAAGCCAGAAAGGCGGATATCGCATCGACGAGGCGTGCGCGAGTTACAGCATCAGCACAGCGGGATTAAACACCCGGTGGTGAAATAACAAAGTTAGAATTCAAAGAAACAAACACAATGGAATTCATATCATCAGATTATTTATTAATGGTATACTTTTGTAGGAGTCGTTTTCGTTCTGTCGTGATGATCAACGGTACGACAAGCCACAGCCAATTCGAATATTGGGCCGCATAACTCACTGAGGAAACCCTGACCTAGCCGCAGTTGGGGGCTGGATATTATATATGTTTGATAGAACACTGCAAGCTTTTTTGCAATTTTACTCAATTCTATGAGTCTATGGTTATTTATTGATGAAAAATATTAATAATACTGATATTCCTTATTGTTAAACTCAACTTGTAACATAATATAACCTTGATTTAGCGTGTTGTGTTGATTTTAAAATGAATTGGTCTATACACAACAATACTGGAATGAGAGGTCCCGTAACGGTTGGGGGTCTTATTTCCTAGAATTTGCACATGAATCGGCCAGCCGTATGAGTTTATAGTTTGCCGTGGATAGGTCTACATTATGTTACCAGTGCCAAACCTGGACGCTGACAACAAATGATAGAAGAAAACTAGTCACAACAGCGATGAAGTGTCTACGCAGAATGATGGGTGTAACAAGAAGAGATCGGTTGAGAAATGAAGACATCAGGAAAAAGTGGGTACACCATCAGTACTAGGCTTCATCAAGAAACAACAAATTAAATGGTTCGACCACGTAAGCAGATTACCATCAGACAGTGCACCCCAAAGAGCAATGCTGCTCCGATACAATGGGTACAAAGCAAAAGGCCGGCCACGCAAAAGATGGACCTCAGAGATAACAGAGGCGACGAAAGAGACTATCTACGAAGCTCATACCAGGGCCCGTTTTAGAAATCTCTTCCTGACCTGACGCTGTGAGGCATACAGGATTCGAGAAAGAAAGAAAGAAAGGTCTACAGATCTGTTCACTGACGTCATTCAAATATGCTACTACTTTCATTCACAGACTCCAGTTTAATCTTCTATTACTCATGGAGAAACACGTAAAAACAAAGTACTGTAGTTTTACAAAGTACAAAATTACAATACACAGAAACGTTTCGAACAAAAGGCCTTTATCAAGCAGAGGACACACCAGATGTGAAGAAAGTCTCTGATACGATTTGAGGGTCGTTAGAAATTTATTGTTTGATTCTATATGTTTTGTGCTGTGTAAGAAGTGAATTTCTTCACTTCTGGTGTGTCCTTTGCTTGATAAAGGACTTTTGGTCAAAACGTTGCTGTGCAGTGTTACTGTTTTTGTACTGTGTAAAACTACAGTACCTTCGTAAATGGATGTTTACATAAAATAGAGGGACTGAGATGGTATGATAAGATTACAAACAAGGAACTCAGAGAAAGAACTAGGCAGGTACTAGTGGAGAAAGAGCTCAGGAAGAGACGCTGGCGATGGATAGGACATACATTGAGAAGACCGACCGGAAGCATTGCAAGGCAGGCACTGTTTTGGAACCCAGTGGGAAAGAGAAGTAGGGAAGGCCTAGACATACCTGAAGAGAGCTGGAGACTGACATTAAAAGATTAGGTAAAACATGGAACGAGTTGGAAGGGATGGCAGGAGAGAGGAAGAGCTGGAAGAAGTTTGTTGAAGACCTGTGCTCCGTTGGGAGTTGAAAGGTAAGAAGAAGAAGCAAACCACGGTATTTTGTTTTTGCATGTTTCGCCATTGCTACATAGCTTGACTGCAGTCTTCCCTTATATCCTCTATCGCCCGAGTGGTTACCGGGGACAAAAGTTGGAGTGTAAAGAATAGAACCACTGTTACCTGCCACACATGTCGTAAGAGGCACTAAGGAGGTTTGGCTGAAATCGGATGCATGTGTCCTAAACGTGTAGAAGTCTATGCGTTTAGGGGCCTACAAACCAATGTGCAACGTATACACGTCCTTGGCAAAGATCAAGCATATTACAAAGAATGATTAAAATTAGTCGTAAAGAACAAACGCAAATATGAAGATATCTTCTATTACTCCCAATCTTGTCTGAAGTAAAGATATTGGAGTCAAGTCAGAAGGCGTAGAATTCCTTCGACAAGAATTGCAATTCAAGTGATGAACAGTTTTGTGTTGCTACATTAGCGCTGCCATATGCATTTATGGGTGCAGGTTTCTTTTGTGGGTAGCGACTGTTTCATTCTGGAATTAGTTCCACAGGAAACATTTCACAGTTGTTAGCATTTCGTGTGATTTTCATTGGCACAGGAACGGAGCAATTATGGGGTGACCCGTTGCAGTGAAGTTGGAACCGTACTTATGAAGGAAATGAAGGAAGGAAGCAGAAGGCGTAACATAAACAAACACAAATCACATAACACAACAGATATTACTCACATTTTTTCCAAATGCTTGCATGGTACCCAAGCTTCAGCGTGGACTGTACTTATCTTGTTGTGTGATACAGTTCTGCAGAGAGACAATAGATAGTGGTACTTGTCCTCTACTGTATACATACATCATCATGATGACAGTATGCAACATCAACGACAGATAACAAACTACTCTACACATACTGTTAATTTTGTTAGTGCCAACAACCTTTAGGATGGTGGCTGTTTGATATGGTGATATTTTGTTTAGTTGTAGTAGTATTAGCATCTATTGTGATGATGTAGTGAGAATGGTAGCTGTTTGATATGGTGATAGTTGGTGTAGTAGTAGTAGCATATATTGTGATGATACAGTGAGAATGGTAGCTGTTTGGTATGGTGATGGTTGGTGTAGTAGTAGTAGCATCTATTGTGATGATGTAGTGAGAATGGTAGCTGTTTGGTATGGTTATGCTTGGGAGTGGTACTAGAAACAACTATTGAGAAGATATAGACAGAATTATGGCTGTTTCATACAGTGATATTTAATGTGTAACTTCAGACAACTATGTGGTGGTGTAGTGAGGATGGTGATGAGGATGCTGAAACTGACAATGCTGTGCCATTAAGGGTACTCACAGAGTTTTCAATACGCTGAGACCAAACAGCCATGCCTGAGTAACATTCCCAATCTTATTGTAGTCCATTTGCCTGCATGGGAGATAACAATCATTACCAATGAGAACCTACAATCACACACAATCTTTATGTATCATATTATCCTATAGTCAGTTATGTGTGAAGACAGCTATTACTACTTACTGCATGTTCAAAATACAAAGGGGGTCTCTGTGGCGCAGGTTAGGCGCTCATCTCTCATGCCAAAGGTACCAGGTTTGCTCCCTCATAGAGCCATTTGGCTATATTTCCAGAGATTCCTGATCTCAGTGTAGGTGAGATCGAGTTCCTAGTCCTATCAGATATGGTCGATACAAATATGTACCGTTCTCAAGTTGAGCACCTAAAACAATCCTTGGCACCTCAAAATCGAGAACAGCAGGCTGGAAAGCCGCAGTTCGGGCAAAATTCATTAGGAAGATTTTTTAATGAGATTCCTACAAAATATTTTCACCACCTCTTATTCTTCTGCTTTGTGTTCGTTCTTTACAACCAATTTTAATCACTCTTTGTGATATGTTTGATCTTTGCCAAGAACGTGTATACGTTGCACAATGGTTTGGTAGGCCCTAAACGCATAGAGCTTCTACAGTTTAGGACACATGCATCTAATTGTAGCCAAACCTCCTAGTCGCCTCTTCGACATGTGTGGCAGGAAACAGTGGTTCTATTCTTTACACCCCAATTTAGGCCCGGTAACCACTCGGGCGTCACCACCTTCTAAATTACATTGGGAATCTTCACAGGTGCTACAGAGTTTGTGCTCTGCTGCTGAGATCTTCCTGTGTAAGATAGATATCTAAACGTACATGGTTACTCACCAAAGTGCAATAATAATGGTCCTATCCCAATCAATCAACTATTCAATAGACTTTCACATAAAAATCAGTCAGAAGCGTCATGGCTAGCGCCCGAATTCATTGCAGGCGATCGCAGAAGAACCAACCAATATATCAATCAATCAATAATTCAATCTCTCTCGCGATCACCACCCAGACCGATGTACCAGATCTCCCCATAAGTTCTAATCTATTCATGTAGAATTCTGATTCATGCAGCCTAGGCATTAGTGTGTTTTACGTCACATCTTCAGCACCATTTGGAGCTCTGGTGCTTATCCTTCGGCGATGTGTCTGGTGTTAGCCAGCGTTTACCGGTTGCTCTCCGTTCTTTAGCCATCTAGTGTTTTTACGGTGTAGGGTAGCTAACCCCAAAATCCTTAGTCGCCTCTTACGACATGCATGGCAGGCAACAGTGGTTCTATTCTTTACACCCCAATTTGGGCCCGTAACCACTCTAGCGATAAAAAATATAGTAAAATGACTTACAAACTGATGAGGCTCGAAGACCCCAGAAGGCACCATCTTTCATAACTGCAATGTTATTTCTCTTGAGCTTCAGAACCTGCAGCTTGTGCAACCCTTGAAATGTTAGTCCCTTGATGTTTCTAATCTTGTTCGATCAACTCTCTATACAAGATACATACAATATACATACAAAGATCACATTGTCAGTAGCAGTTTCAATGTTTCTAAGCTTGTTCCGCATCAACTCTCTATACAAGATACATACAATATACATACAAAGATCACATTGTCAGTAGCAGTTTCAATGTTTCTAACTTGTTCGAATCAACTCTCTATACAAGATACATACAATATACATACAAAGATCACATTGTCAGTAGCAGTTTCAATGTTTCTAAGCTTGTTCCGAATCAACTCTCTATACAAGATACATACAAAGATCACATTGACAGTAGCAGAGTTTTGACATCATACGATGATTCAAACATATTTAATGCTTTTTTTCGTTTCCCCTGTTTGTCGCTATGAATTCAAACATACTCATGGTGCCTAATATGATGCCCCTGACTGAATTTTGCGTGGATCAGTGCTGCCTTGGCATTTCTCTGACCTATCACTAGTGTCCTCGCCATTCGGGAATACTCATGCTGTCTAATATGATGCCCCTGACTGAATTTTGCGTGAAGGCTAGCATTCCTTATCACTAGTGTCTCTCGCCATTCAAGCGTACTCATGGTGCCTAATATGATGCCCCCTGACTGAATTTTGTGTGAAGGCTTGCTTTCCTTGTCACTAGTTTCTCTCAACATTCAGGAGAGCCTTACTTCGACTTCATAGATACTTGCACTTAAATCTCCAAGTTCTTCTTCTTCTGCATCAACTTCTGCTCTGTGACTACTCCGGTATGTGTCATAAACAGGGCAGTGAGCTTGAGGTCTTCCCGCCCCAAATAGTTTGTTCTGAAGGGTTGTTCCTGTTTGTGAGATTTCTCTTCTCACGCTACTCAGGCTGGGAGAGTCTTGCAAGATATGCTCTGGTGTTCCACAGGTGCATGCAATTGAATACCTGAGACTCATTCTATGGAGATGTGCTCTGAGACTGCAGTCTCCTGTTCTCAATCTGAAGACTGGTCTGCACTTTTCTGTTTAATTTATTTCTGTTGTCATTCTCTGTGTAGAGCAGAGTTTCCCAAACTAGGGTCAGCGGACTGCCGGGGGTCCATGAGGTACTCACAGTGGATCCTCAAGCGTTTGAAGAAATATTATGATCTTTGACATTTCAAACAGAAAAATAAATCTTAAAAACATGTATAAAAACAGTGGTAAACTAGTTCCGCTGTGAACTCAAAGCTCCCGGACCAGACCGGTGTCTAAATGTTTGATGCGACAAAATGAAAGATCACTTGAAGTTTCCACGCAGTCTGAGGAATTGGAGCCAGCTTGACTGTTGGTGTGGTGTAATAATAACTCCATCGCTAGAAGATTTTCATATATAGAAACATTTGGGGGTCTGTGGCAGCAAAATGTATTTAAAAGGTGGGCTGCTGTAATGCAAAGTTTGGTAACCGCTGGGGTAGATCACCAAGTGAAGGATCAGGGTCACCTGCAATCCAGCTGTATACCATGTGTACACTGAGAATATTCATCATGTCATCAAGATGTCATCAAACTCAGAAATTATGCGCCTACAAGTAGGCCAGCACATCCGATTTCTGCGATGTTTTTATTTACTAGGGTAGCTTCCATAGGTCCTACATCAGTTGCCTCTTACGACATGTTCTGTAGGTCACAGTGTTACTATTCTTTGCTCCCTTGCAGCCCTGGCAACATGAACGGATATACAATATAAAAGCAGCACTAAATAAACATGGATACAACACATGGGTGACTCATCTGGTCCCTGAATGCAAATTAAAGCTTCCACCCCAATGATTAACGGCAAGAGTGGTCCCTGAATGCAAATTAAAGCTCCCACCCCAATGATTAACGGCAAGAGTGGACAACTAATTCCATCCTCCACTTCTTCTTTCCCTTTCATCTCCCAACAGAGCACAGGTCTTCAACAAACGTCTTCTAGCCATTCCTCTCTCTTGCCATCCCTTCCAATTCTTTAAACGTTTTGCCTCTCCTTTTCATATCACTCTCCAGCTCTCTTATCCAGATATTTCTATGTCTTCCCCTACAGGTTCCAAAACAGCGCCTGTTTTGCAATGTTTCCTGTCTGCCTTCTTAATGTGTGTGTCCTGTCCCTCGCCAGCATCTCTTCCATAGGTCTTTTTCCACTGGTATTTGCTTAGTTCTTTCTCGGAGTTCATACTTCGTAATCCTATCATACCATCTCAGTCCTTCTATTCTATGTGAAATGAAAATCGTGGCACATCCTTCACAGGAAGTAGCCATCAACCACAGTAAACGAGTCGTTGATTTTCTTGGCACCACTTATACGTTGAGTAGTTTGCCATTGCTTTTTGAACGGTGGGGTCTATTTTTATCGTTTATAAAATTCCCAACAAAACAAATTTGCTTCCAAACTTGCCCTCTGCGGAGTTTGAACCAGGTACGCTAGGTTGTGATCGAGCTCACTACGCTGAAGCTACAGACGCTATTCTATGTAAACATCCATTTACGAAGGCATTATCCACTTTGTCCTTATGTGGTCACCAGTTGGGAAAAGAAAACGCGGAAGACCAAAGACCACTCTTCGAAGAACCATCCAACAAGAAAGTAAACTATTGGGATGTAAAACCATACAAGATCTCCAACTGCTAGCAACAAACCGCATCACATGGAGATCTAAAACCTCTGCCCTATGTGCCGCCTTTGGCACAAAAGAAACAAACTTACTAACTATCCATTTTGGGAAAGACAATAAACAAAACAATATCACACTTACAAAATCTTTAAATTGTTCAGACGATTGAAGATCCCTTGAGGCAACTCACTAAGTTTATTTTTATTTATCCGTAAAGTTTCCAAAAAAGTGACATTATTCAGACTGCCTGGTTCAATGACGGAAATTTGGTTGTTGTTTAAGGTTCTGTAAAGAGAAATACCAGATAATACTGACACACTGCAGCCAATCATGGACAATAAATAAACTTCAAGATTCAGTTACTTACGCTGTGTGGTGTAAAAAAAAAATTGGCTGATGCTACAAATAAGAAAATTGACGTATTTTGGATATATAAAGAGACACAAGAGCTGGAAGACCTTTCATGTAAGGAGGCAACCCGGCAAGAGAAGAGGAAGACCACATAAAAGATGGATTCAAGATGTAACTGATGGTTTGAGCATGCGGCTGCATAGGCGGTACATCTGGCCTATGAGAGAGAAATTCCATGGGACTGTTAGGGGACAAAGTTCTGCTCATGATAAGCTATTTGATGATGATGATGCTGAACTAACCTATCAATAGGGGACTTCCATGTCAGGCAGGTCACTAGACAAGGATCAGATTAAAAGATAACAAACTACTGTCTTGTACTTAGGCTGTGGATCGAAAAGGCCAGAGAATACAGAATAAGCTGAAATCCTGCTAAAATCAGAAGTTCTGGATAACAAACATAATAAAATAGTGGAAAAATAATTTGTAAATAAATACTCACAAATTTTCTTCTTCGCACCAAAAATTTTGCATTGCAGCAAAGTTGATAGCAATGCTTTGATGTCTCCACTTCTTTTGCAGCCGCATTCATCTTCAGAAAGTCATTTTTGGGATCAAGCTGACCATCCATTTTCAATCCATATTCACTTATCCAGGCTGCAGTGATGCTGCCTGACACCTGAACCATAATTTGAAGTGGAGTAGGGTATTGGTCAGAGCTGTTTCAATGATTCTGACTTCTGTCATCTCATTCACTGTGACCACCACTTAGATGTAAGTGGGTCTTGGTCAGCTCTGGTTCACTGATCCTAGACTTATGTAGAAGGGTCTTAGGTCAGTTCTGACCTTTACCACCACTTGAATGCTAAAAGGGTCTTAGGTCAGGTCATCTCATTCACTGTGTCACCTTGATGTGAGGGGTCTCATCAGTCTACTGACTAGTTATCTCATCACTGTGTCAGCAACTTGGGCGTAGAGTAGGGTCTCAGGTCAGCACTGGTTCACTGCAGACCTAACTTGTCATTTCCTTGCACTGCTGAATCATAGACCAACAAGGAGGTGGGAGTAGGGTCTTGGTCAGCTCTGGTTCACTGACCCTATCATCTCCTTCCCTGCATCTTGTTGTACCAGCCTGATCAGTTATATAAGGACTAACATCATAGCACTCCGGACACGTCCATATATCACCACCTCAACAAATCCAGTAGCATCCAGCTGCCCAACACGCCAGATCAGTATTGATTAATCAATCTCTTTGCATATTTGGTATGTTGCTCTTTTCGTGCTGTACCAATATCGACACTCATTTAAGTACACATCCGGAACCTATACATTAAGAGCATATAAGAGAAATATAAGACAGGCTTGCATCAACAGCATCGATTGTTGGGGAGTTGAAGATGGATAAGGGGATGTTCTTCGGTCTCTTCGCGACTGTCTGTTGGATGAGGACACTAAAATCGATGTTGAATTGATCAAGCGATTTAGGCAGTTTGGATTACCCATTGTGCAGGTCGAACTAGATGCCTGAAAGGCAAAGTGAGAGATGTGTTTAATCAGCGAGCCACGGGAACCATTAGTATGCATACTCTTCTATATCTGTTGGGGAGACTGAGCACATATGGGTCTGCCGGAGTGCAATGACGTCAGTTTAGTAACCAATAAGAGAAATATTATCACACAATAGTAGAAACAATGTACAATGTTAGACAAGACTTACAGATGGCTGAGTTTTGAGCCCAGTTGAAAACTTCCATTGGAGATACTTAATATAAAGTTGTGACTAAGATCAATAGTCAACAGTTCTGGCATTTGCTGCATGGCCTGGACTCTTATTGTGACCACATGATTGTGAGTTCTGGGGAAGAAACAAATTGATAAAATTTCGATCCGCCAGCTGTATATTCAGGGCATCTAATGCGTCCCCTCAGAGTGATTTTGTATGTGTGTTATGGGTTGTTTCCTTATGAAGTGTATCCTTCGCCATTCTAGCAAGCCTCACTTCTGAGGTACTTAAACATTCTAGCAAGCCTCACTTCGAGTACTTAAACATTCTAGGCGAAGACTAACTTCTGCAAGACTGACTTAAACATTCTAGCAAAGACCTCACTTACTGAGGTACTTAAACATTCTAGCAAGACTGACTTCGAGGTACTTAAACATTCTAGCAAGACTGACTTCTAGGTACTTAAACATTCTAGCAAGTCTTACTTCCAGGTACTTGACTTGTAATTTAGATAAACAAGTGAAGAATCAGGGTTCCTGTAGTCCAACTACATGTGACACAGAAAATTGTTTCACTCAAATTGGCCTCTAACCATGACATGTAATTATTAGGCGGAAGTATGTTATAGGGAGAGGGTGACCATTAGTGGGTAGTGCAGATGTGTCCATTAAGGCAAGAGATAGCAGGTGTACAGTTAAGGCAAGGGATAGCAGAGTGTATTGTTAGAACAGAGATAGCAGAGTGTACCGTTAAGCAAGAGATAGCAGAGTGTACCATTAGTTAGAACAAGGATAGCAGTGTCTACCAGTTAAGAACAAGGATAGCAGAGTGTACCATTAGTTAGAGCAAAGGATAGCAGAGTGTACCAGTTAGTTAGGACAAGGATAGTAGTGTCTACCGTTAAGACAAGGGATAGCAGAGTGTACCATTAGTTAGAACAAGGATAGCAGAGTGTACCGTTAGTTAGAACAAAGGATAGCAGAGTGTACCATTAGTTAGAACAAAGGATAGCAGAGTGTACCATTAGTTAGGACAAAGGATAGCAGAGTGTACCATTAGTTAGAACAAAGGATAGCAGAGTGTACCATTAGTTAGAACAAAGGATAGCAGAGTGTACCGTTAGTTAGAACAAAGGATAGCAGAGTGTACCATTAGTTAGAACAAAGGATAGCAGAGTGTACCATTAGTTAGGACACAAGGATAGCAAAGTGTACCATTAGTTAGGACAAAGGATAGCAGAGTGTACCATTAGTTAGGACACAGGATAGCAAAGTGTACCATTAGTTAGGACAAAGGATAGCAGAGTGTACCATTAGTTAGGACACAGGATAGCAAAGTGTACCATTAGTTAGGACAAAGGATAGCAGAGTGTACCATTAGTTAGAACAAAGGATAGTAGAGTGTACCATTAGTTAAGGCAAAGGATAGCAGAGTGTACCGTTAGTTAGGGCAAAGGATAGCAGAGTGTACCGTTAGGACAAGGTACAGAACTTGAAAAGCCAAACTTCAATGTGGTTACAGCAGATAATTGATTGAAATATAACATAATATAAACCTCTCAAACCGGATCACTCCAACAATATATATATAAACATCTATTTATTAATTTATTACTTTAATTAGCCTCTTTGTCTCAGGAAACAATACAAACTCTCCCCACGACGCTTCACCGCAATTGTGGTTAAGATAAGATAATGTTTTGCGTCACGTAGTTTGTTCTGCGCTGAATCAAATTTCTTGTGGCTGTAATGGCCTATTTGCCCGCCTGTCCTCCGTGTTCGTAGCGCGTTGGACGACAGGTGACAAGCCCCCTGTGAGTGCGGTTCAATTACGCGACTGGCAGAAAAGTCACAGACTTTCCAGATTTACGGTGTTTGTGGCACCGAACTGACGGGTTACGATGTCCGTGACACCGAGCCGAAGAACTGAAAGCTCAAGTGTTTCTGGATTCCCCCAAAAGCCTATTCTGGAGTGGCAATCTTTGCCACAGAATTTATTACTTCAATTATATATTAATTGATATACGCTTTTATATAAGCAATAAAATACAGTGCTATAAAATAAACAATAAAACCATCAGTCCAGCAGATCAGATACATATAAGAAGGGTGGTAGTTAGTTTATCCTTATATTTTATATACACTTATGTCAGAACAAACAAAACACACACACAATATGGAGGACAATATATTTACAACGTTTGAAGTAACTATAAACAAGTACAATATAATTTCGACATATTTAGTGTAAGTAACAACTACAAGATAGCTCTTAGACTGTCAGTCTGTCAATGATAATGATTATATTAACTAGCATGTTGATATGTGATTTGTCAACCCTTTCACCTGTTTAGTACCGGGGCTCGGGAGGGGAGCAAAGAATAGCACCTCTGCGACCTACAAAGCATGTCGTAAGAGGAGTCTGATGTAGGACCTAGGAAGCTACCTAGTAAATAAAAAGCAACGCATAATTCGGATTTGCTGGCCATCTTTTAGGTGCATAACTGGCACAGCGTACAGTCGCTCGTAGGCTCAGATCACATACAAATCACGAAGAGTGGTTAACAAGTGGTCGTTGTGGAGTGTTCGAAGAAGTCAACCCTTTAACTTCATAATTTAAAAAAATTTATATTGCAATATAGACAGAAATGTTGAGGTGTTGAATGAGATCAAGACACAAAGAAACGTATCATTAATATAAGATAGAGACAGTCATCATTTTTCGGACATGTGATGAGGAGGGAATGTTTAGAACACATTGCAATAACCGGTAAAATCGAAGATAGATGAGACTGAGTTAGACAAGAGTTTGGATAGCCTGACGTCATGGCATGGAAGAGCGTAAACATCTGAGATGATAGCAAACACCAGAGACAGATTTATGCGAACCATGATCGTATATGCCAGCCGGCACGGCAGCTGATGATGATGATGTACACAGAAATAGCCAGTATAATGGCTTTGTGTCATCTTAAACAATACCTCTAGCCAGTATAATGGCTCAGAAGGGTGAACGGGTTAATTGTGAGTTATGTCAACAGATGAAACATTAATGGATATTCGATAGCAGCGGTTTTCATGTTCTGAGCAGTAGAATAACTAACGAAATCACCATAGATGCAATCAAGTAAATCAAATAATATGACAAATCATGTCAATTTTGAAATGCAAATATGTCACCATGAACACAAAATGAGCATTGTTCAACGCAATCTGTCTCCCCACATTATGCTATCTGAGCCAAACCAGGACGCTGCTATCAAATGATAGAATAAAACCAGCCACGATAGAAATGAAGTGTCTACGCAGAATGCTGGGAGTATCACGAAGAGACCGGTTGAGAAAAAAGTGGGTACAAACGTCAATACTGAACATCAAGATACATCAAATTAAAAGGATCTGCCATATAAGCAGATTACGAAGAGATAATGCGCGCATCAAAGTACAATGCTACTTCGATATAGTGGATACAAAGCAAAAAGCCTACACACGTAAGGTGGACCACAGAAATAGCAGAGGCAGTGAAAAACACTATTTGGCAAGCACACACATAAGCCCGTTCTATAAATCTCTTCTTGCCCGCGTGCCCAGCGTGTTCGTAGCGCGTTGGACTGTGGGTGACTAGCCCTCTGTGTGTCGAGGTTCAATTCCGTGGGCAGGCAGAAAAGCCACAGATTCCCCAGATTCACGGTGTTCGTGGCACCGAACCGAAGGTTACGATGTCCATGGCACCGAGCCGAAGAGCTGAAAGCTCAAGTGCTTCTGGATCGAAAAAAAAATCTCTTCTTATTCTGAAGCTTTAGTACTTGTTATTAAACTATCTCGTTCTGCCCGTATGTGTCGAGGCTCGCAAGGAAGCAAGAATAATAATACTGCGAACCACAAGGCATGTTATAAGAGACGAGACGACTGGGGTAGAGGTCTAGAAAAGCTACCCTAGTAAATAAAAAGCGTCGCAGAAATCGCATGTGCTGTACTTGTAGCCGCATAACTGGCACAACATAAAATAGCTCTTAGGCTCAGATCACATACACAGCACAAAGAATGGTTTAACAAGTGGTCGATATGGAGCCTTCGAAGAGGACAAAGTCATGTAAAGGATATGCCACGATTTTTTTTTTAAAAGCTAAGGCACGCCCTTTCAACCTAAGGACGAGTCTTTTATTGGTTATATCTGAGCATGTAAGTCAACAAACATTCGAAGAAGAAGAACTCTTGTTCATGGAACAAGAGCAGAACATAAGTTAAGAACCACTGACGTATTAGTTAACATAACAGAACATAAGTTAAGACACACTATTTGTTATTAAACACTCTCGTTCATGTAACAACAAAACAATCTCCTTCATGGAACAACAAAACAATCTCGTTCATGGAACAACAAAACAATCTCGTTCATGGAACAACAAAACACTCTCCTTCATGGAACAACAAAACAATCTCGCTCATGGAACAACAAAACACTCGTTCATGTAACAACAAAACAATCTCGCTCATGTAACAACAAAACAATCTCCTTCATGGAACAACAAAACACTCTCCTTCATGGAACAACAAAACAATCTCCTTCATGGAACAACAAAACAATCTCCTTCATGGAACAACAAAACAATCTCGTTCATGTAACAACAAAACAATCTCCTTCATGGAACAACAAAACAATCTCGTTCATGGAACAACAAAACAATCTCCTTCATGGAACAACAAAACAATCTCCTTCATGGAACAACAAAACAATCTCCTTCATGGAACAACAAAACAATCTCCTTCATGGAACAACAAAACACTCTCGTTCATGGAACCAAAAAAAATATCTCCTTCATGGAACAACAAAACACTTGTTCATGGAACAACAAAACAATCTCCTTCATGGAACAACAAAACAATCTCGTTCATGGAACAACAAAACACTCTCGTTCATGGAACAACAAAACACGCTCCTTCATGGAACAACAAAACACTCTCGTTCATGGAACAACAAAACAATCTCCTTCATGGAACAACAAAACACTCTCCTTCATGGAACAACAAAACAATCTCGTTCATGGAACAACAAAACAATCACATTCGTTCAGAACAACAAAACAATCTCGTTCATGGAACAACAAAACACTCGAACAACAAAACAATCTCCATCATGGAACAACAAAACAATCTCCTTCATGGAACAACAAAACAATCTCGTTCATGGAACAACAAAACAATCTCGTTCATGGAACAACAAAACAATCTCCTTCATGGAACAACAAAACAATCTCGTTCATGTAACAACAAAACAATCTCCTTCATGGAACAACAAAACAATCTCGTTCATGGAACAACAAAACAATCTCCATCATGGAACAACAAAACAATCTCCTTCATGGAACAACAAAACAATCTCCTTCATGGAACAACAAAACAATCTCCTTCATGGAACAACAAAACACTTGTTCATGGAACAACAAAACAATCTCCAGCATGGAACAACAAAACAATCTCCTTCATGGAACAACAAAACAATCTCCTTCATGGAACAACAAAACAATCTCCTTCATGGAACAACAAAACAGAACACAAGTTAAGAACCACTGACATATAGGTACGTAGTAACACAATATTTGTATCATATAAAAAAAGAAAAGATCATAAAAGCACAATATTAATCTCCACAAATAATAAATCAATAAGAATGTCACTTTGTAAACACTCTATCAGCTCTTGTACTTCCTTTTGTTCGCTTGAAATATGATCTATATATTCAAAGTTGTCTCTTGTATAAACTTCACTGTCTTTTACTCTCTATAAGATGTATCATAAATATAGAAGGTGAAGATTGTCTTCTTCTTATTCAAGTGGTAAGTAATGAATTTATGACTTTGTGAGTGTAAGTTTACTAAGAGAGCTTCAACAGAAAAGTGGTTAGTGTACTTGCTATGTAAACGAGTGGGGTTCTTTCAAAGCTAAACGGATCTCAAGTCGACACATTCTCAATTTGGTACCAGACACATTGAGATGTGTTACCGCCTGTAGTACCGTTTTTCAGGGCGGTGTAGGACAGGTGGGACGGGATCCTGCGGTAATTTAATAGATGCCTGTCTAGTGCAGTCGCCGCGAAGTTGTTCAGGTTAGGATTTTTCATTTATGCCACAGCAGAAAAAATGCTTGTCCGTCCCGTGAATTGAACACAGATCGCCCGCATGGAAGCTGCGCTCTAACCCATTCGACCAGACGCTCTTCTTATATTGGGAAGTAACATTTTTAACGCATTGAGAGTTTCCCAAACAGAGGAGTTTCATGGTTGTAAATCCCACTCATTGGCCAGACTGAGAGAGATGGGTGCCGATATTGGTGCAGCCCGTAAATCTGGAGAATATGTGGTTTTTTTCTGCCAGCCCGAGAAATTGAACCCGCACTCACAGATGGCTTGCCACACCGTCGTCCAACGCGCTACGAACACGCTGGGCAGGCGGGAATAATATAGGATTAAAAAAGAAGGAAAACGGAAGTATAAATAAGGAAATCAGCAATCGATGCACAAAAGCTAAACAGGTACATAGACAGTTGACACCACTGTTGTCACATAAAGAGATACCGCTAAAAACTACTGAAAATCTTATAAGAACGAGTTTTTGGCCAATACTATGTTACCAGTGTCAAACATGGCCAATAACAGTAGCTAAGTAGTGCAAAATCGTAACGACGGAGACGGGGGTGTCTTATAAGAGCTGTAGATGTGACAATAAGAGACACAAATAAGAAATGAAGAAATCAGAAGAAGACTGGATGTGAAACCAGTCATATAATTCATAAAACGAATAACACATTAAATGGTTTGGACACCTGACAAGAATGCCCTAGTATCGCCTACTATATAGAGCTACACTGAACGCCCAGCCTGTTCGTATTGCGTTGGACTACGGGTGACAAGTCCTCTGTGAGTGCGGGTTCTTCTTCTTCTTTGCGTTCGTTCTTTACGACCAATCTTATAATCACTCTGTGATATGTTTGATCTTTGCCAAGAACGTGTATACGTTGCACATTGGTTTGGTAGGCCCTAAACGCAGACTTCTACACGTTTAGGACATGTGCATCCGATTTCAGCCAAACCTCCTTAGTCGCCTCTTACGACATCCATGGCAGGTAACAATGATTCTATTTTTTACACCCCAAATTTGGGCCCCGGTAACCACTCGGGCGTGAGTGCGGGTTCAATTCCGCGAACTGGCAGAAAAGTCACAGGTTCCCCAGATTTACGGTGTTCGTGGCACCGAACCGAAGGGTTACGATGTCCATGACACCGAGCCGAAGAGCTTTCAGCTCAAGTGCTTCTGGATCGGGAAAAACCACTGAAAAAGTATAACAAGTATATAGCAAGAGAAAGAGCGTGCAAAATATGGAGCGACAGCAACAAGAACAGCCTTAAGAAAATTAAAAAAGAGCTTACAAAGTGCCTAGGGCACCCCCACACTCCTTTCTTTAAAGAAGTAAATGGTGACAGAGAAGAAGTTCCTATTATTTTAGTGGTGTAGTACACCCTATACTATCAGACACACCCCCGACCAGATTTACAGCCCAAATTCAATTTACATTAGTGTCTACGGGAACAGATACTTAGAGCTGGGGGTTGTAAATTCCTGATGTCAGGAGGATCAACAGACCAGGAAGTGGCAGACTGTGAGTTACACTGGGATAGCTGGTCTAAGAACACCAGCAATGTCGCTCTTGTATTCGTGTCATTTATTATCTTCATTTAAACCGAATCTCCATTTAAACCGAATCTCCATTTAAACCGAATCTCCATTTAAACCGAATCTCCATTTAAACCGAATCTCCATTTAAACCGAATCTCCATTTAAACCGAATCTCCATTTAAACCGAATCTCCATTTAAACCGAATCTCCATTTAAACCGAATCTCCATTTAAACCGAATCTCCATTTAAACCGAATCTCCATTTAAACCCACACAAAGTTTGAGGTTACGAATACAACTCACACAACTTTCGAAGTTCTTAGAACAGTTCAGAAAAGTTCTTAGAACAGTTCAGAAAAGTTCTTAGAACAGTTCAGAAAAGTTCTTAGAACAGTTCAGAAAAGTTCTTAGAACAGTTCAGAAAAGTTCTTAGAACAGTTCAGAAAAGTTCTTAGAACAGTTCAGAAAAGTTCTTAGAACAGTTCAGAAAAGTTCTTAGAACAGTTCAGAAAAGTTCTTAGAACAGTTCAGAAAAGTTCTTAGAACAGTTCAGAAAAGTTCTTAGAACAGTTCAGAAAAGTTCTTAGAACAGTTCAGAAAAGTTCTTAGAACAGTTCAGAAAAGTTCTTAGAACAGTTCAGAAAAGTTCTTAGAACAGTTCAGAAAAGTTCTTAGAACAGTTCAGAAAAGTTCTTAGAACAGTTCAGAAAAGTTCTTAGAACAGTTCAGAAAAGTTCTTAGAACAGTTCAGAAAAGTTCTTAGAACATCATGGACAGAGAAGAGAAAAAACAAAGACATCCTACAAGACTTGCATATCGAGGAGCGTTGGTTCATAAATAACATCATGTCCTGGAAGATGAAATAGTGTGGCCACGTCTAAACGTCACAGTGGTTTGGAGAGAGTGGTTTGGAATGGAAGGCATGGTTTCTGGAGTACGAGGCAGGGGATGGACAAGAAGAAGGCGGCAGGACATCAAAGAAACCTTGAACATGACACTGGAAAAGGCGGAAGCAGTTGCTAGACAGATACTTTTTCAGGCGAGCTGTTATGAAAGCGACGTTCTGCAAGGGAAATGATCAACAAATAAACAATGTACAGGTATTAAGAGCTTCCGAAAAACAAATAGACAAACACAGGATTCGAACCACTTACCCTCATTTCTTACGACACCCATCGCCTAGCCTAGCAATACGAGCGCCCTTACGAACACAACCAGCGAACCATTCTTTAAAAAAATGGCTCACTGAGGTGTGTCTTTCTCAAACGCTTCGTTATAACTAGACACAGAATAATCAGGTAAGGTTCGATCGAACAGTGTTTGCACAAACACATGCTATAAGCTTATTGTGCTTGTATATATTTGAGACAATATCATACATACACACATGTATACACATATAACAAACATGCATTCATCATTCAAAGTAGCTTCAAATTTATTGTAAGCTAAGAACAAGGAGTTGGTTTTTTTTGCAAGAACCCCAGAGGAAGCAACGGGCGCAAAGAATATGATCAACAAATAAAGAGTGTACAGGTATTGAGAGCTTCCGAAAAAACAACAAGGGACATGTTACTACTTCAACGTTTGAGGTTAAAGGCTTATTGTTATGGTTTGGTCTCAATGGCAAGGCTCTCGCCTCTCGCTCTAAAGATACATGGTTCTTTACCCTCATAGAGCTTTACCTTCATAGAGCTTTACCCTCATAGAGCTTTACCCTCATAGAGCTTTACCTTCATAGAGCTTTACCTTCATAGAGCTTACCTCATAGAGCTTTACCCTCATAGAGCTTTACCGTCATAGAGCTTTACCCTCATAGAGCTTTACCGTCATAGAGCTTTACCTTCATAGAGCTTTACCTTCATAGAGCTTTACCTTCATAGAGCTTTACCTTCATAGAGCTTTACCTTCATAGAGCTTTACCCTCATAGAGCTTTACCATCATAGAGCTTTACCTCATAGAGCTTACCTTATAGAGCTTTACCTTCATAGAGCTTTACCCTCATAGAGCTTTACCCTCATAGAGCTGTACCTTCATAGAGCTGTACCTTCATAGAGCTTTACCTTCATAGAGCTGTACCCTCATAGAGCTTTACCCTCATAGAGCTTTACCGTCATAGAGCTGTACCCTCATAGAGCTTTACCTTCATAGAGCTAGCTGTGTTCATCTTCGAACGCTCCATATCGAGCACTTGTTAAACCACTCTTTGTAATGTGTACGTGATATGAGCCTAAGAACGATTGTACGCTGTGCCAGTTATGGCCTCAGTAGGCCAGCACATCCAATTTATGCGACTCTTTTTATTAACTAGGCTAGCTTCCCTATGCCCCTACCTCAAGTCTCGACTATAATGTACTTAATGCCTCGCCCGTGTGGTGCCGGGGCCCACAAGGGGAGCAAAGAATAGTACAACTGCGACCTACAAGGCATGTCGTAAGATGCGACTGAGGCAAGGTCCTACGGAAGCTACCCTAGTAAATAAAAAAGGTTCGCAGAAATCGGATGTGCTGGCCTACTTGTATTGGCATAACCGGCACAATGTACAATCGCTCTTAGGCTCAGATGATATACAAATCACACAGAGTGGTTAAAAAGTGGTCGATATGGATCGTTGGAAGAAGATGTACTCAATTAAGACTGAGTATATTATCTCATAATGAATCATAATTTCTCTTATTTCTTCTTCAAGACAACCATATATATATTGGTTGATGTGCACTCCTTCTTTGCCGTTTTCCTTAGGAAAGAACTACAAGATAAGTCAGACACCACCATCTCGATTATGTTGTACCCACCTTCCTCAAACTCCCTGCAATATATTATTATTAAGACATTAAACATTGCCCCTCTTCTCGTTTCCCTAAACAAGCAAACGCCCGCCTGCCGAGCGTGTTCGTAGCGCGTTGCACGACGGGTGACAAGCCCCCTTTGAGTGCGGGTTCAACTCCGAGGGCTTTCAGAAAAGCCACAGGTTCTCCAGATTTACGGTGTTCGTGGCACCGAACCGAAGAGCTGAAAGCTCAAGTGCTTCTGGATCGGGAAAAAACCCAAGCAAACACTTATCTTCTTTCTTTTATTCAATCCTGTTTTGCCTCACAGCGTCAGGATAAGAAGAGATTTCTAGAATGGGCTTTTGTATGAGCATCATAAACAGTATTTTATGTTATCTCTGAGGTTCACCTTTTTCGTGGTCAGCCATTTGATTTGTATCTACTGTATATTAAGTAACATTTCTCTTTGTGACGCACTGTCTGTTGGTAATCTACATATGTCGCCGAGACATGTAATTTGTTGTTTCTTGATGAAGTTTGGTACTGATGTTGTACCCACTTTTTCCTGATTGCTAGCGGTCTCTTCTTGATACTCCCAGCATTCTGTGTAGATACACTTCATCTCTGTCGTGACTAGTTTTCTTCTTGATACTCCCAACATTCTGTGTAGATACACTTCATCTCTGTCGTGACTAGTTTTCTTCTTGATACTCCCAACATTCTGTGTAGATACTCTTCATCGCTGTCGTGACTAGTTTTCTTCCTAATTATCCCAGTATTCTTTGTAGGCACTTCATCTCTGTTGTGACTAATTGTCTTCTATCTTTTGATGTCAGCGTTCACAATGTTATCCCTCATGCTATATTCCTAACCCCCTCTCTCTCTCCATCTATCTATCTATCTATTCATCTATCTATCTATCTATCTATCTATCTATCTATCTATCTTATCTATCTATCTATCTATCTATCTATCTATCTATCTATCTATCTATCTATCTATCTATCTATCTATCTATCTATCTATCTATCTATCTATCTATCTATCATCTATCTATCTATCTATCTATCTATCTATCTATCTATCTATCTATCTATCTATCTATCTATCTATCTATCTATCTATCTATCTATCATCTATCTATCTATCTATCTATCTATCTATCTATCTATCTATCTATCTATCTATCTATCTATCTATCTATCTATCTATCTATCTATCTATCTATCTATCTATCTATCTATCTATCTATCTATCTATCTATCTATCTATCTATCTATCTATCTATCTATCTATCTATCTATCTATCTATCTATCTATCTATCTATCTATCTATCTATCTATCTATCTATCTATCTATCTATCTATCTATCTATCTATCTATCTATCTATCTATCTATCTATCTATCTATCTATCTATCTATCTATCTCTATCTATCTCTATCTCTATCTATCTATCTATCTATCTATCTATCTATCTATCTATCTATCTATCTATCTATCTATCTATCTATCTATCTATCTATCTATCTATCTATCTATCTATCTATCTGTCTCTCTCCTCCTCCATACCTATCTATCCATCCATCCATCCATCCATCCATCTATCTATATATCTAATCTATCTATCTATCTATCTAATCTCGACGCTCAGAGATCGGAAGCCTCTAAATCTAACCCTGCAACAGTATCTCTCTTCCCCGTTACTGCAAACAATTGAAAGCTTACAATAAGATTACATTCCAAAGCTAACTAGAAATTTCTAGATAAAACTTCTCTTATCTTCTGTCCCCCTAATTTCTTGGCAGCACCTACAGACACTTCATTAAATCCAATGTCAAAGTTGGTGTGCCTAATCTGCATCAACAAATGAACATATATTTACCCTGCGTAACATTTTAGAACAATGTAGCGAGTGGCAAAGGACTATATATATCAACTTCATAGATTTTGAAAAGGCATTCGACAGCGTCCACAGAGACAGCCTATGGAAGATACTGAGACAATACGGCGTACCGCAGAAGCTTGTCAACATCATAGCCCTCTTCTATAAAGATTTCTCCTGCAACCTAAAGAATTCCAACAAAACATTCCCAGTAAAATCTGGTGTAAGACAGGGATGCGTAATGTCCTCTCTTTGTTTAGTATTACAATTGACTGGGTGCTAAAAATGCCATAAAACAACAAGCACCAAGAGGAATAAGATGGACCCTTTCGAGATGCTTGAGGACCTGGACTTTGCAGACGATATAGCCCTGGTGTCACACAAATATGAACATATACAAGAGAAAAGTACAATACTTCACAGCACGGCAAAGACAGTAGGCCTCAAAACAAACACAGGAAAAACAAAAATTATGACAAACAGTGAAATCCAACAACCAGTAATGTTAGAAAATGAAACACTGGAAAGGGTTGAGCAGTTTACATATCTTGGTAGCGTACTGACACTAAATGGTGGCACAGAGGAAGATATAAAATCACGTCTAAGTAAGGCCAGAACCGCTTTTGCCAAAATGAAACCAGTATGGAAGTCCAAAATCTACAATAGGACCACAAAGCTTAAACTCTATAAAATCATTGTTTTGCTCTACGGATCGGAGTGTTGGAGGATGACCAAAGGAGATACTAGCAGACTGTCAGTTTTCCACCACTCTTGTCTTCGCAGAATCTTGGGAATCTTTTGGCCAGTAAAAAAATCCAATAACCAACTACTCCAAGACACAAGACAAGAGGCAATGAATGACATACTCAAAAAGAGAAGATGGAAATGGCTCGGACATGTTATGAGAATGAGACATGAAATGCCTGCAAGGATAGCCCTCACTTGGACACCAGAGGAAAGAGAAAGAAAGGCAGACCACGGACAACATGGAGGCGCATGATGGAAGAGGAACAGGACACCGCATCTCTGACGTGGGGCTCTGCGCTGAAGGTTGCACGGGACAGGAGAGCATGGAAAGTCCTTTCTGAAGCCCCATGTGTCACTAGGCATGACGGATTAAGTAAGTAAGTAATCTTTTGATGTCAGCGTTCACAATGTTATCCCTCATGCTATATTCCTAACCCCCTCTCTCTCCTCCATCCATCCATCCATCCATCCCTATCTATCTATCTATCTATCTATCTATCTATCTATCTATCTATCTATCTATCTATCTATCTATATATCTATCTATCTATCTATCTAATCTAGCTATCTATCTATCTATCTATCTATCTATCTATCTATCTGTCTCTCTCCTCCCTCCATCCTATCTATCCATCCATCCATCCATCTATCTATATATCTAATCTATCTATCTATCTAATCTCGACGCTCAGAGATCGGAAGCCTCTAAATCTAACCCTGCAACAGTATCTCTCTTCCCCGTTACTGCAAACAATTGAAAGCTTACAATAAGATTACATTCCAAAGCTGACTAGAAATTTCTAGATAAAACTTCTCTTATCTTCTGTCCCCCTAATTTCTTGGCAGCACCTACAGACACTTCATTAAATCCAATGTCAAAGTTGGTGTGCCTAATCTGCATCTTGCATTCATTTCTGTTTGATTTGTATCATTCATTTTGTCTTCTTCTTCTTCTTTGCGTTCGTTCTTTACGACCAATTTTAATCACTCTTTGTGATATGTTTGATCTTTGCCAAGAACGTGTATACGTTGCACATTGGTTTGGTAGGCCCCTAAACGCATAGAATTCTACACATTTAGGACACATGCATCCGATTTCAGCCAAACCTCCTGTTGCCTCTTACGACATGCGTGGCAGGTAACAGTGGTTCTATTCTTTACACACCAAATTTGGGCCCCCGTAACCACTCGGGCGTTAAAACTATATAACTTGGAGTCTTTCTCTCTCTCCCTATCTATCTATCTCTCCCTCACCGCTTAGACTGATGTATAAGATTTCCCCATAAATTTTATTCATGTGGAAATCTGATTCATGCAGCCTTAGCATGGGTGTGCTTCGTCACATCTTTACGCTATTTGGAGCTCTGGTGCTTATCCTTCGGCGATGTGTCCGGTTTTAGCCAGCGTTTACTGGGTTCGCTCTCGTCAGCCTTGGGCTGTCCCCAGCCGACCTGCAAGGTAGCAGGTTGCTATTTTCTTTTAGGTAGCTGCCCTTAGACAACCTTTCCTCCCGGGTTGTTGAGCATCATCTGCCCAGGTTACCAGTCTTTTTTGTGTGGACTACTTGGTTTGCCTGCCGTCCAGTTTTGTGTACGGTTTGCTCCGCTAGCCTTTGATTGTCCCCAATCTAACTACAAGGCAGTAGTAGTTCTCTGCGAGGGAAACGCGGTTATTGTTCTCTGGATGAAGACCCCATCTTCGAGACTCGTCACAGTTTTGTCTACCTCTCGTTTCTTTTGGGTGCCCTCGTCTACCGACTGGGTCAGCCCTTTTTCTCTTCGTTCCTTGTGCTCACATTGTTCTACTGGGCGACAGTTTACCCAGTTCTATCTCACTGTCCACAGTTTATCACCAACTTGGAGTTTCATATCTGCCCACCCACTTGAGATCAACATTACAAAGATATAGATATATATAGATATACTTACTACTACTGCCTTGTAGTTAGATTGGGGACAATCAAAGTCTAGCGGAGCAAACCGTACACAAAATTAGTCGGTAGACAAACCAAGTAGTCCCAAAAAAAAAGACAGGTAACCTAGCAGATGAGCTCAACAACCCGGGAGGGCAGGTCGTCTAAGGGTCGCTACCATAAAAGAAAATGCAAGGCAGCAGGTTGGCAGCTCCAAATGGCGCTGAACGATGTGACGTAAAATTACGTTCTTGGCAAAGGCTGTTTATATATCACAATAAGAATGATAAAAATGGTCGAAAAGAACAATCAGAGATAGAGACATATATATACTTACAAGCTAAGATCTGTAATGTTCAATGTACTAGGAAACAATGGGATCTCTGTCAGCTTGTTAGAATCCAGTTTACTGAAAGACAAAGTCGATGCATCTGTTAGTAGTCATCATAAGTGGTCACTGACAGATGTCAAACATACACACATAAGAGAAGTCTGGCTGAAGTTTCTTAATTAATGTGCATAGTAGGTGTTGTTGCAAGCATAGTAGGTGTTAAGAGCAATTAGCATTCAGGACATGGTAGGTTGTTGCAGAGCGAAGTATAGCATTCAGGACATGGTAGGGTTGTTGCAGAGCAAGTAGCATTCAGGACATGGTAGGGTTGTTGCAGAGCAAGTAGAGCATTCAGGACATGGTAGGGTTGTTGCAGAGCGAAGTAGAGCATTCAGGACATGGTAGGGTTGTTGCAGAGCGAAGTAGAGCATTCAGGACATGGTAGGGTTGTTGCAGAGCGAAGTAGAGCATTCAGGACATGGTAGGGTTGTTGCAGAGCGAAGTAGAGCATTCAGGACATGGTAGGGTTGTTGCAGAGCGAAGTAGAGCATTCAGGACATGGTAGGGTTGTTGCAGAGCATTCGGACATGGTAGTGTTAAGCATATAGCATTCAGGACATGGTAGGGTTGTTGCAGGGCGAAATAGAGCATTCAGGACATGGTAGGGTTGTTGCAGAGCAAGTAGAGCATTCAGGACATGGTAGGGTTGTTGCAGAGCGAAGTATAGCAGCGAAGTATAGCATTCAGGACATGGTAGGGTTGTTGCAGGGCGAAATAGAGCATTCGGGACATGGTAGGGTTGTTGCAGAGCGAAGTATAGCAGCGAAGTATAGCATTCAGGACATGGTAGGGTTGTTGCAGGGCGAAATAGAGCATTCGGGACATGGTAGGGTTGTTGCAGAGCGAAGATAGCAGCAAGTATAGCATTCAGGACATGGTAGGGTTGTTGCAGGGCGAAATAGAGCATTCATGACATGGCAGGGTTCTTGCAGAGCGAAGTAGAGCATTCAGGGCAACTACATTCAGTGTTCTTCTTCTTCTTATCTAACGCACCATATCGACCACTTGTTAACCACTCTTTGTGATTTGTATGTGATCTGAGCATAAGATCGATTGTATGATGCGCCAGTTATGAGCCTACAAATATGCCAGCACATCTGATTTCTGCGATGCTTTTTATTTACTAGGGTAGCTTCCCTAGACCCCTACCTCAGTCGCCTCTTACGATATGACTTATAGTTAGCAGTGTTACTATTCTTTGCTCTCCTTGCGGGAACCGGCAACACACGGGCGTGTCTAGTATGAGGATGGAGGTTGAGGCCGTTACTGCTGCCCTCCACTGCCTCTCTGGGACTCCGTTCACTGGGGCCGTTGTTATTTCTGACTTTTAGTCGATGCTTCACAAGATCCAAAAGGGCAGGTTCCGGTATGGGTGGGTGTCGTCTATAGATGTTTCTAATCTCCAGAGGCTACGTGGATATCTGTTTCCTGGGCATGCGGGTATTTACGGTAATGGAGAGCGGCTAGGCTTGCATCAACAGCATAGATTGTTGGGGAGTTGAAGATGGATAAAAAGTTAATTGCATATCCTTTACATGACTTTGCGAACCAACCCCAGCTTTGTAACCCTTTTTGTGATTTTTCTAGACATTATTACGTTCAGTAGTTTGCCATTGCTTTCTAACGGGTGGTGCCATCGTCCTTTTGTTAAAATCCACTCGAAACAATTTGCAACCAAACTGAAACTGTCCGCAGCGTGATTCGAACTCAGAACGTCGAGGTTAATAGACCGAGTCACTAACCCCTAGGCCACAGACGCCACCAAAGATGGATAAGGGGGATGTTATTCGGTCTCCTCGCGACTGTCTGTTGGATGAAGACACTAAAATGGATGTTGAATCGATCCAGCGATTTAAGCAGTTTACCCGTTGTACAATTAGAACTGGATGCCTGAGGGGCAGTGAGAAGTGTGTTTAATCAGCGAGCTACAGAAACCATTCGATATCTGTTGAGAGAGACTGGGCACCTATAGATCTGCCCGGAGTGCAGTGACGTCAGTTTGGTAACCAATAACGTACAGAGATATTCTTTTTCTTGTGGCGTCACATTTTTACCGGGTTGTTGCCCAGTGTCGTTGTTTTTCTGTTTTTATCTTTCGCTGTCTAATGGATCTGGGTCATTGGTTATTTTTGCTTTTTGGACAGGATTCTGCTATGCCACCTAACCATCCATTTCGTGGTCTTTCCTCTCATTTGTTTTTCATGATGTTCTGCTGTAGAAGACTGAGTATACTGTGGAGTTTGGATGTATTCTTATTAAGTGGCCGAAACACTTTATTCATTGTTTCTCAATGTAATTCAAGCTAGGCTCTGTCCCAACTTTCTTTCTTATGCAGATGTTGGTGACTGTCTTTTCTGGTGCTTGCAAATTTTCGTAGGCATCGCATTTCACATGTAGTTATTTTTTGCGATTGTGCTTTGCTTATTGTCCATGTTTCATAGTTCATAGTTCATAAGTACGGTTCCAACTTCACTGCAACGGGTCACCCCATAATTGCTCCGTTCCTGTGCCAATGAATATCACACGAAATGCTAACACCTGTGAAAAGTTTCCTGTGTGAACTAATTCCAGAATGAAACAGCCGCGTACCGCCACAAAAAAGCAACCTGCACCGCATAATATGCATATGGCCGTCGCGAATGTAGCAACACAAAACTGTTCATCACTTGAATAGCAATTCTTGTCGAAGGGACATCAATCACGGCAAAATCCAGCTTTCTGCACTCGCAATATAACTGCATACGGTAGATTGAGCTTGTTCGTCATAACCGCTGTCCGCCATTTTCTGAATACACACAACAAACGCACGGTTGACACAGAAAAAGCATTCCATGTAACAGTCACAGCTCACAGCGTTGCTCAAGCACTAACTCAGTAGCTCGGCAAACGAAACCGGAAAATACCCGACCAAACATGGCGGGAATGCGCTAGCAAAGTCGTGTTCAGAATCAAACCATTCTGACTCTGAATGGCTCTCCCGCATTCCGCCATTGTTGGCCAGATGTCCATGTTTGGTTCTGGTAACACAAAATAGGTATGAAACATACACACATAAAGAGACATTAACAGGGGCATGTATAGGAAAAACAATGTGCTACAATGAGGGACATTTACTAAAACATTGCGCTACAATGAGGGACATTTACTAAAACATTGCACTACAATGAGGGACATTTACTAAAACATTGCGCTACAATGAGGGACATTTACTAAAACAGTGTGCTACAATGAGGGACATTTACTAAAACAGTGTGCTACAATGAGGGACATTTACTAAAACAGTGTGCTACAATGAGGGACATTTACTAAAACAGTGTGCTACAATGAGGGACATTTACTAAAACAGTGTGCTACAATGAGGGACATTTACTAAAACAGTGTGCTACAATGAGGGACATTTACTAAAACATTGCACTACAATGAGGGACATTTACTAAAACAGTGTGCTACAATGAGGGATATTTACAAAAACAAAGAGGGTTCAATGAGAGGCTTGTACAAGAACAATACTGAACTACAATGTGAACTATTTAAACACTTACAGCGTAAGCAGGGCCGTCAAGTCTTGCATTGCTAAGCCAGGGATTCTAGTGATCTCGTTTTTGCTCAAGTCCCTGGAATGATATAGAATTTAAGAAAACATCAATTTATAGCGGTGATTGTTATTGATATTTTAGACATATACAGAGACATGAAAGGCTGGAGAAGACCATTATGGAAGTATGCATACCTGCAAAGAGAGGAAGAGGAAAACCACGGAGAAGATGGATTCAGGATGTAACTGATGATTTGAACATGACGGCTGCAGAGGCCGTATGAGAGAGAGAGAGAGAAATTCAGAAAGACTGTTGGGGTGGCAAAGTTCTGCTCAGGACAAGCTATTTGATGATGATGATGATGATGACTGTTATTGCTAGGGAACAGTGCTGTAGCTGTTAATACTAAAGAGCAGTGTTGTTCTTTCAATCAAATGTGAAGTCAGTGTTGTTCTATGGCTCGGAAACATGAAAGACAACAAAAGAAACCACCAGAAAAATGCAGGCCTTCATAAATGGATGTTTACGTAGAATAGAGGGACTGAGATTGTATGATAAGATTACGAACGATGAACTCAGAGAAAGAACTAAGCAGATACCAGTGGAGAAAGAGCTCAGGAAGAGACGCTGGCGATGGATAGGACATACATTGAGAAGACCACTAGAAGCATTGCAAGATAGGCACTATTTTGGAACCCACAGGGAAAGAGGAGATGGGGAAGGCCTAGACAGACCTGGAGAAGAGAGAAAGGGTGATATTTCTTTTTTTTTTTTTCCTTTCGTCCGCTTTCAACTCAGACGAAGTTTCATTTCTGAAACTGATTTTTGGGTGAAAATCTGTTTTTCCAATTTCTTACAATGTGCAGCAGCGTGCACATTGTAAATTACTTACACTGGCAGCCGTGTGCTCAATGTACTCGTAATTAGTATTCCCTCGCCATACAGGCAGATTTTCTCCGACTTAGAGGTACTCATGTTATCGTCCTGAGTAAGACCAGGGACTCGAACAAATGCCGGACAGTAGGTTCGAACCCGAGCTATGATGCGTCTCACAGCTAGCAGGCCGAGCTACTATCAACTACTCTAGGCAGTCCCCGAGGCTGATATTAAAAGGATAGGTAAAACATGAAAAGAAGTGGACGGGATGGCAGGAGCGAGGAAGAGCTGGAAGAAGTTTGTTGAAGACCTGTGCTCCGTTGGGAGTTGAAAGGTGAAGAAGAAGAAGAGCAGTGTTGTAGCTGGGGCTGTTATTACTAGGGTGCAGTACCGTAGCTAGAACGCTGAAGCCGGAGCTTCCCTCAGGCTTCCCTCTCTATGTGTTTCAATTATGTCCTGTTTTCCTCCCTGTCTTACTGCTTTCCTTTCTCCGTCTCTGTTTCATCACCGTCTTCTTTTCCTCGTCACCTTCATCTCTCCCATTGTCTCCCTCTTTCTCTCAACCCATGTCTCACGTCGTTCTCCCCACTCTGCCTCCCGGTCTCTCACATCTCCTTCCCTCCCTTTGTCCATACCTCCCTCTATCTATCCCTGTCTCATAGCTATACTGCCACATTATCTCCCACCCTCACTGAACCACAACTTCCCTCGCTCACCTTGTCACATCCTTCTCTCTCTCTCTCCTCAACCCTCTAATTGTGTCACCATCTTCCTCAGATCTCACTCCCTTCTCCACTCTATCTCTCCTCGTATCCACATTTCCATACACATCCACATTTCCGTACACATCCACATTTCCATACACATCCACATTTCCATACACATCCACATTTCCATACACATATTGTACATTCTCTCTCTAATCGTACCCACATTTCCTTACAGATAACATACCCTAAAACTCTCCCAACCCATCTCTCTTCTCGTACCCAAATTTCAATACAGAACAGGTTTGGCTGAAATCGGATGCACGTGTCCTAAATGTGTAGAAGTCTATGCGTTTAGGGCCTACCAAACCAATGTGCAACGTATACACGTTCTTGGTAAAGATCAAACATATCACAAAGAGTGATTAAAATTGACCGCAAAGAACGAACGCAAAGAAGTATACAGAACCTCTCTCTCTCCTCGCCCTTTCCAAGACAAACTATCACCATAAAATACTCCCAACCTATCGCCTCTCTCTCCTCTACCCACATTTCCATACACAAAACACACCCTAAAACTCTCCCAACCTATCGCTCTCTCTCTCTGCTCTCCTCTCTCTCCTCGTACCCACATTTCCATACACAAAACATACCATAAAACTCTCCCAACCTATCGCTCTCTCTCTCTGCCTCTCTCTCTCCTCGTACCCACATTTCCATACACAAAACATACCATAAAACTCTCCCAACCTATCGCTCTCTCTCTCTCTTTGCCTCTCTCTCTCTCCTCGTACCCACATTTCCATACACAAAACATACCCTAAAACTCTCCCAACCTATCGCTCTCTCTCTGCCTCTCTCTCTCCTCGTACCCACATTTCCATACACAAAACATACCCTAAAACTCTCCCAACCTATCGCTCTCTCTCTCTCTCTGCCTCTCTCTCCTCGTACCCACATTTCCATACACAAAACATACCCTAAAACTCTCCCAACCTATCGCTCTCTCTCTCTCCTCGTACCCACATTTCCATACACAAAACATACCCTAAAACTCTCCCAACCTATCGCTCTCTCTCTCTCTCTCTGCCTCTCTCTCCTCGTACCCACATTTCCATACACAAAACATACCATAAAACTCTCTCAACCTTAACTACCCTACATTACGACTTGTTCCAGCAGTCATTTCTTCTAAAGACAGTTTTACTACTAGCATTTGATACGTTTTCTTGAGTTCAGCAAACATCGACTATTGACTCAACGCAAACACACTGTACGAGTTCTGGCAGAGGTCTCCACTTGTCCCTGTTGGACGAGCCCCGCACGAGGGCAATCAAAATTGTTATAACTCTATAACCCGGGTCAGATTTGTGCGATTTGGTTACAGGTCAGTAAAAAAGGTCACAAGATGAGAAATGTTTTGTTAGTGAACATGTGTGCGCGTGTGTGTATGGTTTTCTTCAATTCTGCACATATCAGTAAATATATATGGCCTTTTTCGTCTTTACAGATGGCCAATCTCTCCATTTGTGCCTAGCCTGGGCAGCTGATATGGGGGATGTGTCTTGCCCATTTTCACAAACCCCTATCTACCCTGATAGTAATGCTACTAATAGCGATGACGACAACAGCCTCAGACGTGTGCTACTGCACCTATCTGGTATGTGCGGAGGTGACTGTAGAGTCCAATCCTCGAACACAATCCCTGGGCATACACGGTGGATATGTGGGAGTTGCGTGTTCTGTCTTTTTCTCGTTTTCTCTGTGCCTCAACGGCACGACGCTTCTCAGCTATGCGAGTTCCTCGTGTGTTGTTACAGCGCCACATTTGGCGATCTTGCGCCAGGGATTCTCATCAGTGGTGTCCTTCCTTCCTTCCTTTCGTTTGCTTGAAATTTGTCTATATATTCAATGTTGTCTCTTGTATGAACATGTCTGTTGTAGCTCACATAGAGGTTCGTGTAGTTTTCTGATCAGTGGTGTCTATATCAAAGCATTTCAGTGATCCTTTGAGTGTCTTTAACGCGGTTTTTTTCTGTCTACCAGCTGAACGTCTGCCCCTTCAAGCTCACCATACATCAACTGTTTTGGGTCTGCCCCCTCTACTCTACTGTTTAATCCAAAGGAAACGAAAAGTCCATACGCTTGGAATCAAGTAGGGGTTTGCAGGGGATGTCAGAAAATGGAATGGAATACACACAAGACCATCAACTTCTTTAGGGCCACTCCCTCCTGATTTGTGGTCAGGTTTACTCCTCTAGCCCTCTGCATAACCATGCTGACCCTTTAGGTAGTGAGAATTTTCTATTAGGGTTTATACCCCTAGCCTTTAGCTCTCCCGAGCCCCACCTCTACAAGGCAGTGGATTTAACACTTGCAGATGGTACCGTCTACTGTAATACGGTAGCAGATGAAAACATTTGATCTAACTAGAGTTAGTAAATACTATTTCGCATATTCCTCTCATAGAGCTGTCTGTTCAACCACTAGTAACAACTATTATAAGAAGGAGAAGATGGAGTTATGTTGGGCATACATTGAGAAGAAATTATGAAAGAATACTAAAGCAGGTAATGAAGTGGGAGGCGTAAAGTGAGTTCAAGAAAGAGAGTACGCCCTAGGAAACCCCTTATAAGGAACTTTGCTGAAAGAGGCAAGAAATACCGGAATCAATTCCATGGAAGAGATTGACGAATTGCTCAGAAAAGAGCGGTATGGATAAATTACTTGCAAGGCTTATGTAACGTATAACAGTACGTTAAGAATAAATAATACGTGTCCTACTTATGGAGATGAACACAAATAAAAAGCATGCGGAAACAGGATGTGGTGGCATATAATGTCTAACTAGCACAAGAAGCTCGCGCTAAAAGCCGCAAATCATATACAGACCCATAAAACTACACTGACCTCTGTGTGAGCTACAAAAGACAGTAATTTTCTTCTTCTTCTTTGCGTTCGTTCTTTACGACCAATTTTAATCACTCTTTGTGATATGTTTGATCTTTGCCAAGAACGTGTATACGTTGCACATTGGTTTGGTAGGCCCCTAAACGCATAGACTTCTACACGTTTCGGACATGTGCATCCGATTTCAGCCAAACCTCCTTAGTCTTAGTCTAACGACATGTATGGCAGGTAACAGTGGTTCTATTCTTTACACCCCAAATGTGGGCCCCGGTAATCACTCGGGCGAGACAATGCAGTTTATACAAGAGACAACGTTGAATATATAGACAATATTTCAAACGAACGAAAGGAAGAGAGGAAGGAAGAACATACAGACCACAACGAGTGGTTTAACAATTGGTTCACGTAGATAACGAAGATATGGTTTACAGGTGGTTGATGTGGAGCAAGCGAAGAAGAAGAACAAAGAAGCACAACAGGTACAAGAGTAGGCTCATCAATCAACATTGAACTGGTACGGTTAGTCGTTGGACGTTATTAGAAACGTTTGAATGTCTCCGTATGTAGTCGTCCATATGTTAGTGTGTTTTTTTTAATTCGTCACTCCTGTTGTTCGTTTGCTTGATATAGGTCTTGTTGGTCGAAACGTGCTGTATATTGTCATTATCTTTGTAATTTGTAAAACTACAGTACTTTGTTATTACGTGTTTCGCCATTCTACATAGTTTTACTGCAGTCTCATCTATATTGTGATTATTTGGACGCTATTGGAGATATTGCGAAGGTGATCGAAGCACCTACAGACATGTCTGAAGTGCAATGAAGATAGTCCACACTTCTTCTCCCAACGCTCCATATCGACCACTTGTTAACTATTCTTTGTGATATGTATGGAACCTGAACCAAAGAGCAATTGTACATTGTGCCATCTATGCGCCTACAGGCAAGTACATCTAGGTAGCTTCCTAGGTCCTACATTAGTCGCAGTCGCCTCTTAAGACGTGCTTTGTAGGTCGCAATGGTATTAATCTATGCTTCCATTGCGAGCCACGACATCACACGGGTGTATGTATTCCACACTTAAACTGAAAAGAAGAAGTATTTTGTAAATAAGAGAGAAAACGATAAAATATAACGTGATGTTACAGAAGAATGATAAGAATCCCATGGACTGCTAAAATGTCTAATGTTGAGGTGTTGAATGAGATCAAGACACAGAGAAAGCTTATCATCAATATAAGAAAGAGGCAGTCATCATTTTTCGGGCATGTGATGAGGAGGGAGGTTTAGAACACATTATGACAACCGGTAAAATCGAGGGTAGATGAGACAGAAGACAGAGAGACATTTTTGGATGGCCTGACTTCATGGAACGGTAGAGCGTCAACATCTGAGTTGATAGCAAACACTAAAGATAGACAGTTGTAAAGATCCATGATCGCCTACGCCAGCCGGCACCTGATCTTCTTCTTTGCGTTCATTCTTTACGACCAATGTTAATCACTCTTTGTGATATGTGTAATCTTTGCCAAGAACGTGTATACGTTGCACATTGGTTTGGTAGGCCCCTAAACGCATAGACTTCTACACATTTAGGACACGTGCATCCGATTTCAGCCAAACCTCCGTAGTCGCCTCTTACGACATGCGGGACAGGTAACAGTGGTTCTATTCTTTACACCCCAAATTTGGGCCCCGGTAATCACTCGGGCGACGGCACCTGATGATGATGATGAGCAGCTGGACATCATAAGCAATAAGATACATGATGGGATGGGTGTGATGTCACAGCGCACATTTAGAAGGCAATCTGTCACACTAGTCGAACACCTTTCATCTCAGGCTACAGTTACCAGCAGATGTCTTCAGTTGGAATCGAATTTCGTTGTCAGGAGGGCACCAGTTGTGTTTACTGAGTTGCTCTTTGTTCCATTGTGGTTATCAAACTAATACGTAGCACTACATTTACTTATTGGGTGAAAAAGGGTCTCAGGTTTTCAGGGGTTGACAGTGTAAGAAAATATAAACCAGGATCTTCTTCTTCTTCTTTTGTCGTCACACTGCTACCGGGTTGTTGCCCAGTGTCGTGGTTTTCTGTTTTTGTCTTGCGCTGTTCTGGTGGCTTGTGTGATTGTTATCATTGCTCTTTCACAGGATTCTGCTACGCCATCTAACCATCTTTTCCGTGGTCTTCCTCTTGCCTTCTTTCCCGATATTCTGTTGTAGAAGACTATATACTGTGGAGTTTGGATGCATTCGTATTATAACCAGGATCTCAACAACAGAAATACCTCTGAAGTCGAAGAAGGCTCGCCTGAATAGCGAGGGACACTGACGGAAAGAAAAGCAAGCCTTCACGCAAAAATCAGTCAAAAGCGCCATACTGGACGCCCTGACTACACCAGAATTCGTACCGGGCGAACGAGAAGAAGAAGAACAATTGAAATATAGACTATCAACTTCACCATCGCCGACCCTAGATGCTGATAATAAACAGGACTGAAGATAAAGATTCGATACAATAGATACAAATCAAAAGGCCGGCCACGTAAAAGGTGGATCCCAGGTACAACAAAGGCGCGAAAGATACTATTTATGAAGCGCACACAAGGGTTCGTTCTAGAAATCTCTTCTTATCCTGACGCTGTGAGGCAAAACCGGATTATAGAAAAGATAAGGTTAGCATTTGTGTGGGCTTCTTCTTCTTCTTCTTCCGTTCCATATCGACCACTTGTTAACCACTCTTTGTGATCTGAGAGCGATTGTACGTTGTGTCAATTAAGCGCCTACAAGTAGACCAGCACATCCGATTTCTGCAACGCTTTTTATTTACTAGGGTAGCTTCCTAGGTCCCTACCTCAGTCGCCTGCCCGTCTGCCCAGCGTGTTCGTAGCGCGTTGGACTACGGGTGACTAGTCCTCTGTAAGTGCGGGTTCAACTCCGCGGACTGGCAGAAAAGCTACAGGTTCCCCAGATTTACGGTGTTCGTGGCACCGAGCCGAAGGGTTACGATGTCCATGACACCGAGCCGAAGAGCTTTCAGCTCAAGTGCTTCTGGATCAGAGGAAAAACCTCAGTCGCCTCTTACAACATGCCTTGTAGGTCACAGTGTTACTATTGTTTGCTCCCCTTGCGAGCACCGGCAACACACGGGCGGGTTACAAAAAACAAACATATTGCAAAAGCGGAAACATCGTGTTTATGGCGCCAGTGTGGTTCCGGGGCCAACAAGGGAAGCAAAGAATAGTACCACTGCGACCATGTCGTAAGAGGCGACTGATGTAGGACCTAGGAAAGTAATCCTAGTCAATAAAAAGCATAGCAGAAATCGAATGTGCAGGCCTACTTGTAAGCGCATAACTGGCACAACGTACAATAGCTCTTACGCTCAGATCACATACAAATCACAAAGAGTGGTTTAACAAGTGGTCGATATGGAGCGTTCAAAGAAGAAGATTTCATGGAAATGCTGGAAAAACACTGAAAAATCTTGCTGAAATCTGATGAGCGTTAATGCCAGCATACCAAGGGAGCCATTTTTTCAGCGAATGGAAGAATAATTAATGAAATCTAACATACATGCAACAGAGCAAATCAAATGATAGGACAAATAGCGCCAGTTTTAAAATGCAAACATATCACCATGAAAACAAAAAGAGCAATGTTCAGCACAATCTTTCTCCCCACATTATGTTACCAGTGCCAAACCTGGTCACTGACATCACATCAAACGATAGAAGTAAACTAGTCACAACAGAGATGAAGTGTCTACATAGAATGCTGGGTGTAACAAGAAGAGACCGGTTGAGAAATGAAGACATCAGAAAAAAGTGGGTATAACATCAGTACTGAACTTCATCAAGAAACAACAAATTAAATGGTTCTGCCACATAAGTATATTACCAACGGACAGCGCACCTCAACGAGCAATGTTGCTCTGATACAATAGATACAAATTAAAGGCCGGCTACGAAACAGGTGGACCTCAGAGATAACAGAGGTGACGAAAGATACTATTTATGAATCGCACACAAGGGCTCGTTCTAGAAATCTCTTCTTATCCTGACGCTGTGAGACACAAACAAGAATGGAGAAAAAGAAGAATTCATACCATCAGAGCAAAATAGAGCACCATGAATGGCGCCCGCAGCGTTGGACAACGCTGAAATAAAAACTTCTAGAACAGAATCGATATGCTCATATCTTCTTCTTCTTTGCGTTCGTTCTTTACAACCAATTTTAATCCCTCTTTGTGATATGTTTGATCTTTGCCAAGAACGTGTAAACGTTGCACATTGGTTTGTAGGCCCTTAAACGTATAGACGTCTCCACATTTAGGACACGTGCATCCGATTTCAGCCAAAAATCCTTAGTCGCCTCTTACGACATGCGTGGCAAGTAACAGTGGTTCCATTCTTTACACCCCAAATTTGGGCCCCGGTAACCACTCGGGCGATATATATGCTCATATGACAGCACCATATGTTCCTTTGAGATCACTTTCTTGTCCTCATATTCCATACATCAGAACTAACGAAGCTACTAATATCTCTTACCGTATCAATTCCCTTCTGCCATAATACCAAGATTCAATTTCCATTTAGGATAAATAACACCTCGTACTTCTTTCACCTCTTCCACTGAAATCCACACTCCTCCACCACCACCAGGACATTGGAGAAGTGTCAGAAGTAAGCACAGACTGAGATTTATTCTGCTCATTATTCTTCCTTTTCTCTTGTCTCCAATCTTGTTTTGCCTTTCCTCACAGCGTCAGGATAAGAAGTGCAAGCTCATTATTCAATCACAGGAAAGTGAGACTTGTTCCTCTCCTCTCGTCATGGAGCATAGGGTATCAACAGTTGTAACTTGGGATTGATTGATAGAATGACCAACCATCATTGCACTTTGGTGAGTAATCATGTGTGCTCAGATTTCTTTTTTTTTTTTACCTCAGGAAGATCTCAGCGGCATTGCACGAACTCCGTAGCACCGGCGAGGGTCCCCGATGTAATTTCGAAAATGGTAAAAACATTTTGTAAAAATAAATTGTTATTTAAAAAATCTTTCTAATGAATTTTGCCCGGGCCGCGGCTTTCCAGCCTGCACTTCTCGATTTTCAACTGACAATGGTTCTGTTTATGTTCTTAACTTGAACACGGGATCTACGTTTTATCTTCCATCTCCGACAGGACAAGGAACTCGATCTCACCTACACTGAGATCGGGGATCTCTGGAAAAATATCCCGATGGCTCCATGAGGAGCGAACATAGGAACGAGAGGCGAGAGCACCTACCCTCTACGCCACAGAGACTCTGTATTAAACTAAGGAGAAGTGGTTTAGCTGGAGCTGACACACCTAGTTAGTTAAAAGAGAACCAGCACAATAAGTTGTGAGAGGTGTGAGGTACAGGGGGTAGTCTTGGGTGCATGAAATGAAAATCGTGGCATATCCTTTACAGGACGTAGTCATCAACCACAGTAAACCAGTCGTTGATTTTTCTAGACACCACTTATACGTTCAGTAGTTTGCCATTGCTTTCTGAACTGGAATAAAATCCTGGTAAATGTTATAAGTAACCACAACGGCCCCCAACCGCCACAGGTTTAGGATTTTTACTGCATCTCCAATAACTGTTTCTACTGTGGAAACAAGGGTGGGGCCCTTCTTCTTCTTCGAACGCTCCATATCGACCACTTGTTAACCACTCTGTGTGATTTGTATCTGATCTGAGCCTAAGAGCGATTGTACGCTGTGATAGTTATGTGCCTAGAGGTAGGCTCGCACATCCAATTTCTGTGACGCTTTTTATTTACTAGGGTAGCTTCCTAGGCCCCTACATCAGTCGCCTCTTACGACATGCCTTGTAGGTTGCAGTGGTACTATTCTTTTGCTCCCCTTGAGAACCCCGACGCCACAAACATACAGACGAAGGTGAATTCAAAGACCTAAGCAGAACAGACCAGGTCATTATATTTCGACTACGCACGGACACTGCAGACTCAACAAACACTTATACAGACTAGGAATAAGTCAAACAGCTCTCTGCCAGTGTCAGCAGGCAGAACAGACACCAGAGCATATCCTGCAAGACTGTCCTCTTCTGTGTGAGCTGAGAAGCAACATGTGGCCACACCCAGTCGACCTGAAAACTAAGCTTTGGGGAAACCTGACAGACCTGAAGCTGTCTGCCCAGTTTGTGGTCCACAGTAAATTAAGCGCATGACCAGAGATCGCTGAAGAAGAAGAAAATTCAATAACTGCTATTACTATGGAAACAAGGGTGGGTAGCTATCTACGAAAGTCACATTCCACTGACGGACCAGGCATAGGGGTGAACAATAGACCAGGTTGACAAGGGGCCTAAGACGCGACCACGCGGCTCTGAGACCTAGTCATCGATAAGGATGACCCTTAGTCGCCGACGTGGCGACAAACAATGCTAACTCTTTAAATCCAAGGATAGTAAATTTTCCGAGATAATGTCACTCTTGTCTATAACATGTCTGTGAGCCCGCGTGCCCAGCGTGTTCGTAGCGCGTTGGACTAAGGGTGACAAGTCCTCTGTATGTGCGGGTTCAACTCCGCGGACTGGCAGAAAAGCTACTGGTTCCCAAGATTTACAGTGTTCGTGGCACCGAACCGAAGGGTTACGATGTCCATGACACCGAGCCGAAGAGCTTCAGCTCAAGTGCTTCTGGATCGGGAAAAAAAAAAAAAAATAACACGTCTGTACCGAAAATTAGATTTAACTCCAACTGCTTGTAGGTCCCTTGAATATTAACAGATGTAAAAAGGTTCAGTTTGACCACTAACTACTATAGAAATATTTCTTCTGCGTTCTCACTAGATTGGGATTTTGGATTCTCTAATAAAGGCAGCCCTCTGCCTCAGATTATCAGCCACGCCATACAGATTGTCTTCTGTGTTCTCACTAGATTGGGATTTCGGATTCTCTAATAAAAGCAGCCGTCTGCCTCAGATTATCAGCCACGCCATCAGTTTGTCTTGAAAGCTAGTGTAAGTGGGCCATCTCTTTCTTCTCAAGTCTGCATCCAGTTCTGTAGATATAATTCCTACGATATCTGCTTCCCGTTTGTGCCGACCTCTTCCAGCACTTCCAGCAGTAAGTTTTGGCCACCCTCGTGATGGTAGGTCTGATATTCTTACAGCGTGACTAAATCTCCGAGGCAGATTGGCGACCGTAGAATCCGTTATTCCTCATTGTGAGGGTCTTGCACCATGTTATGTGCATTACGGCCTAGTGCATCCGTTTCTGCAAGCATTTGTTTCGGGTTAGCATTCCTAGCGGACACGTGCATCCGATTTCAGCCAAACCTCCTTAGACGCCTCTTACGACATGCGTGGTAGGTAACAGTGGTTCTATTCTTTACACCCCTAATTTGGGCCCCGGTAACCACTCGGGCGTCAAAATATGTTTTTTATCAATCCCATTGCAAGATACCACAATAACTTACAAAGAGATTGATCGATTGATTGGACTGGACCATCATCATTGCACTTCGGTGAGTAATCATGTGTGCTCCGATCTCTTTCTTACATGGGAAGATCTCAGATGCAGTGTACGAACTCCGTGGCACCGGCGAGGGTCCACCATGTACGTTTGAAAATATTTTTGTATAAATTTTTATTTTTAATCCTTTTTCTAACGAATTCTACCCGGGCAGCGGCCTTCCAACCTGCTATTCTCGATTTTGAACTGCCACGGGTTCTCTTACATGCTCAAATTGAACACGGACCTACGTTTTATCGTCCGTCTCCGATAGAACTAGGAACTGGATCTCACCTACTTGAGATCAGATCTGGAAAAATATCCAGATGGCTCCACGTGGGAGCGACCCCTACTCCACTTAACCTCTACGTCACAGAGACCCCGCCTACTTACAAAGAGAAGGTATCGTTACATAATGATATGCTCAAGAATAAGACCCAAACGAGATCAGTGAACAAGAAGAAGAAGATAACCTCAGTAGATATACTACTACTTGTATGTATCCTTGCCCGAACTAAATTCCTCTTACCTTCCATACTCTTATACTATCTACCTCCCCTACCTTCCCTATTCCTCTTAAAGTGTCTCTGAAATGCTTCGATATAGACAATACGTGCTGGGAATCCTTGCGCAAGATCGCCAAATGTGGCGCTGTAACAACAAAAGAGGAACCCGAATAGCTGAGAATCATCGTATTGTTGAGTCACAGAGAAAACGAGCAGAGCGAAAAGACAGAGCCCACAACACGCACATGTTCTAATTGATCATGCTCCCCACCTGTGGTCAGGTGGATTCTGTCTACTGGATTGGACCTCTAAGTCACCTCCTCACACACCAGAGAGGTGCAACAGCACACGTCTGAGATTGTTTCATCATCGCTCGCGATGGATGGCTACTTATATATCGTTTCCACACTTCCTATCTCTTTTTTTTTAAAAGCACCTCCAACAACCTCACATCATATACGTCCCACCTGTTGTAGGGATTGTGCTCGAGAATTGGACCTCATCGCTTGCGTTGGACGGCTATTATTAATTCCTACTCTCAAACCGTTGTACCCCCTACTCTCACACCTCTCTACCTCCCTACTCTCATACCTCCCTATTCTAACACTTATCTACCTCCCTACTATCATACCTCCCTACTATCATACCTCTCTATCTCCTTACTCTCATACCTCTATCCTAAAACCCTCCAAACATATTATCTTCTCACCCTTACTTCTCCCACCCCTACATTATGTTAATATTATTCCTTCCTGCCCTATCCCCGACACCCCCACAAAAGACAAACAAACCGGCGTTCTATTTGACTCTGGGATCCTCTCTCCAAACACGAGATGGCGCCATCACTACTACAGTGTAAAATAACAATTTTAAAATCCTACCAGCAAAGGATATTATCATTAAAGTTGTATTGCCCAACCGCAGAGACTGGGTAACTATAATACCACTTTCAGTCTCATTCGTTTCAGACGATATTTGTTAGAAGTGTTATCCAGTCCATCGGTTAGACACGGATTATATGGGATTGATTGATTGATTGATAGAATCATTATCATTGCACTTCCGTGAGTAACCAACCCTGTGTGTTCAGGTCTCTTTCTTACACAAGATCTTCTTCTTCTTCTTTGCGTTCGTTCTTTACGACCAATTGTAATCACTCTTTGTGATATGTTTGATCATTGCCAAGAACGTGTATACGTTGCACATTGGTTTGGCAGGCCCTAAACGCATAGACTTCTACACGTTTAGGACACGTGCATCCGATATTATCCAAACCTCCTTCGTTGCCTCTTACGACATGCGTGGCATGTAACAGTGGTTCTATTCTCTACACTCCAAATTTGTGCCCCGGTAACCACTCGGGCGTTTAGTTATATCAGAACGAGAAGACCGACAAACATTTAAGAAAGTAATTCCTTGAGATTAATCCAAGTTTAAGACTGATAACTAGTTTACCACTATGTTAAGTGCTTACACTTTCCTTTACTTAAAAGGGACTGAGCACACACGGAAGCCCGCTTAGCGTATAAATTGGGGAATTGACTTTACGTGGACAGGACAAAAGTCCACTAGTGTGCAAGTCTAGATCAATGACACCGTGCCCGCTCCACAACACAAAGACTTCTAACATATAGTTAAACAAGTGACCAGTAGCTGAAGCTTCAAAGATATGGACACAATCACGCTGACCATTAAGCTGTCACGATCCCAGGGATACTTTTCACAAGGACAGAATAGTGGACACATGTATTAACTTAATGACTTACCAGCTTGAAAGCAGGACAAGACCAAACAGACTGCCCACTGTCCGTCTGCGGCGTAGATTAGCGTTAAATACCATTTGAGACAAGCTACAGTGATCAAAGTGAATGGGCGCCTGTGTGTTGCCGGGGAGCAAAGAATAGTAACGATGCTACCTACAAGACATGTCGTAAGAGGCGACTGAGGAAGGAGCCTAGGGAAGCTACCCTAGTAAATCAAAAGCGTAGCTGAATCGGATGTGCTGGCCTACTTGTAGGCGCATAACTGACACAAGGTACAATCGCACTTAGGCTCAGACAATATGCAAATCACAAAGAGCCGGTTAACAAGTGGTCGATATGGAGCGCTCGAAGAAGAAAGTGAAGGGAGAGATGGAATGAAGAAATGAAAATACAACAGGGATACCACACTAGACATATTATCCGACAGAGGAAAAAAGGAAAACAGGGTAGATAAAACTGTGTAAAGAAAGGGACATAAAAAGACAACCCCATCGTGTTCGTAGAGGGTTGGGCGACGGGTGACAAGCCCCCTGTGAGTGCGGTTAAATTCCGCGGACTGGCAGAAAAGCCACAGGTTCTCCAGATTTACGGTGTTCGCGGTACCGAACCGAAAGGTTACGATGTCCACGGTACCAAGCCGAAGAGCTGAAAGGCCCAAGTGCTTCTGGATCTGAAAAAAAATATATAACCAAAACCATTTGGGTGGTTTGTCACTGTGACAGTGACTGGAATTTCGCTCCAAATAAACTCGGTTTGTTTCTGCGTGGAGCGATTGGGATACTGATTTCAATGTAGGTGATATCGAGTTCCTAGTCCTATCAGAGACGGACGATAAAACGCAGGCCCCATTAAACTCAGTACTGGCCGCAACGTGTTCAACAAAATATTTACAGAGTGAAACGATTCTTCTTCCTTCGCCCGCTATGAATTTAGGCTTAATCTGGTATGCGTTTCTGACTGATGTTTGCGTGAAGGCCTGCTTTCCTTATTATTATTATTAGTATCTCCCGCCATACAGGCGTGCCTCCTCCGACTTCAGAGGTAATGAAAGTTTTACCGGAACCCTCGTTTTTTATATGATTGAGTCTAGTTGTTGTAAATCATACAATCACGTAATAATTCAATCATTACTTACAAGTATTGAAGATTGTGCAATCCCTTGAAATCATCAGACTGTATCTCCGCTATACCGTTTGACTGTAATTCTCTGCAGAAACAAATGGAAAATTTAAGTTAAATTTCATAAAATGTTTGGCTACACGCCAGAATGTTATACATGTTCTTTACCTAAATGGTTTTAAAGCCGAAGGATTGACTTCATTGCACCGGGTTTTACCCATACGGCTCGGTCCCTCTCCGCAGAACTGGCACGCCACCTGCCGAGAGTATTGCACAAAGCACGAACTCCATAGATCCAGCAACAATCTGTGAAAAAAAACTCGTGAACAGGATGACGTGGTCCGGACTCGAACCCACGACCTATGATTTTACCTATTGTTCATTGTTCATTTAATGATCAACTTCATCGCACATCGGACATGTTCATAATATTTATAATACGAGTGTACGTTGTGCTAGTTATGCGCCTACAAGTAAGCCAGCACATTCCATTTCTGCGATGCTTTTTATTTACTAGAATAGCTTCCCTAGATCCTACATCAGTCGCCTCTTACGATGTGCCTTGTAGGTCGCATAGTGGTACTATTCTTTGCTTCCCTTGCGGGCGCCGGCACCACACGGGCGGGCAGAGTTTAAAGACAAAAGATTGACTTCACTGCACCGGGTTTTACCCCAAGTGGCTCGGTCCCTCGGCCCGTAATGATGATGATGATATAAGGACGGTGTGATAGACACAAGTGGGAGAGAAACAACAAGAGATGAAAAGAGTACAGTCTGGCAGAGTACGACATCAAGGCAAGAGACGGGGGATAGTGGTGATCTACAGCTGTCAACCTTTCATTCTGGGACGGCGCGTGATGATGATGCTACGACAAAAGACATACTGCAGTACTGTTGCATAAAACTAATACTGACATACGGATGCGAGTCATGGACAATAAACTTCTTCTTCTTCTTCTTCTTCAGCGATCTCTGGTCATGCGCTTAATTTACTTGGACCACAACGGGCAGACAGCTTCAGGTCGTCAGGTTTCCCAAAGCTTAGTTTTCAGGTCGACTGGGTGTGGCCACAGTGCTTCAAGCTACGACAGAAAGAGACAGTCTTGCAGGATATGCTCAAGGTGCGTTCTGCCTGCTGACACTGGCAGAGAGCTGTTTGATGATTCCTAGATCTGCATAAGTGTTTGCTGAGTCTGCATGCGGTGCGAGTCGGGACAATAAACGATCAGACCGAAAAATCTCTGAGAGTCACAGAGATGTGATTTTACAGAAGAATGATGAGAATCTCATGGATTGCTAAAATGACTAATGTTGAGGTGTTGAATGAGGTCAAGACACAGAGCAAATTTATCATCAATATAAGAAAGAGGCAGTCATCATTTTTCGGGCATGTGATGAGGAGGGAAGTTTAGAACACATTGTGACAACCGGTAAAATCGAGGGAGACGAGACAGAGAGATAGTTTTGGATAGCCCGACTTCATGGCACGGTAGAGCGTCAACATCTGAGATGACAGCAAACACAAGAGACGGAGATTTGTGGAGCTCCACGAACGCAAGCCGGCACGGCACCTGATTATGATGATGACAAAAGAGTTTTAAAGTCCAAACTGATTTTCTTAACACACTAACCAATAAATCACAACATTTGTAAAAGTCTCCAGTTTAAAAGCAAACACACCTTCAAGGTGCGAAACCAGGTATAAATCTACGATCAAGCCTGGCAATCAAAGTGTCACTAGGCATGCACCCCTTTCATTATTTATTAGTAGTATCTGTACCACCATGTTATCACACTTTCCAATCTTGATACGCGATTTTACATTGGACTTGTTTAAACGTATTATCATGCGAGAGAGAGAGAGAGAGAGAGACACCCAAGGAGGGTAGAAGCACTTACAATAAAGCCACAAAGACATTTAGGTCTGCCTTTGTTAAGTGGAAAACACAAGTGAGAGGACGGAATGCCAGGACACAGTGGCGGCTCGTGATAATTTTTTTTGGTGGGGCCAGACAGAAATTTTCGGAAAAATCATGGTTCGGTTCGGTTATATTTTAATGTATAAAATAATAAATACACGTTCAATCAATCAAGTGCCATGCCTGCCGGCGTAGGCGATCATGTCTCTCCACAACTCTCTTTGCATGGTGCATGTAATCAGTTCTGACGTCGATATTTTGTCGAACCATGATGTCAGGCCATCCAACATCTTCTCCCTCTGTCTTCCACGATATCTCCTTCCCTGAATGTTACCTGTAGTCACCAAATGTTCTAAACCTTCTCTTCGCATTAAATACACGTTACACCTTATTTTTGGTGGGGCTCAGCCACACTGGCCCTTAATGACGACCCGCCACTGCCAGGACATCTAAAACCATAAAAATATGGGAGTCTCTGCGGCTAATGAAAATGAGAAGAACATACTACTATGCTTGAATTCACTACCAATAAAACTAGTATGAAAAAACTCGTTTACTGATCTCTTTTTATGGCGGTGTAGAACAGGTGGGACGTGAGCCTCAGGAATTGAATGGCTAATGCAGCCACCGCGAAGCTGTTCAGATTAGGACAGTGTTTTCCCAACCTTTTTTGTGCCATGCTCCACCTATGCCTTTCTAAAATTCATATGTAACATATTCATGCTGTCTGTATACATTAATTGCACAATATAATCGTACAAATCGCACAGAGTGGTTAACAAGTGGTCGATGAAGAAGAAGATTCCCTGCGATATAACAGTGTGCTAGAATCCATTGCAGTGATCATTTCTTATACTTGCAAAAAACGTGGTTTATAAGTTGTTATACTTGAGGTCGCCCGCCTGCCCAGCGTGTTCGTAGCGCGTTGGACTACGGGTGACTAACCCTCTGTGAGTGCGGGTTCAATTCCGCGGGATGGCAGAAAAGTCACAGGTTCCCCAGATTTACGGTGTTCGTGGCACCGAACGGAAGAGGTTACGATGTCCATGGCACCGAGCCGAAGAGCTGAAAGCTCAAGTGCTTCTGGATCGGGAAAAAAATACTTGAGGTCAGATCAGTTCTTCTTCTTCTTTGCGTTCGTTCTTCACGACCAATTTTAATCACTCTTTGTGATATGTTTGGTCTTTGCCAAGAACGTATATACGTTGCACATTGGTTTGGTAGGCCCCTAAACGCATAGACCTCTACACGTTTAGGACATGTGCGTCCGATTTCAGCCATACCTCCTTAGTCGCCTCCTACGACATGCATGGCAGGTAACAGTGGTTCCATTCTTTACACCCCAAATTTGGGTCCCGGTAACCACTCGGGCGTCAGATCAGTTATTTAATCAGATACCAATGACAGTAGACGGTACCATCTGCAACTGTTAAACCTCCTGTCTTGTAGAGGGGGGATTCTTCTTCTACTCCCATCGGTCTTTTCTGCCATTTTGATCATTCTTGTTGTGATATATAAACAGCCTTTGCCAAGAAAGGTTTTGTTACGTCACATTATTCAGCGAAATTTTGAACGCCGGTGCTTATCCTTCGGCGACGTGTCCGGGTTCGCTCTCCGTCAGCCTTTGGCTGTTCCCAGCCGACCTGCAATGCAGCAGGTTGAGGGGGGATTTGAAAGCTAAAGGCTAGGGGAATAAACCCTGATATAAAATAAATTCCTATTGCCCTGTCGGTCAGAAAGGTTAAGCAGAAGGCTAGACGAATAAACCTTGACCATAAAGAAGAGTAAACCTTGACCATAAATCCGGAGGGAAGGGCCATAAGGCAGTTGATGGTTTTTGTGTGTATTCCATTCCCTTTTCTGGCATCCCATGCAAGATTCCAAACGTATGGACGTTATCTTTCCATTGGATGAAACAGTAGGGTAGAGAGTGGGTTTATGCAAAATGGGCAAGGCACATTCCCCATATCAACTGCCCAGGCTAGGCATAAATATAGAGAATACTTCATGCTTGCTTTTGGCTTGGGCACAACACGGAAAGCAACAGTCACCCGAGACTTAGGGATGAGCTGAAAGGCAAGAGAGACAAGCGCCAACTAAAAAAGTGTCACAGTAAAACACTGGACAATTGACCGCCTGTAAAGACAAAAAAGGCCATATATACTAGTGTGAACAGAGAAAAAAAAATCTGAGTACTTGTCTCTAATTATAATTGCCACTTCATCTTCCTCATTCTTCCTGCCAGTGATTAATTAGATTAGAAGACCTGAGACCTCTATGAAAGTATGTGGTGCGACGCATGCCCTCTGCAGTACTGCATAGTTTGGTGTCTTTTAATGTGTATATTTGGTTCCCGCTGCTACATACTTTCTGAAGATGGAGCTTCTTCTTCTTCTAACCAGGGCTGTGAGTTTTCACTCTTGGGAAGCCAATGCCAGTTTGTAGAATCTGCATGTGTTCTGTAATTGTGGAAGACTAGTGTAAAGTGTATTATGAACAGATGGGTGTGGTGGGAGGAGTTCTCGTCTAGCTTTATGCAGTCCAGGACATTCAAGCAAGATATGCTGTACTGTCTCACATGAGTGACTGCACTTTCTACAGTGTGGTAGGTGTGTGGGTTGAAGATGGAGCTAAAAATAACTATTCTTTATTTCTAGGTCACAAACGTGAATGTACGCCTATAGCAGTGACAGTAGAAATGTATAACGTGTTAACACGTCTTTAGCACACAGAGGAGGGATAATAACAGACGTGTTAATGCGTCTTTACCAGTGAATAGGAAAAACGGCTATACATGTCCTTAGCAGCTAATGGGCTAAGGCTGTATAAGTAGGGCATGGCTGCAATATAGGCACAGTATCTTGGGGTGCTTGACCACAGGAGCAGACCTCTGTCTTGTTGATCTATAATTTCTTTAACACATAACTCCGGAGCCTTTAGTGACTCGTCTGGATTCTGAATGTTAATGTCTGTTGCTTTCATGAGAGCAATTTACTTCTGAAACATGAAAATCGTGGCATATCCCAAAGGACCTTGCCATCTAGTCGTAAGTAACGAGTCGTTGATTTTCTAGGCACCACTTATACGTTCAGTAGTTTGCCATTGCTTTCTTGGCAGCAATTTATTTCTACCTTCCATCTAATCTCTTCTTTTTGAGTTCTTGAAATAAATCCAAGTTGTTCATAGGAATCGACATAGATAGCGTTATTGCTTAAGGTGTATCGAGTTATTTACAGTATATTCAGTTTGTTGCGCTTGTTTTATCAACCAAGTCTTCATCTTCTCATTTGCTATTGTTTAATGTCCACACAATGAGTCTGGTTCTCTGGATGTATGTTGTTGTGTTTGTTAGTTCATCAAGGCTTCCAAATAGTTTAACCACTCTTCTAACAAATCAAGTTAACCACTCTTTGTGATCTGTGTGGTTCGCACCGAGAACGTGAGTATGTTTCGTCCTCGTTTGGCACATATGGCATGTAGAACAGGACACAAAGTTGTACAGATGGTAAATGTAAGATTTTACAAACAGAAAAACCCCACTTTAAAGTATCACATCTGGAGTTATACTGTAGCATGGTATCAGATCTGATTGATTATAGCGAGGCTGTCAGAGCTGGCTCATACCATCTGTATATTCAGTGAACTAGTAGTTCATTATGACCAACCGCAAGAGAGTATAAGTTGTCAAATCTTTGACTATGTAGCCCTGAGGAAATGTCTCTTGAGCCTTTTTCCTACCTAGAAGATTCTAAAACTTTTGATATGATATGCAATGCTTCTTCTTCTCGTTCACCCGCTATGAATTCAAGCGTCCAGTATGATGCTTCTAGATGATTTTTGCGTGAAGGCTTGTTTTCATTATAATCATCGGTGTCCCTCGCCATTCAGGCGAGCCTTCTCCAACTTCAGAGGTATATATGCAATGCTATATCATGTGTTGTGAAGACTCCTACTCGGATAGTCTCTTATCAATTGGGCCATCATCATTGCACTTTGGTGAAAAACCATGTGTGCTCCTGATGTCTTTCTTACACCGGAAGATCTCAACAACAGTTCAAAAACTGTGTAGAACTAGCGAGAGCCCCTGATGAAATTTGGAAGATGGTGACAGTCGTTGAAATTTAAAATCTTTTTTAATGAATTTTGCCATGGCAGTGGGTTTTCAGTCTACTCTTAACAATTTTAAACTGCAAAGGATTCTTTTACTTGCTCCAACTAAACACTATTGTCGACTGGGAAAACCCCAAACTGATCAGGGATCACTGGAAAAATATCCCAATTGCTCCACACAGGGAACGAAGTGAGTACCTTTGAAGCGAGAGGCGAACATCTTACCTCCACTGAGACCCTCTCAGAGATAGACTCTATGGGTGGTTACATTAGAAACGTTTGTATGTAGTTGTCCATATGTTTTTTAAATTCGTCATTCCTGTTGTTCGTTTGTTGATAACGCCTTGTTGGTCGAAACGTTGCTGTATTTTGTCATTGGTTTTGTAATTTGTAAAACTACAGTACTTTGCGATTACGTGTTTTGCTAATCAAATAGTTTTACTGTAGTCTCAGCTATATGGGTGGTTACTGCAGTATCCCAGACACAGAGCAGCCACAATCTCTGAGAAAGTTTTCTAGATTAGTCAATCACTACAACAGTTATTCAAGACATATATTTTTTAGAATTCTTGTTCAATAAACGCTCCATATCAACCACTTGTTAACCACACATTGTATGTGATCTGAGCCTAAGAGTGATTGTACAGTGTGCCAGTTATGCACCTACAAGTAGGCCCAGCACATCCGATTTCCAATAGCTTCCCTAGGCCTCTACCTCAGTCACCTCTAATGACATGCCTTGTAAGTCGCAGTGTTACTATTCTTTGCTCTCGTTGTGGGCCCCAGCAGCACATGGGCGAACTATTTTAATTAACCAGACATGTGACACTCTAAGAAGGATGACCACAGAAAGTGGAGAATTAGTTGTTTCCCTGTGTCAATATATAGTTAGTAACTATTAGTAATAAGCCGAATTAGTATAATGCATAATCGCTCGCCTATCGACTCGGACACAAGAGGGTTGTGGGTTCAATCTCACTCGACATTCCACATGTGAGGAAAGGAATTGGCACCTCCTACCTCCGACACACTAGGGCCTAGAAATGTGAAGCGACTTCATACCCTATGGTCTGAAACAGCCACCTGAGTTTTTTTAAAAGCAAGTAGTTATCCTTTGTCAATTTATATAGTTATTAATCAAAGGATACAATATGAAGGAGAAAGACTTTAAATTAACATTTTTATAAACAGAAGAACAGTCGGAACAACATCTGCTATTAGATTCATCGAAAAACAGAGACTCAAATGGTTTGGCCACTTGGTGAGAATGAACCCAAATACACCAGTTGTAAAAGCATACAACCTGAAAATGGAATCATCAAGCGGAAGGGGCAGACCAAGAAAAAGATGGATTGATGTGGAGTTACAGACGTCTTAAAACTCCACAATACCACAGCATATCACAAGCGTCCGGGTGCACTATCTCGAAACCGATCATCAGTTAAACCTGCTACGCCTAAAAGCAAAAAAGCAGAAAGAACAAAAGAAAGAAAGATCGATAAACAAAATGGGCAAATCAATTTCAAATTAAGGAAAATATGTTATTTTTGAAAGTATGAAAATGTTGCACAAAACTAGAAAAACTGCCCTCTTTGGGCGGTATTTTATACAGGAACACTAACATTCAATAACAATATTCAATAACACTAACTAACTGTTAGTGTTATTGAAATGTAATGTTTATACCAGTTAAATTTGTTTATAACACACTAATCACCTCTGAAATCGGAGAAGATCCACCTGTATGGCGGCGAACACTGATAAAACGGAAAGCAGGCCTTCACCCAAAAATCATTCAGAAGCACCATACCAGGACTGAATTTATAGTGGACGAATGCAGAGGAAGATACACCAACAGCATGTCATTAATAGACGTTTCAATTCAATTAATATAACTGGGTCCATTTGTAAAACATCTTAAATTTGAAATATATATTATTTGATGTTTGATGTACAATATACAACCATTCCAAGATTTATAAATTCTCGTATTATTGCAAAGAAATTAAATGACGGTAATTTGAACTGTAATATTAATGTTTTTTTCAAAAACAGAAAACCACGACACTGGGCAACAACCCGGTAGCAGTGTGACGACAAAAGAAGAAAGAAAGAAGAAGAATATTAATTTTAAAATGATACATGTTTATGATCATGTTTATCATTATCTTAACAAGGTTAACAGTTATTACTATTAGTGCCCGTTTTCTTTTGTTTCAATTTATTCAATATATTTTCATATTTTATTCTATATATATATCAATAAGTTATATTATGATCGATCTGTTATCGAAACGGTTTTGATCAATTTTAATTTAATCAAATAAATTTGCAAAAAGTTGATTGATTTGAATTTGTGGATGTAAAACAAAACCAGATCATTTGACATGTCTTGTGGTTAAATTAATTAAATGTTAGTTGTAAATAAAGAAGTTAAAACTGTATGAATGTTACTTGTAAGTTGTATATGGAAAAGTGGTTAGTGTGTTAACTGTTCAACAATGATGTGTGTGGTGTGTTGTTACAACAGTTGTACTACCTGCACACAGTAGTGTTTCGTGTGTGTGTAGTTAAGTCAATAAGTGTGTGCTCTCATTTGTTTTGAAAACCGCAATCAATACTTACAGCCTAGTTACCCATCCAGGAATATCTTTCGGGACGTTGATAAGACCAAAGTTACTACAATCAACATTATTTCCTAGACAAGTACATGATGATGGACATCGCATATTGCTTGCTTGAATCGGCGGCATAAAACTGCACACCCAAACAACGAAAGCAGAACAGACATACAACAACACAGCGGCCATATTGGCCCGACATTGAACTCGATTAGTGTTCCATCGAAAGCGATACAGCGTCAATAACCATCGCTATATTCAAAATAAACTTATTAAGGGCCATTATTTTCAAAAGTAATCCAAATTTCTGAATGCACAAGTTACTCCATATCACAAGTAGGCGCGCACAACTTGTCATAATCGAAGCTCCCAACACATTGAATCTCGCCTCCCACGTTTGTGCCCCGAATGCATTCCTCAAAGAAGATGCAAGTGACTGTGATTGGCGGCTGGTAACACGTGACGCATATATTAACACCCAGGGTTTCGAATGCAAAACACCCAGATTGAAAGTGACAAATTGGCGACGGAGAACGCTCTCATCGGTGTCAAATCTGTTTGTTTAATCGTTTAACCAATCTTCAGCCATGAATTAAGACACTTTTATCTAAAAGGGGCGGTTCTTTCACCATTAAAACTCAACGTTCAGAAATGAGAAATTCAAACTACAAAACACAAAAAATACTTTATTTCCGTTTGTTTCAACTTCTGTAGCCTCATTGATATCTCTGTATGGTGTTTTTTTTTACATAAGGATTTTTAGTTGTAAGTTCCCAGTCCTTCGCGCATGCGAAACCTGGACGGTGTATCAGTGACACGCAAGGAAGCTAAACCACTTTCACAGTCTGTCTCAGAAAAATAATGAACATCTTCTTCAGCAATCTCTGGTCATGTGCTTAATTTACTGTGGACCACAAACTGAGCGGTCAGCTTCAGGTCTGTCAGGTTTCCCCAAATCTTAGTTTTTATGTCGACTGGGTGTGGTCACATGTTTCTTCTCTGCTCACACAGGAGAGGACAGTCTTGCAGGACATGAACATCAAAGGGCAGGATATAATCCCAGACACCGAGGTCCTAAAGAGAGCTGTTGTCCCCAGCATCTACACAATCTTGATGCAGTCCCAGGCACGATGGGCAGGACATTTGGCTCGAATGCCGGATTGCAGAATACCCAAAAGACTTGTATTTTGAGCTGCGTAGCGGTAAACGCTCCAAAGATGGTAAAAAAGCCATTAAAAGACACACTTAAAAACTCGATTAAATTCTTTGACAGTTGTCAACAACTGGGAGAATGTTGCTGAAGACAGATTAACCTAGCGCACACTTCTTCGACACGGTTCTTCGGTCTTCGAGGCAGATAGAACTGCACGGATGGAACAGAAACGTTAGACTAGAAAGGCAGTAAAACTCCCAAGTCCAACTATTCCTTGCCCACATTGCAAAAGAACATTTCAGGCCCGCATCGGGCTTACTAGTCATCTACGCACACACAGACAAACATAATGCAACTACATTCTCTTGGATGGAAAATAGTGGTCAACATCGCCCATGATGGACGAGCATCATCAGTTGTAATTCCCTAGTGTGTCTTCAATGTATAGACAGATTTACTCGCCAAGTGGATTCTAATTTTAGACCTTATCATCATCAGATGCCGTGCTGTTGGCACTGGTGATCACTGACCTTCACAACTCTGTCCCTAGTAGCAGCGATCAGCCCCGGCGTTAGCGCTCTTCCATGTCAAGCTGCTAGAACTCCCAACCCACCTCCCAGTAGTGTTGATAGGAAACGTTGACCACGAAGTTCATTTTTTCGCGACTTGGGAGGCGAACCCTATTCAAGAGCATGCAGAAACCAGATGTGCTGACTAACTGGCACAGCGAACTCACGTTGAAAGACGCAAATCACATACAGACTACAAAGAGAAGTTTAACAAGTGGTTGGTGCACAACAATCGAGGAAGAAGAACCAAAAGAACGCTTAGAACCTGTGATTCAGGAAGAACATAAAGGATTATTCCTTATCTTATTCCTTGATCGCTTTCTGACTTAATGCATCTGATAATAGCTGTCCATCGCAAACGATTATGACAACAGCCTCAGGCGTGTGCTGACGCACCTCTCTGGTTTGTGCGGAGGGGACTGTAAATCCTCGAATAATCCTCGAACACAAACCCCTACCGAGAGTCGCTGTAGCGTAGTAGTTAGTGAACTCGCTTCGCAAGGCTGGTGGTCTGGGTTCAGCTCCCGCAATGCGCGTGGAATTTTCCCGACCGAGACGGCTCTCAAGTCGACCCAGCCTCAACTGGGTACCAGACATGCTCTGGGAAAGTAAAGGCGGCAGGCGTGATGCTGACCACATCACCCATCGTGTGCCGTCGGTCAATGAAAAATACAGGCCTAACACTGTATTGACCTATATACCACGAGGTATGAAAGGGTTCCTTTACTTTTACTTTTTTACAAACCCTACCATAGGGGAACATACACGATCAAGGTTAGTCATGTGGGTTCTGTATGTTCTGTCTTTTCGCGATCATGTCTGCACAGAATAGCAGGACTGAGATAGTATAAGGTCACAAATATACAGTTTATGGATCTTCTCATTTTCTCTTCCACCAATTACTTCTTTATAGAAGTTATATATATATATATATATATATATATATATATATATATATATATATATATATATATATATATATATATGAGGGTGACTCGTCATTAAGGGCCAGTGGGTCTGACCCCACCAATAATCGAAAGAGGAAACTTTCCGGAATAGACAAATAATAGTAAATACTCCAAATACACTGATTTTTTCCAAATATTTGTGTCTGGTCCCACCAAGAAAAATGACTACGAGCCGCCACTGTATATGCCCCCTTTCGTCTTTACAGACGGTCAATTGTAAGTGTTTTACTGTGACAACTTCTGAGTTTTCGCTTTTCTCTCTTGTTGTTCAGCTCGTACATAAGTCTCTTCTCAAAAAACTCTGCGCCCTTTCGTAATTTGGCTTTCCACACAACTCTGTCATCAGCTAGTCTTTCCCATGTGCTGGGACCTATAGAAAAGTTTTCATTGAGGCCTTGCAGACATCTTTATATCTGAGCAGTGGTCTGCCGTGGTATCTCTTCCCCTCCGAAAGTTCACAGAACAACATTTGTTTTGGTATGCGACAAGTTTCCATTCTTCTCACATGCCCCAACCATCTTAGTCGTCTACTGCTGAGCATGCCCATGATGGAAGGCAGGTTTGTACGTTGCAGTACTTCAGAGTTGGTTATCTTGTCGTACCACCTGATGTTCATAATCTTGCGGAGACATCGAAGGTGAAAGATGTTAAGTCTCCTCTCGTGTCTTGAGTAGGCTGTCCATGTCTCTGAGCCATATAGTAAAGAACTAATTACACAGGCCCGATATATTTGAATATTCGTCTGCATTGTCAGTTTTGTGTTGTTCCACTCTCGCTTTGATAGTTTGCCGAATATAGTAGGCGCACTCCCTACACGAGCTTTGATTTATTCATCAAGAGTTTAATAATATAAGAATATATATATGTTTATGGGTGTATGAATGTGTGCATGTGTAACTTTCTCTTCTATCTCTTTATTCACGTGCACTGGCGCGCGTGTGTATGTGTGTGTTAATAAAAGTGTGTTATCCGTGCACAGAGGCAGTAGTAACAACAATATATCTCAAAGTTCAGTTTCCGATGTCGGTTGACACTGCAAGGCTGAAAAAGTAAACTTGAAACCGCCATGTTGCCTTTAGAAATAAAGAAAGAGTACCTGCCAAGTAGAAAGCTCGGGCATTGTGGGTAAAATAATCGTATTCGATGTGGGAAAGAGGCCAACGCAGAACTGGCCCAGAAGTGTTTTATTCTTAAAAACATACTAGGTAAGAACAGTCTGAAATTGACCTGGTAAATGTATACAGCGGAAATGTCTCAGGAAGTCGAGTGAGTGCTAATTGTCACTGACACGAGATCGTGTGTCCGGACAGATTCCGTTTTGATACTAATTATTAAGTCCGAGTAGTAACAGTCCACGCTCACTCAAAGACTTGTTTTCTAAGATTTTGCAGATCGCACTTCATTGGATGTTCAGCCCAGAGATTAAGGATTTCCTTTATGGTTTTTTTTTTTTGTCATGGACATCGTAGCCCTTCGGTTCGGTGCCACGAACACCGTAAATCTTGGGAACCTGTAGCTTTTCTGCCAGTCCGTGGAGTTGAACCCGCACATACAGAGGACTTGTCACCCGTAGTCCAACGTGCTACGAACACGCTGGGCACGCGGACACGTTTTTAACATAAAGCCCTGCCTGCGTGCCCAGCGTGTTTGTAGCTCGTTGGACTACGGGTGACTAGTCCTCTGTAAGTGCGGGCTCAACTCCACGAACTGGCAGAAAAGCTACAGGTTCCCAGATTTACGGTGTTCGTGGCACCGAGCCGAAGGTTTACGATGTCCATGACACCGAGCCGAAGAGCTTTCAGCTCAAGTGCTTCTGGATCGGAAAAAAACCAACATAAAGCCCTGATTTAATTTAATACGTTATGCTTCCACTTCGTTCTTTTCTTCCTTCTTTTCGTTGACTTGAAATATATTTATATATAATGATATTTATGTATTTACAGTTGGTTAGTGTTTTTCTGTGACAAATTCTAAGTTTGCGATTGTCTCTCTTGCCTTTCACGGAAGAACATTCCCCCTTATCCATCATCAACTCCCCGACAATCAATGTTGTTGATGCAAACCTGTCCGCTCTCTCGTTGTCGCATACACCCGCATGCCCAGGACTTAGATCTATGTAAGCCTCAGGAGGTTAAAAACTTTAAGAAGACATCCATTCATACAGCAACCTGTCATTTTGGATCTTCTGAAGCATTGGCTGAGAGTCAGATGTAACAACGATTCAAGTAAACCGAGTTGCAGAGAGCCAATGGATGGCTGAAAAAAAACACATATTCACACACACAAGTTTCTCTCTCCATCGATAATCGCCTACTAAATCAAGTAAAAGATTTCACATACCTGGGAGCATTTTTTCAGCAAATGGAAGAATAACTAATGAAATTCAACACAGATGCAACAAAGTAAATCAAATGATAGGTCAAATGGCGCCAATTTTAAGATGCAAACACGTCACCATGAACACAAAAGAGCAATGTTCAACACAATATTTCTCCCCACATTATGTTACCAGTGCCAAACCTGGACACTGACAACAAACGATAGAAGAAAACTAGTCACAACAGAGATGAAGTGTCTACGCAGAATGCTGGGTGTAACAAGAAGAGACCGGTTGAGAAATAAGACATCAGGAAAAAAGTGGGTACAACATCAGTACTAGACTTCATCAGAAACAACAAATTAAATGGTTCGGCCACGTAAGCAGATTACCACCAGACAGTGCACCCCAAAGAGCAATGCTGCTCCGATACAATGGGTACAAAGTAAAAGCCGGCCACGCAAAAGATGGACCTCAGAGATAACAGAGGCGACGAAAGAGACTATCTACGAAGCGCATACTAGGGCCCGTTTTGAAATCTCTTCCTGACCTGACGCTGTGAGGCATACAGGATTCGAGAAAGAAGAAGAAGTTTCTCTCTGTCGCTCGTGAATTATTAAACTCGATTGAAGCATATTCTCACAACCAACTCATGCTAAGTCTTCCTATCTTAAGCTATCCCTTGTAGCTCCGTCCAGCTCTTTTGTACATCGTTAATCTCCTACTCCAAATCTTTTCTCCGTGTATTTCTATACTTCCACCTCTTTCGCTTTCCCTGCGTGTTCTAGAAAAGGCCCTTTTTGTTATATTCGCCTCAAATTTTTTCACTGTGCGTAATATCCTGCGCCAGTGTCTCTCCCTCACCCCTCCCTTGGATCACTTAGATCTGTATCGTTCTATCTATAAGCTTCTCATTTGTGACCCTATCATACCATTTCAGCCCCTCTATCTTGTACAGGCATCTATATAAGAATGGTTCCAGTTGATGCGTTGTTGTTTTAGTCGTTCTCCATGTTTCTGGCCCACACAGCAGAACCAGAGGCGGCTCGTCATTAAGGGCCAGTGGCGGGGCCCCTGCAAAAATAATGTGTAACTGATATTTATTATTTTATAAATAAAAAAAATAATAACCCAAATCCATGCTTTTTCCAAAAATATGTGTCTGGCCCCACCAGTAAAAATGTTAACCAGCCGCCACTGAGCAGAACTGATTCAACATTTGAGCTAAACATTCTATTATTTTTTATTGCTTTTCGGCCTTTTAGCTAAGATGAGAGTGCTGTACCCACTTGATCGTGATCAAATGGTGGGAGCCTTCATAGAGCTAATAGGCAACTAAATTAACCAAATTCCGAACAGCTCACATTCGAAGGAATGATGAAGCTCTAAGTTTTTACACGTTACAAACGCGCCTATGTCTTTTTGCTGCGGCACTAACGGTTAAGGGCACAATTTAAAAAAAAAACCGTTCTAATGTTGGGGGAAATACGAAATGGCAAGTGTGCATAAATAAAGGGGAAATAAACACTAAAATAGACAGCTGCAGAAGGAACGAACAGATAGAAGATTAACTAAAAGTCATTAACTGCAACTCATTTATATATATATATATATATATATATATATATATATATATATACATACATAAGAAAAACGAACCCATTCTCCACTGTTATCTCCTAAACTTAATAACAGTATCGTCGTTTACATCTCTGACCAAAGCACATTAAACACCTTAGCGTTTGGAAGCTTCCAGCATCCGCTGATAAAACAGACATTTTATATTCTCTCCCCTTCCTGGCATTCATCAGTCCGCATCAGTTACTTCCCTTTTCACCTTTACATCTTCAATCTCTCCCGAGCAAGCTTGAATCATGCACGCTGTTTCCATCTTCTGTCTTACAGTGGCAAAGTATAACATCTTTTTAGTGTTCTTCTTCATGCCCGGGACAGTTCTGGTCTTCTGGAACCAAGCTTTCAACTTATTATCGCTATCAACAACAGCATCGGCAGCGCCATCATTATGATCATACGACAGCAGGCACACATTTGGGACTACTCAGGCATCTGGTTACCTATTCCAAAAGTTGAAGTCGCAGGGAACAGGAGATTGAACAAATAAACAGCCCTCGCATAGATACACGTGCATAAATATGCGCGTGAGGAAAACGAAGGGCAATTTGGGGAGATTCCGTGAGGGGATGGAATCGAGAATTTGAGTTGTGGAGAAGGTATATATAGATGGCTGAGCAGGTGGGGTAGGAAGGGGTGGGGTGAGTGGTTAGGAATTATGGAGTTATCTTAAAACAGAATTATGTTGGTAGTAACACACACACATACACACATTTATACACACAAATATATATATATATATATATATATATATATATATACACTATAGATATTAAAAAAAATTATGGTTACTGCCTGTAGTACTGATTTTTAGGGCGGTGTAGGACAGGTAGGACGAGAGCCTGAGGAATGTAACGGCTGCATGGCTAGTGCAGTCGCCGCAAAGATGTTCAGGTTAGGATTTTTCATTTATGCCTACAACAGAAAAAAATCCTTGCATATACATGTATATACACACATATAAACACACACATATACATATACACACACATACATATATATATAATTACAATAATAATAATCCCTCTCGTACCGTTATACGTTACATAGGGCTTGCATGCAATGTCTCTGTACCGTTCTATCCTGGGATACTCGCTCAATCTCTTCCATGGAATTGAGACAGATATTTCTTGCCTCTCTCAGCAAAAGTTCGTTTCAGGGTTTCTCTAGGGCATAGATTTCCAAACTTTTTCGGCCCACCGCCCACTTTGCACAACATAAACTTTGTAACGCCCCCTTCTTTTTCCGATCCAGAAGCACTTGGCTTTTTCAGCTCTTCGGCTCGGTGCCATGGACATCGTAACCCTTCGGTTCGGTGCCACGAACACCGTAAATCTGGGAATCTGTGGCTTTTCTGCCATCCCGCTGAATTGAACCCGCACACACAGAGGAATAGTCACCCGTAGTCAAACGCGCTACGAACACGTTGGCAGACGGGCACACCCCCTTCACATTATAACAGTTTGCCAACGCCCCGTTCC